>JAJOZX010000171.1:597500-1112500 GCA_023014485.1 Bathynomus jamesi | reverse complement strand
TATATATATATATATATATATATATATATATATATATATATATGTATATATATATATATATATATATATATATATATATATATATATATATATTATATATATATATATATATATATATATATACAGTATATATATATATATATATATATATATATATATATATATATATATATAAATGGATGATTGGTTAGGTTAAGTCATAATATTTTCATTAGTTTTAACGTTTTGTTTGTTGGATTCATTTAAAAAATGTCTCCTAAAGATCTTAGTGTAGTTTACGTTCGCCAACTTTGACCTAGTGTAGTTTGTGTCCCCTTTTGCGTCAGGGGGACGTAAACTACACTTGCTCCATATTACGTACTAAATTTCTTTTATGTTTTCGCAGAAAAATTATGGCGAAATTCTTCCTGGTTTTTGTTGTGATTTTGGTCGTTGGTGCGTTTTCTTCCATCCTGTCAACTGCAAATCCTGATCCACAGTTCTACAGTCTGTCCCCGAAGTTTGTGGTTCCTTACTCGGCTGAAAACCTTGAGGGAAAGATTTTTGGGATTGTTAATGCTGCCACTAACTTTAAGTCCACGACCAATATGCGACTAACGACTTTAGAGACTCAAGTTAGTAGTCTTATGGCTGACGTTAAAATACTCAACGCTCAAATTACGCAACTGATGATGCAGGTGGGAACTCTTGAAACCAGCCTAGCTATGCTGTCAACAACCACCCCAGCCCCAGCTCCTGCTTCCGGTTGAAGATACTATAATAGGACGAAATAAGAAAAATTTGCGTTTTATTTGAACTAATTATTATTATTATTATTATATAGATAGTTATGAGAATATAATGAACTGACAAATGATTAAGCCTTTATTCAGGCATAAATACATTTACAATTAAAAATTCTTAAAAAAAAAAAAAAAATTAATGTTAACTGTATATTCGTGACTGATTAAAGACTTAATCATTTGTCATTTCATTATATTCTTATAATTATCTATATTATTATTATTATTATTATAAGG
Organism: Bathynomus jamesi; assembly: GCA_023014485.1. Classification (NCBI taxonomy): domain Eukaryota; kingdom Metazoa; phylum Arthropoda; class Malacostraca; order Isopoda; family Cirolanidae; genus Bathynomus; species Bathynomus jamesi. The sequence goes on along the minus strand of JAJOZX010000171.1, from coordinate 1,111,481 downwards.
TCATTTGAGAAAGCTATGGAAAATTAAGGAAAATAAATAAATGCAATGAATAAATAAATATAATAAAACGCAATTCACTGAAGTTTTTTAACATTTGTCATATATTATTTAATATATATTATTATCCGCATTCTATGTGGATAATAATACAGGGAATCTAACACTTTTGGCCAAAGATATATATATATATATATATATATAACTTCTTTTTTTTTGGTATATATAACCCGAATTGTTCATTCTGACGAAGGTCAAGTTTTTCACTCCACCTTAGACCTACAGTTTAACGTGGAATCCGAACCACGCCCCATCAGCAGCCCACCGTATTAACCACTAGACCACCTAGGGTACCCATTTATCTACCAACCACTTTCTTTATTATGTGGAAGGATGAACAGCTGGGTTTTGCTGCGCGCCGGCTGCTGTCGGGTCTCGAACCCGGGGCCGATAGATTCGTAGACAGCGACGCTAACCACTACACCACCGAGGCGCATATATATATATATATATATATATATATATTTAAGGTGGTAGGTAGTCCTCAGAAATGAACTTGAGAATTTCTTATCTCGGAACCCGGGATATTATTTCTTTTCCTTAGAAACTGCTACAAATAAATGATATATCTTTCGTTTCTACTTCATCAATTTGTATTCTTTGAGGATGGTCTTTAGCGCCTTCATTGTCAAGCGCGGCGACCATTTTTCTCTTCGTTTCTGTAGACAAGCGGTCATCAAAAAAGGACAAGCCCACTAGATGTTCACTCGAGTACCATAAGTGATTTCCAAAAGCAGTACTTGCACACTTGGAGATATCTTTTGATATCTCGAAAAAGTTCAAGATCATTTGCAGAAGCCATAACTGCCTGAGGACATTGAAACCAGGCCTTCACGTACATTTTCGTGGTAAAAACTGTAAATTCTCTAAGAGCATTCACTTTACACGTTGTCAAGCATAACTGCAAACGGAAGAGCAAAATCTTCAGAGAGTAAATCAGCTTTGCTAACCAACGAGCACGGTGCAGAGCTCCTGGTCGTCTAAGGCCCAGTGTTTCCCAACCGGGGTCCATATGGCTCCCTGGGGGCCATGGCACATTTGAAGGGGGCCACAAGAAAATGTTATTTTGTAAAATAGTTAAATCTGCATATTACCTACTGAAAATAATGCTTATGGGGGCCACAGGAAAAAATAAGGTTCCTAAGGGGGCCATAAGCCAAAACCGGTTGGGAACCACTGGACTCTAAGCCGTGGCCGGACGTTTCGTCGACGGACGTTTCGTCGAACGGACGTTTCGTCGACGGACGTTTCGTCGAAAGATTTTTTTTAAAAGAACTTCATTTTCATGTAAAAATAAAATGAATTTGTTTAAAAGGAGGTTTATTTTCGTTTACGGGATTTCTTTTTGGAAAGAACTGTATTTTCATTTAAAAATAAAATATATTTATTTAAATTTCGGAAGAAAGAAATTTTAAAATTGTGCCCCTATAAACTTACAAATTATGTGCAATAGCTTTTAGGTATTGCTTTTAGGTATTTAGGTATATATATTTCGTAATTATATATATATTTAGTAATTATATATTATTTATATATTAATATATTAGGAGCAAGTGTAGTTTACGTTTCCCAGACACAAAAGGGGACACAAACTACACTAGGTCAAAGTTGGGGAACGTAAACTACACTAGGATCTTTCGGAGACATTTTTTAAATGAATCCATCAAATAAAACGTTAAAACTAACGAAAATGTTACGACTTAACCTAATTAATCGTCAATATATATACAGTGTGTAACTGTGTATATATATATATATATTATGTTGACGATTGGTTAGGTTAAGTCGTAATATTTTCGTTAGTTTTAACGTTTTATTTGATTAGGTATACGCGGACAAAGTTGGGGAACGCAAACTACAGTAGGATAATGTATGGGAATGTAAACTACACTAGGATAATGTAGGGGGAACGTAAACTTTACCCGGCTGTGGACGCTGGTTGGTTTATTAACCTCTAAGTGCGCAATTACCTGGTTGGTTGATTAACCTCTAATTGCACCATTACATTATCTGAGATGGGGGTGGTAAAAATATGAAATAGCCATTTGACGATACGTCTGTCGACGAAACGTCCGTTCGACGAAACGTCCGACGACGAAACGTCCGTTCGACGAAACGTCCGACGACGAAACGTCCGGCGACGAAACATCGGCGACGAAACGTCGGCGACGAAACGTCCGGCGACGAAAAGTCCGGCGACGAAAAGTCCGAGCACCGTTTAAGCTTTATCGCACGTCGAAGTTCTCCCAAAAACATCAGAGTTAATTCAAGAAGTTATTTGTAGTAATCTCTGGGCTGTTGTTCTAATAGAATCTTTCTAGCAAACTCAGTTATTTCTTCTTTCCACTGAGAAATGTTTATCTTTCTTTCTTTGTCATTAAAAATGGGTTCCAGCTTTGTCTTGTCAATTAACGTCCATTGCTGCTGAAATCTCTTAAACAAAGCAATTTCAGGACCTGAAGAAGCCCCATGAAGCTTAACAAATACCTTCTCGATGACAATTTCTAGTACGTGGTGTCGGCAGCCGAAATGTAAAAGTTCTTTTTGAAGTCTCTGTTCAGTTAAGATGCATGCTCCCCTTCGGTATCCAGTATTGCTGGCGGTAGTGTCAAAAGCTATTCCCTGGATTTGATCAGTAAGATTCCAGTCTTCTGAACACTTTGTGACAGCTGATGCAATTTCCTCTAATGTTTCTATAGGGAGTTTTGGTACACCAAGGATCTTACAGACTTTATGTCCAGATACTAATTAAAACTGGCAGTCTCTTTTCCTGTAATATCAGTCAACATTTTTCCGTCAGTGGACAACAAGTGGAGTTTTTGATGCAAAAGTGCCTTGCGGATGGAACTCCTATTGATGTTGCTTTTGGATTGATGTTGTAATCAGTCTTTGCTATCACTATCATTACTGCCGCTTGATTCTTAGTGCTAGTATTTCAGTTTGCTTTTGAATTTCTTCTTCATGCTTTCGTTTTCGCCTAGCAAATTTCTGTTTCGTGATCTGTTTCTTATTCTCTTTAGCTAGCCATATGACATCAATGCCAGGTATATGACCTTTCCTTCCTTCTTGTCTTTGAGCTTTCAGATGAAGTCTGCTTTAGGAGAGAGCTGCTCAGAAGATCTACGAGATTTGCCCCTTTTTAAGAGATTGCCATTCTGAGTGAAGTTTCAGTAATCTCTACAAAAGATCACGTTGATGAGCTGTTGAGATACCAGCTTTCTCCCAAAATTGCGTCATAACTTTTAAGGTTTCCTTTGCATTGTCTTTTAAAGTTAATTTCATTTCTGTTTGATGGTAAAAGAACAAGATAAAACTTCGCTCCTTGGAGGAAGTTTGTTGCCAAGAATTTGGGACAAAGGTTGGTCAATAAGCCAAATGTTTGTCTTGGCACGGGTTCTACCTCCAGTACACGACATGATTATGATAAGCAGCGTGTTTTTCCTCAGCAACACAGAACAACGGAAGTGTTAGTACTAAGGCAGCAACAGTGCTCTCTCAGTTACTATACTGCAGTGACTGAGGACTTGTGTTTCAGGGAGAGCAGGAGAGACGAGGAGCGGTGTCTGTACGAAGGGAAAGAGAAATTTTCCAGTTTCTGCTTTCATTACATCTCACACAGGAGTAATAATAATAATAATAATAATAATAATTATTATTATTATTATTATTATTATTATTATTATTATTATTATTATAATATTGTATATTATTAAATGTATTTTAATTATATTATTATAATTATTAAATAACATTATTTTTAGTATTTTATAATTATATATTTTTTTATATTATATACTATTACATTACTATATTATTAAGCATTATTTTACTAAATTAAAAATGCTAAAGGCATTTATTATTAGAAAAAGCATCATAAATATGATGCTTAAAATGGTTGCTAACTTTCATAGCACACTCATATACGAAAATTTTATGCTGGAAAATTTTCCAACCGTCTGTGAAACCTCTAAAACTAATCACATTTTCACTAAAATAAGTAATGGTAAATGACAAATACCATAGTTTTTCTGTTTCATGATGCAAGCCCGACGTGGGCAACGGGTCTCTCGCAAAGAGGTCCCATAAATATAGCTTCCCTCACCAGCTATCTGCAAAGCAGACAGGATCCAGCTTTGGGACATGGATCTAGGGTTTAAAGCAGCCTAGCCCCACTACATTTAGAACCTCAATATAAGTAAAAGACTCGTTGCATTCACGTCGGATTGAATAAATCAAAGAAAAAGGGGTAACTATTATATTTTTAGCCACAACCAAAACTTAAACCTCAACTGGCACAATTGAGCGTCCACTTTTCAAGGCACATAACATGTCCGTTTCATGATGGGAATGAACTCAGAATGGTTCCCTGAGTTTTTTATGATACACACAGACCGTGCATGGAACAAGGAACTCTTCTGGGATAATTAAATCCACTATAGTCCGAATAAGTAATGATAAATGACAAATACCATAGTTTTTCTTTTTCATGATGCAAGCCCGACGTGGGCAACGGGTCTCTCGCAAAGAGGTCCCATAAATATAGCTTCCCTCACCAGCTATCTGCAAAGCAGTCAGGATCCAGCTTTGGGACATGGATCTAGGGTTTAAAGCAGCCTAGCCCCACTACATTTAGAACCTCAATATAAGTAAAAGACTCGTTGCATTCACGTCGGATTGAATAAATCAATGAAAAAGGGGTAACTATTATATTTTTAGCCACAACCAAAACTTAAACCTCAACCGGGACATTGAGCGTCCACTTTTCAAGGCACATAACATGTCCGTTTCATGAGAGACCCGTTGCCCACGTCGGGCTTGCATCATGAAAAAGAAAAACTATGGTATTTGTCATTTACCATTACTTATTCGGACTATAGTGGATTTAATTATCCCAGAAGAGTTCCTTGTTCCATGCACGGTCTGTGTGTATCATAAAAAACTCAGGGAACCATTCTGAGTTCATTCCCATATATATATATATATATATATATATATATATATATATGTGTGTGTGTGTGTGTGTGTGTGTGTAAAAATGAACAATGAACAATTCCTATACCATCATTATATGGATTCATTGTCTTCATGCAGTACTTATGTTTGTATGGTTTTTATGTTTGAATGTTCATTTTTTACATAAGAAACCAAAATCGCCTAAGCGAGTTTTGGATAGAATTTCGATTTGTACTTCTTTATTCATTACTGTATTTCTCTAATTCATCTTTTCTAATAATGACTTATACTGTACGTATGACATAATGTGAATAATTATGACGTCATAAAGTAACTTAATTCTCTTCACGTTTTCCATACCGCGAATACTGAATCACCCATTTGGTATGTGGATATCTTTCATGTTCAATGTATGGTAAATTCTTTAATAATAATAAAAAAGCTTCATTCTCTACACGTCATTATTTATATGTTGTGTCCTACCTATTGTCTACTGATGCCTATCAACCTATCAGTCCATATTTTACGCGTGTCTATATTACGCACACAACCTATTGTGTTACGTACATGTAAATACGTCCACATGTATTATTTTTTTTAATTATTTTTTTCAGTGCGTTCACCCCTCTCAAAATATTCATAAACGCTTAGGCAATTGATCGAATTCCGCTAATCAGCATAAATCGAACATCTGAAAACGAAAAATCTCCTCTCGCTCTAATTTCAATTTATAACACATCAACATGCGTTATGTTAAATCATTTGTATCATGTATATATGAATATATACCGTATGTGCCCATGTACTTTGTATTATATTTCTAACATCTTAATTGTCTATTAATATGAAACACTGTAAAAAAACAAAACAAAATTATAGTAACTGTTTAATTGTAATTAACTGTAATACTTTAATTTAATATAATGTAATGTACTTTAATGAAACTGTAATTAATGATAATAGTTTAATATATAATGTAATAATGTACTTTAAATGGAATTGTAATTAACGATACTAAGTGAAATGTGAATTAATCCATAATCGTAATCATAATTGTAATAAACCAAAATTGAAATGTACTCAGTAATGTACTTAAATTGTACTTATGTACTACTACGAAATTATATCGCCTTCAGAAATGGAGACTCGGCGAAAAAAACGATTAGTTTTTATTTTTGTTTTTTTAATTTTTATTTGGAATCTTTCATCTGATCATGTGTTTAAAAGGGGGGAACTTAACCTTCAACTGCATTCCCTCAACATTTAGACTTATATGATACATGTAATTGTAAAATTAACTTCACTTCATTACTTCACTCTTCTTTGGTCACTACTACGAGACTCCCTTGTTAGCAGCCTCGCTGCGAGGAGGGGGCAGAGGCCCCTTGCCTCCTTAATATTTTTAGATTCCGGCCTGAGCCATGGTCGAAAGAGGTCGAACCTCTACCCCTGTAAATTCAGAGCACTACCTGTACAGTTTTTAGAAGTAAATTACAGTAAGATAAACTTTTTATTTTTACCTTCGAGTTGGGCTCTCTTCAGAAGAATTTAGTCAGTAAAGTCGATAAGTTAGTTTAGTACCAAGAGAAAGTATCAGAGTATTATAGAAAGAGAAGAATTAACAACTGTTGACCCTATAGCGAGAGAAAGAAATTAGAATATTATAGAAGAAACTATCACGAGAAATATCCGTTGCTGCCTCTCAACAAGAACGCCCGTCCCCGCCGAGACAACCCAAGCACCATAGAAGATATTGGTATAACAGTCTGGCGACCCTGTAGCTATGATTTTAACAATATGGCGACCGTTTGCCCAGGATAAGAAACTGACGACCCAAGCACATAGAAGATATTGGCATAACAGTCCTGGCGAGTCTGTAGCCAAGAGTTTAACAAGTGGCGACCCACCATTTGACCGGCGTGTCACGGCTCCCAGTTCGTCACATCCACCCTTGAACCGGTGTGTAACGACTCCAAGTTATTCACGTCTCGTCTCATCTAGAAGAAGTGGCCAGCAAGACACGTTTTGAAGACACGTCTTCAGGACACGTCAAGGATTTCGCCGTAGAAATTTTGTTAAGTACAGAGTTCGTTTTTTTTTAAGTAATTTATAAACACTTGAAAAGTCAGTATTATTAACAGTTAATAATGAGTACCAAGTCAGAATTTACAAGAAACACAGTGAACATTCCATACACCAGTGATACATTTTTTTTAGTGAAACAGTTAAAAGTCACAGAGTTAAAAGTCAGAATTATTGTCACAGAGTTAAATTTCAGTTATTTTCACTATTATAGTTAATATAGAATAATTTTATTTTATGTACCAAACATAATAGTACCGTACCTCCGCGTACATTCGAGTGAAATGTTGTTTACATTTTTTATTTTTGTTTACAATTTTTTCAAATTATTGAATTGAATTGACTTGCAAATTAAGAGAGAGAGAGAGAGTTTATAGAGAGTTTATAGAGATTTATAGAGATACTTGAAGTAGGTTCGAGTCAGTTTTAGTTGCAAATTAGTTGCAAATCAGTTCCAAGTCAGTTTTAGTTGCAAATAAGTTGCAAATCAGTTTTCAGACAGTTTCAGTTGGTTGTATCCAAGAGGGGCAACCAAGCCCCAGAGAGTTATATACTTGATAGCAGTTCAAGTAAGTCGATTGCACCAAGAGGGACAACCAAACCCCAGAGGTTAATAGTCTCCACTTGATAGAGTTCAAGTGCAGTCATTTTTCGTTTTCAGTTAGTTTCAGTTAATTGGTCGCTTCCCATAGGGACAACCAAACCCAGAGAACAGTAGACTCCACTTGATAGCAGTTCGAGTGCAAGTCAGTTTCATTTTCAGTAGACTCCACTTGATAAAGTTCAAGTGCAGTCAATTTCAGTCAGTTCAGTTTGAAGATACTTGATAGAGTTCAAGTTAGACCGTTTCAGTTTCAAGATACTTGATAAGAGTTCAAGTCAGAAGGTTGCATCCAGAGAGACAACCGCCCCAGAGATTATAAAAGTACTTGATAGCAGTTTAAGTCAGTTTCAAGTCAGTTCAAGTCAGTTTAAGTCAGTTTAAGTCAGTTTCAATTTCAAGTCAGTTTCAATTTCAAGTCAGTTTCAATTTCAAGTTAATCAGTTTCAAGTTTCAGTCAGTTTCGAAGTCAGTTTCAAGTCAATTTCAAGTCAGTTTCAAGTCAGTTTCAAGTCAGTCAGTCAGTCAGTTAATCAGTTTCAAGTTAATCAGTTTCAAGTAGTTTTGAAGTTTCAGTCAGTTTTATTTAAAGTTAGTTTTATTTAAAGTCAGTTTTGAAGTCCCAAGTCAGTTTTGAAGTCCCAAGTCAGTTTTCAAGTCCCCAGTCAGTTTTCAAGTCCCAAGTCAGTTTTCAAGTCCCAAGTCAGTTTTTCAAATCCCAAGTCATTTCAATGCAGTCAATTGAATTCAATTTTTTTTTGTAGTTTAAGAGAATTTAGTTTAAGAAAATGTAATTTAAGAGAATTTAATTCAACCTTTTTTTTGGTTGTAAAAGAGAATTAAATTCAACGTGAATTGACCGGTTTGTGTCTTTAGTTAACCATTTTTTTGTAAGAAGGAAATTGACCGATTTGTCTTTTCTTTTCATGCAGTTGTTGCATATATAAATATATAGTTATGTATTTTATTATTTGTAACCAAAACCGTTTTTACAAAGGTTGTAATGATTTTAATAATTATTGTAATGTTTATGAGGAACATGTCGTTCCTCCGTTTGTTGACCTTCTTTAATTTTTGTTCTAAGCAGTCTGACAAAGCAATCTTTTTTTTTAAAAAAAAGGACGAAAAGACGTATTGTCAATTTCAGACATATACTCCCCGCTTAGTCACTCAATTTCCCCGAATGTCGTACTCCAAACTTTGTCTTTTTATTTTATTTTATTTTAACACCCCAACCCCGGTTGAACCCAGTGTCAACCAGAGAAATGGTTCAACCATGGTTAATTCCTCTTTGGTACTATGGAACATAACCTCAATTTATGTTAAGTTGTGTTTTTTTATTTTTAAGTATATTATGTGTTTAGTTCATTAAAATGCATAATTGATTTCTATTTTTAATTTGTATTCTTAATTTTCTTAATTCAATTATCGTACCGATACTTCTGGTTAATGTTAATGGTTATATAGTTCATATATAGCTAGGAATGTTACTAGTCGAATTTAATTCCATCTTCAAAATTTAATTTTTAATACCGCTAGATTTACTTTAATTACTTGTAAGGTCCTCTAAGTACGTTTTTTTTTATTACCTTAATATACGTGTAACTGATTTAATTACGTAAAATCGATAATCCTAATTGAATTCTATTACTTTTGACACATATTCGAATTCATTTTCTTTCCGTACTTCAAGTCACTTTCACATGAAACTCATATGCATACACCATCATTAATACTACCTGTAACTAGATTTTAACAATAATTGACTTAAACTTAAAAGATTTTATAACCCTAAACCCATCTTAAATTATTATACATTATTTTTAAACTTTGTTAATTAAAAAACCTTCCAAATCCCTACACATACACACGCATGTATGCACACTATATATACTATATATACAAACCTTATGCTAAAATCATTGGATATCACAATAAACTATTTCAATGCGCGTAAGTGCTAACTATGCTATTTAATCTTAATCATTTTTGCTTTCTAATATATCTCGCTCATGCATTTATTCAGTTAATTTAACAATCCTCTCAGCTAATCCGTCCCTCAAAATTATAAGATACACACTTTGTACCTAATACACAGAAATACACATTTTACCACAGGTCTATACATCATCCATTACGTAATTCGATTTTTACCTACAATAGTCAATAAAACTAGTTTTTAGATTGTACGATCATTGTAACTTTGAAAAATTCCTAAACTTTAAAATTTATATTTTTTCCTTTCACCCACGATTCATTATGTATGTAATTTTTTTCCACAGGAAAATAAAATTTCGTTAAAAATTTAACAATATCATTCTTTGTCTAACTTAATTGTTTGTCTAAATTAACGTATTAATAATTTTATTCTGTTTGCATAAATTAAAGTATTAATCTTTGAAATTTTTTTATATTTTATAATAGCCCTCTAAGCAAGTGTCATGTTAAAAATTTGATTACTTTGCATTGTACCCAACCACTCGAACCCACTAGTTCTGTATAAAATTTGTATTGTAAAAAAAAAAGAAACAAAATTCGCAGAATTACTTGGGATGTTATTTTCTCAGTTGTATTGCATTAATTGTATTATATTATTGTATTAATTAATACCATTTTAGAGGGGGAAGCACTGTAAAAATGAACAATGAATAATTCCTATCCATCATTATATGGATTCATTGTCTTCATGCAGTACTTATGTTTGTATGGTTTTTATGTTTGAGTGTTCATTTTTACATAAGAAACCAAAATCGCCTAAGCGAGTTTTGGATAGAATTTCGATTTGTACTTCTTTATTCATTACTGTATTTCTCTAATTCATCTTTTCTAATAATGACTTATACTGTACGTAAGACATAATGTGAATAACTATGACGTCATAAAGTAACTTAATTCTCTTCACGTTTTCCATACCGCGAATACTGAATCACCCATTTGGTATGTGGATATCTTTCATGTTCAATGTATGGTAAATTCTTTAATAATAATAATAAAAAAACTTCATTCTCTACACGTCATTATTTATATGTTGTGTCCTACCTATTGTCTACTGATGCCTATCAACCTATCAGTCCATATTTTACGCGTGTCTATATTACGCACACAACCGTTACGTACATGTAAATACGTCCACATGTATTTTTTTATTATTTTCTTTTTTTAGTGCGTTCACCCCTCGCAAGATATTCATAAACGCTTAGGCAATTGATCGAATTCCGCTAATCAGCATAAATCGAACATCTGAAAACGAAAAATCTCCTCTCGCTCTAATTTCAATTTATAACACATTATCATGCGTTATGTTAAATCATGTGTGTGTGTCATGTATATATGAATATATACCGTATGTGCCCATGTACTTTGTATTATATTTCTAAAATCTTAATTGTCTAATAATATGAAACACTGTAAAAACAAAACAAAATTATAGTAACTGTTTAATTGTAATTAACTGTAATACTTTAATTTAATATAATGTAATGCATGATACTTTAATGAAACAGTAATTAATGATAATAGTTTAATATATAATGTAATAATGTACTTTAAATGGAATTGTAATTAACGATACTAAGTGAAATGTGAATTAATCCATAATCGTAATCATAATTGTAATAAACCAAAATTGAAATGTACTCAGTAATGTACTTAAATTGTACTTATGTACTACTACGAAATCATATCGCCTTCAGAAATATATACTCGGCGAAAAAACGATTAGTTTTTATTTTTGTTTTTTAATTTTTATTTGGAATCTTTCATCTGATCATGTGTTTAAAAGGGGGGAACTTAACCTTCAACTTCATTCCCCCAACATTTAGACTTATATGATACATGTAATTGTAAAATTAACTTCACTTCATTACTTCACTCTTCTTTGGTCACTACTACGAGACTCCCTTGTTAGCAGCCTCGCTGCGAGGAGGGGGCAGAGGCCCCTTGCCTCCTTAATATTTTTAGATTCCGGCCTGAGCCATGGTCGAAAGAGGTCGAACCTCTACCCCTGTAAATTCAGAGCACTACCTGTACAGTTTTTAGAAGTAAATTAAAGTAAGATAAACTTTTTATTTTCCCTTTCGAGTTGGGCTCTCTTCAGAAGAATTTAGTCAGTAAAGTCGATAAGTTTAGTACCACGAGAAAGTATCAGAGTACGGGGCTCCAATAAACCTTAGCCCCCCCGCCCATGGCCTAAACCATTAGAGGTACAGTAAAACTAAACATACCTTACAAAAGAGAATTTAATCCTGCATTTAATGAGAAACAATTAAAACTTGGTGTTCCCGCCATTGGCGTCCAAGACAGCCTGAATTCGCTTTGGGTAGCTTGCCAAAAGTGACGTGAATAGATCTTCATCGTTACGCAAATTTGCTAAAACAGTTTCAATGTGTTGCGTCATTGTATCCTTCGAAAATCGATTTGCTGCAGGTTCTTGAAACAAGAGACATTCAACCTTGTCCTTTATAACTGATCCAATGTGTTCACAGACGTTCAGGTCAGGAGAATTTCGTGGCCATTCTTCATTTCCAAAGAAATCGATCTCATGGTTCCGCAACAATTGTTGAGTGGCTAATGCCTTAAAGCAGGGGGGCCTTATCGTGCAGAAGTGTGACCTGATCGACATCCATAACATTGTTTGGGTTTCTTAGAAAAGGAATGACATGCTGGGATAGAATAATATCACGAAAATACTGTCCATCCCAACTCTGACCATTTGGCTTCAGCACCCACATGATCTTCTTTGCAGTGAACAAAACAAACACACCAACACAGTCTGGACTTTTTAATAATTCGCGATAATGTTCATTGTCATCGATTTCATCTGGTGTTGTGGCCCACACTCGATCATTTTGGTAGTTAAGCCGACGTGTTACGTAAACAAAAAATTCATCGGAGACAGCTAAATGCATAAAATCATCCACTTCCCAATCTTCAAGATAATGGGCAAACCATATTCTGTCATCGATGTTAAGTTGAGTTTTTCTTAACTTTGGAAGTTCATGCCAAGGCTTTAAACCTTGCCTATGATGGCTCAGTCGAATGATCTCACCACTAACGATCTTTCCTCTCAACACTTCGATCTCTCTATAAAGTTTAGCACAGCTGTTTTTCCGCTTACGTGTACCGCTTTCAATGATGTCCTTTGTTTCCTGAGAGAGTGGCAAATTTAGGCGCCCAGATTTGGTTGTATCCATTTCACATTCATCCAGAGCTTTATTCCAATTTCTTTTGACGAAGTCCTCATTTCTTCGCAACTTTTTGGCAGCCCATGAACGTGTTATAAAGGTGGCTCCAGCATCACGAGCTTCCCGAAATGTTATTGCTCGTATGCGATCTATCACACGTTGCCTTTCCGAATCACCAATTAATTGAGAAGCCATTATATTATCACTTTATCAGCTAGAGTAATTTTAATACCTGCAATAAATAAAGAATTTTATATATTTTTATAATCACTAAAAACTATTTCGATATAAGTAAACATGTAAGCTGCAAATGGGGGCTAAGGTTTTATGGAACCCCTTATTATAGAAAGAGAAGAATTAACAACTGTCGACCCTATAGCGAGAGAAAGAAATTAGAAAATTATAGAAGAAACTATCACGAGAAATATCCGTTGCTGCCTCCCAACCAGAACCCCCGTCGACTCCGAACCACCCCAGGGCCATAAAAGGAGGGGTTAACATATATATATATATATACACATTTAACTGCAATGACCACGCAGTATATTAATGTATAGAAACGACGTAAGTATAGAGGAGCGTTCTGCACACGAGGAAGAGAAATAACGAACAAATGAAAAATGAGGTACCCGCCCGGGAATCGAACCCAGGATCTTCCAATTGCCGGTCAGATATGCTATCCACTACACCACAGGCCTCGATCAGTCAGAAGTTCGATTCCCGGGCGGGTACCTCATTTTTCATTTGTTCGTTATTTCTCTTCCTCGTGTGCAGAACGCTCCTCTATACTTACGTCGTTTCTATACATTAATATACTGCGTGGTCATTGCAGTTAAATGTACATATTCACGATTTGCGAGGGTGCCCTCTTAGGGCATTGGTTTCTGCCCTATGTAGGAGAATTACGACTTCTGACTGATCGAGGCCTGTGGTGTAGTGGATAGCATATCTGACCGGCAATTGGAAGATCCTGGGTTCGATTCCCGGGCGGGTACCTCATTTTTCATTAGTTCGTTATTTCTCTTCCTCGTGTGCAGAACGCTCCTCTATACTTACGTCGTTTATATATATATATATATATATATATATATATAGGGTGAACCAAATGTAGGTGGACAGTAAATGATAACGTTTATTTTGAGAATACATATTTAATTTTTTGTATACTATAATACAAAATAAAATTTAAATAAATTTAGTTATAATATTTAATATAATATAACACAAACACCATAGTTATAATGAACACCATAGTTATAATATAATATAACACAAACCGTATTCAACCTACTGTCCACCTACTTTTGGTTCACCGTGTATATATATATATATATATATATATACATACACCTCAAATACAGTATAAGACGAACATCGCTTCGTGGTGGGGTGCCAACAAATTTTGTTTGAAATTTAAAAAAATACCATATACTACTGTTGGCGGATAATTCACATCGGCATATAACATTTTTATTAATCCTACTTAAAAAATAGTTTGTGGAAAAGTAAACAAAAAATTACGAAACAAAATATTTTTTTATAGACACTCATACAAAAATACAAAACTTCAATTCGTCACCGCATCTGTTGAGCAACTTTCCTTTGCTTTTAATAAAGTCACTTCTCTCGTAACGGACGTCCCTTCATTCCTTTTCTCTTTTGTAAAGTGAACAACACTTTTCTCTCTATCTCGAAACTTGCCAGGCTTCGTCCCAAGAAATGCTTTTCTTTGAGAATATGTATTCATTAATGATTTTCCGCGAATATAACGCAAGTTGTATTTTTAAAGGTCGTGATGTTGAACAAAAACCTCGTCTTATATTATATATAGCCAATACGACTTTTTTCTGGCGAACGAGCCGGAACGACGTTCCGGTACCTTTTATTTTCAACATACAGAAGAAAATTTTGTTTTTATTTTCATTCAGATTTTATTTATTTATTTAGTGGGGGGGGGGGGGGGTTACATGACAAAATTTTAGGAATGGGAAGGGGCTTTATTTGAACTGGGATAGTCACGAGGTGGGATGGGACACTGTAACTAGAAAAGGTTGTAGGAATTTTATAGTAGAGTTCTGGGCTCTTTCTTCCCATGAAAAAGCACTACATACTGTATATATATATATATATATATATATATATATATATATATATATATATATATATATGTGTGTGTGTGTGGGTGTGGGTGTGGGTGTAAGTGTGCAAGTGGATGTGTGTGTGTATATATATATATGTATGTGTGTGTGTGTGTGTGTGTGTGTGTGTGTATGGAAGAAAGACCGACACGCAGAACAACTACAAGTTTACAAGGTGTATATATTCGTAAGTACACATGTGTAAGTAGACGAAAATCGTTACAGTAAAATATAAATAAAAGTAAGAACAAATTAAATAATTTTTCACGTTTTTTCCGACTGTAAGTTAGTTTAAATAAAATTAGATCGGGTGAAAAATGTTTTAAATGATTTTAAATGTGATTCCGCACTTCTTTTTATAAGCCTTGGCTTATAAAACTTACTTTCGTAATCACGATAACTGTAAAGAGAAATGTTATTAAAACTTTTTTTAGCACTTCCACACTTCTTTAGAAAGGATATCAAACTTTTTTAGGATGATTATAATACATTAGGATTAGTATGATAAATAAGCTGACCGTTTTTATCCGCGAGAAACCTTATCTTATTACGTCGAATTATAAAAATTATTTACCACCACGAATTTCGGTTGGACATAATTGTATTGGGCAATATAGTGCTCGCTTAGGTTGTGCAATTAGTTGAAAATTTGCTGATTACGCGGTTCCTTCAATAGAACATTGAATAACTCTTGTTCTAGTAGTCTTATAGGTTAAATAAATTGTTCGTGTTCTTTGACAGTAGGCTTTGTCTTGTTACCTCGCATTACAAAATGTAATGACTTCTTAATTAATGTCATTAAACGTAACACAACATGTAGTAGGCACGATATAAAACTAAAACTTATTGTAATTCGATTAGGTATGATTGTGATCAATAGAGTTACAATAAGTTAGGTTAGGTTGCAATTGATGGGGTTGAATTTAGTGAGGTTAGTTAAATTATAATTTTTTTGTAATTAGATTGGGTTGGAAATATTTGTAAAAAAACTTATAATAGTTACCGGTAACTTTGTTAGTATTACACGGAAGTAAACTAAAGGTATAGATAATGGGAAAGTTTGAAATTTAAGAGATTTTTTTAGTTTTTGTCCAGTCTGTGTAGCGCAAGCCTAAGTTCATATGAATATACTTGTGGCTGGAACGGGTGCATTTGTTACCTTGGGGATGAAATGAACTTGCGGTGCATCTTGCTCCTGATGATTCATGCACTCAGACCTAAAAGCCAGAAGTGTCTGCACTGCAAACCAACGACACAAGCAAGAAAATTATTATGAATTTAACTGCTTATTGGGTTATGATAACAGAGTATTGCTGCTTCTAGTGGTGATGAACCACGTACGGTCGCGTAGTTAATACGTTGACTCTCTATGTACTTGGCAATGATGCTACGAGCTGATCGTACACTGAATGGTGTATCCACAAACGTTTGTGCTCCCAACCTTGTCATGAAGGGTAACACTGTATCCCCGAAGTTGGGGTGGTGATTCTTATTATGTATCCTTGTATCCTTGTGGTTATCGTATCGCTCTGGGATAACAATGGCTTTTTCTCTTCAAAATTTCCTAACAATTATAAAAGCGAAACAAGGGTAGCAGGGGCGTACGCAGGATTTGCTTAAGGAGGGGGCGAATTATCAGCTCTCCAAAATAATGATGAAATGCACAAAGCAAGAGCGATGCACAATGTTTAAATGACTTTATTGATCGACAAATTGATATCTTTGTGGTCACATTTTGATACTGATTGAATGCTAAATTTTCCATCTGATTTATTATTATTATTATTATTATTATTATTAAGCATTGTACTGAAATTGACTGAATATTAAATTTTCCATTTGATTATGCTAGAATACTATTCATATTATGAATATCTGATCATTGTCATTACTCTTAGTATCTTTTCCAAATTTATAAGTTTGATACAGTTTTTATTAATACTCATTTTCAGAATCAGGAAATGCAATGGGAGGGTCGTAGACCCACTGGCTCTCCCCTTATGTACGCTTGTGAAGGGTAGCGTATACTATAATAGAATTTAATATTCATATAAAAATTATCTCTTGTCAAAATTAAGCATACAAAGGCATCAGTTACCCAAATGTGTAACAACCTATTTCAGTGAGAACTTTTCCAATTTTATTTACTGGAATGTAATTTTAAAATTAATACAGTAACATCAGTACGTCCAAATCTGTAGGTTTCCTTTAATCTTTATGGCCTTATATACAAATTTACAATTGTATGCAGTATATATGTTGTTAAAACTGAAAATTTTCAGTTCATCATTGACATAATTTTTTATTTTTAAATACCAGTAATATTCCACATAAATATGAATCTGTAAATATGAATCTGTTTAGGAGAGTATATATTAAGGTGGCCCAAAAATTAACTGAAAAAAATAAAAGTTTGAATTGCTATTCTCCACAAGGCTATTCCTGTTCCATATCACAAAAGAAGCCTTCATGCAAAAAATCAGGAAGATCGGCCAATATTTAGAGGTCGCGACCTCAAGGTAAAAATATCTAAATTCCGTAATTTCAGTAATTTTGGGTCACCATTATGTTCTACAATAAATATTTGCCGAGCAACGCCACTGTAGACTGGAAACCTATATCCAAAGAATCACTATATGATAGTAATGCACTCTTCCCACTAGCTCAGTTGGTCGCCAAGTCTCGGCAGGTGTAGACGTGTTTTTGTTGTGTTCCTGCCATCTGGGTTACGCCGCGCAGTGAATCACACCAATAAGGCAAGTTAAACTTTTCACCAGTGAGTGGCGGACACTATGCTTAGTTTTTCTGTCATTCATTTACTGCACTGACCTTGATAAGCAATTTGGAACAATGAATTGTTTATTAAAATTGTTAAAAATTTAAAAAAAAATTAAAATTTATAAAAGTTTATTAAAATTGTTAAAATTGTTTGTTTTATATTCTACATAAAACATATGTTTAGGTTCTTTAGTTCTAATTTCCATTTTATCTTCCATTCCACAGGCCAAGACCATGACAACGACAAGGAGCAGTCCAAAAGTTGGGCTCCTGGGTACGCCGGACCCGGACATCTTGGGATCTGGCCTGCCAACAAACGGGGCTATTCTCAGGAACTTCATGTTTCACCACCAGAAGGGATCCACAATCGGTGACAGTGCTAAGGCCACCATAGACAGAGCGCTGACAATCTGGGACAAAGCACGAATTCCAACCCAGCGGGTGGACTCCGGCGTGCGCAAGCTTCGGAAGCTCTATGAAGAATATTGTGGGTTGAAGAAAAACCGATTGAAACCGAAAGACGGGTGCCGAATCAAAGAAAGAAAATTCAAGGAGAATCTCACCAAACTATTTGACATCTCACGAAAAGACGCCCTCAGTTTTATGACGAACGAAGAAGACAAACAGTTCTTGCGGATGAAAAAGTAGGATCCCTCGAGCGCGAGTATGTCCGGGATCGACAAGACCTTGACGAACAAGGAGACTCGCAAGCGCCTCAGGAGTGATCAGGCCAGTGCTCGAAAGAAAAAAAGTATGCTGAGCGCCCAACAGGCGAATACGGCTGTTCCGTCTAGTTCCGCCATTGCTGACATCTGTAACTCCTCCACATCGACGGAGTCCGAAGATGATTTCCAAGCTCCGTCAACATCCAGTCAAGATCAGCCAAGGAATAAGAAATCGAAGCAGACCATTGTAACCAAGGAAGTAGCAGCCGCGCTCGACCGAGTGAAACTCCCTGACCGCGCTGCCATATTCGTCGTAGGAGCCGTCACGCAAGCGCCCGGTCATGGCCTGGAGTCTGTGGCGCTATCCCGGAACACCATTCAGCGAGCGCGGGTCACCACTCGTGAGGCGGTAGCAACTGCTCAATAGGCTGTTTTCCCGCCGGACAGCCCACTGCTTCTCCACTGGGACGGTAAACTGCTTCCAGATATCGCCGGCAATAAAAAGTTTATGGATCGCGTCGCCATCTTGGTGACTGGTGGTGAAACAGAGCAACTTCCTACCGTCCCTAAGATCGGCCGCGGCACGGGAGAGGAGCAGTGCAATGCATGTGTCCAAACGCTGGAGGAATGGAACCTCAAACCCATGATCCAGGGACTAGTCTTCGACACGACGGCAACCAATTACTGGGCTGAATATGGGCGCGTGCACCCTAATTGAGAAAGCTCTGGACAAGGAGCTCATCTGGATCGCGTGCCGTCATCACGTGTTCGAGGTAATGTTGTCGGCCGTATTTTCTGTCGCCCTGACACCAACCGGTGGGCCTGAAGTGGGAATCTTCAAACGCTTCCAGAAGATCTGGCCTGATATTAATATAGTTGATTTCCGTTCTGCTTGAGACGAACTCTTCGTTGGCATGCCGGATGGCCTACGAGAGGAGATGATGTCATTTTACTTGGAGGCAGTCAAGAGCCAGCTCCCACGGGATGACTATGGAGAGTTGCTTCAGCTCTGTCATATATTCCTAGGGGGATCCTCCGACGGAGAACCGTCCTTTCGTGCGCCAGGCGCTATGCACAACGCGCGGTGGATGGCTAAGGCAATATACTCGCTGGAGATCTTCCTTTTCATGAGCCAGATTAAGTTGACGGCCCACGAGACAGCTGGCGTCACAAAGATTTGCCTCTTCGTTTCTCTGATTTACGCTCGCTACTGGCACGAGGCCCCTCTCCCAAAGAGGGCCCCCCTCAACGACTTAAACCTAATTGCTCTCCTCCATGAATATCCTGACCGTGCCATCAGGGAGGCGGCTGTTAAGGCCTTCTATCGCCATTTGTGGTACTTCTCTGAGCACCTCGCGCCTCTCGCCCTCTTCGACGATCGCGTCGACGAGATCACCAAAGCAGCTATGGTTGGCAACTTCTTACGCCCCTCAAACCAAAAACACTTGAGACGTCTGGACGGGACTGTGTTCGATCATCGTTCTTCATTGGCGTCATACATCACGAGCCGGTCTTTGAAGATATTCGATATACTCTCCATGAAAGGACAAGATGAAGCCAAGACATTCTTGTCAAAACCTCCCTCCCTCTGGCTGACAGACCCCATTTACTAGTTACTTAAGGCTAAGTGCAGGCTCCTCAAGGTCGTCAACGACTGTGCCGAACGAGGAGTCGCTCTTATTCAGTCCTACAATACCGCGCTGACGAAAGACGAGACCCAGAAACAATACCTACTGCGACTCGTCGCCAGCCACCGAAAAAGATTGCCAATTCCCATGAAATTGGCTTTGACGAAGAAAAAGTAACGGGTGTGACGTTGTTTGTTTGATATACAAGGATTTAGTGCAGTCGTATTAACTGCTATGACATGTGTGTTCTAGTATATTTTTGCATAACATGTGCTCTGTGCTATTGACTTTAAATTTTGAAATAAACATTGATATTGTATTTTTGTTTCAAATCCTGAAAATATAGGAACTTCTCGCGACCTCTAAATATTGTATGATCTGTCTAATTTTTGGCATGAGTTCTTACATTTTGATATGGAACACGGATGGCCTTGTGGAGAAAGATACTTTCAACTTTCATTTTCTTGGGCCACCCTAGTATATATGCATATATTTAAAAATAGGAAATTTTTTCTGAGCAATCTCTTTTCGAGTCATTGTTTTAAGTGCAGATAAATTAGTGTATTTGTAAAAATGTAGCAGCCTGGAAACTCACTTTAGTCCTGCAGCGGTACACCTGAGGTGTGTTTTAGAGTACATACAATGTTTTATTGTTGATTCTGGTAGGGTAGGCCCTCCAGATCATGAAACCAATTGATGCCACTTTGTAACCCTTGGGGAAATGTTTTTATAAGCATAAATCCAAAATGGCCGTTGCCGAAATAGCGTTTTTTTTGTAAACATGGCCAAATAGTAACTTATGAATGTTCAGTGAGGGGATAAATGAGTATATAGCATGGAAATATCTATCCATGGTCTACCAGTGATGATTTAGACTAATTTATAATGTTATATGGGGTTAAAAAAGCAAAACCAAAATACCACTCATATTTAGATGAGCACATAACTCAGTAATCAGGCACACACACACACACACACACACACACACACACACACAAAATTGAGGTACATGAACAGTTCTACAATGACTAGCCACATGGAGTTAATATGCCTGTTTTGGTTCACTCATCTGTTTCATTAACTCTGTTGTATCTTGTTTGTTCGTTGCAACATTCTTGCAAGCCATGACATCCACAAAACATAGAACAGGACAATTTTGCAGCAGAGCATCCCTCCCAAACGTGGAATGAAATTGGTGAGGAGATCTGGATAAGCCCATTTCATGTTGATGACCACTTTGTAGAGTTGGTGTATTCCTGTCCCATTGCAGTTGTATGTCGTTGAGCTTCCATCATGGCAGCGAGCATGGTGTCAGGTTCTGCAGGAGGCATGTCTAGAAGTGGTAAATACACAGCTTTAGTTGCAGGGCAGATGGTGTGTCCTTGCTCACGAAGATAATCTGGTATTGAATCCATTGTACTCTGGGGTTTCATTGTCTGGTAGGATCGATTGGAGAAAACTCATATCAAGTTCAATGGCACGATTCACTGATATTTGTTGCATAGCGAGAACCTTAAGAGATAAAGGAAATCTCAAGGCCTCAGAAGCTGGCATCACAGGTTTCGTGGGTCCATCATATCTATGGATCGGTATGTCAGGTAATATATCATCAGACATCTCTTCCTTTTTGAGCCTTCTGATGAAACCATGATCCTTTGTATATTCATTCTGGTACTGTTGGGTCTGGGTGAGAAGAACTGCTAGTACATGGGTGGTTTGCAAACCGTTCTGTGAGGAAATGCTTGCATCAAAATTATCAGCAACTACTTGAACCATACCTCCACCAGGTGACAGGCCCATGTGTTCTCGGCTCTTGGAAGCTGCACTGGCTGCAGATGCACGAAATCGGAGCACCTCATCATATGAAGAGGAAACGCCAAAATCATATAATAGTTCAATGATCGACCTATCTTTAACAGCTATGCCCAAAGCAGTTTGTAGTGCTGTAGGACTTCTGTTAACGACACCAGTAACCACGTTCCTAATCATTGCTGCCTCCAAAGAAGAGTTGAACTTGTCAGATACGAAAGACAGCAGATGTAGAAGAGTGGGACTGATATCCTCAATGTCCAACCTTGTTTTGTAACGAGACTTGTCCTGCTTCAAGGATTTGGATTCATCTGCTATGCGTTTAGCTACTTTACACACGGCAGCTTCATCATCATCATCGTCATCAGACACCAATTTCAGGAGACTTGTTGATGCCTTACTCTGGAAAACTAAAAGGCTTGCAACTCCTCGACCTGACAATATCCAGTGGTGGGCACGGTTCCGCTAATCCGCTAACCGTTAATTAGCGAAGCTAACTTTTCCGTTAGCGGATTAGCGTTTCCGCTAACTTTGAGAACCGTTAGCGGACCAATTAGCTTCCGCTAAATTTAGTTCCGCTAACTTTAAGTCCGCTAACCCTAAAATCATACATGTTTGTTCCAGTCTGTTCTGAGCGTGTCTGCAACAGTCAGTCTGGCACGCTATTGGCTGACTACGTGTAAACACAAGACGTGATTGGTCGACGCAGCAGCAGCTGAGCAGCGTTGTGTAATTCTGCAGTTCAGTTCACTTACTACGTTACAGTCTTACAGTGTCAGCGACAGCGTACGCTATCATAAGCATATTTTCGTCAGTTTACCGAGTCTACAATTTTTGCAATGGAAAGTGAAGACATTTTGGTTCCGCCTGAGGATGTTGGGCCTGTTGATGGCCAGGTCCGCCAGGACCAGCCCAACCAGGAGTCTCAGAACCCGTGGCCCCACCTGGAGGACTACTTCAGCTCTCTTTATGGGTTTTAGAGCCAAAAAACCAAACCGAAGCTAAATTCATATAATAAAAGTTAGCGGTTAGCGGTAATCGTTAGCTTCCGCTAAATTTTTTAGCGGTTTATTGGTTTAGCGTTATCGAAGTTAAGTTTTGAGTTAGCGGTTCAGCGGTTATCGAAGCTAACTTTTCGGTTAGCTGTGCCCACCACTGACAATATCAATAATCTCTCTCCAAAGTGGTCAGATAAACTTGACCAATTGTCTCCAGCTATATTGATCACCTCCGTAGCGATGGTATAATTCATGGACTTCAACAGAGTTCCAGATTATGGATTGATCATCAGTGAGATAATTCACAACATATTGAAAGGGTTCATCTGTCTTTTCATTTGGTGTTTTTGATGTTGATGCCTGAATGTTTCTGTATCTTCTGAAGAGAGACATACAGTCCTTGTGATATTGTCCATCTGCTGCATGTAAATTACTCAAGGCACCTTCAATTCTCAAGCTTACCTTACTGGCCCACTCGTCATTTCTCATATAGCAAGCGTCCAATATTACAGCTCTGAAGCTTTTCTGGTTGGCACCTCGATCAGCAGTTCTACACTGAACAACTCTTTTGCAACGTTCGGGATGACGGGAATCTGGAGCAGAAGAACATTTTTCTCCACATATCAGGCAATTTTCTTTGAAGTTGAAAGGAGGCTCAGTGGAACGACGGGTCCTTTTAGTGGCAGGTCCCTCTGAAGTCTTTTTCTGTCGGGCCAAGTAGCGATCTATATGTGTCTTTGATGTGTAAGTAGATGCGCAATTTCTGTGGACATATAGGTTTGTGGAAGAATGTCCTAATAACAAGTCTCTAATTTCACATGCAACCCATCACCTCTATATTTACTAGCAGCTAAAATACTTGTAAGTCGTTCTTGGCTAGCGCCCTAGCAGGCATCAAAGGGTTTTGTTTGTTTTACAGTTTATATGGTTACGGAGAAGGCATGCAGGTGATGATTCTGCCATTGTTAACCATTACCTGTAGAGAGAAAAGAAATACACATATAGTATCATGCTTGAATAGTATTGAGGGAGATTCACATGCTTTATAGCTGCAAAGATTGTTTCTAAAATAGTAGCTTATATACAGACGTTCAAGTAGTATTAGCAAATAAGTGAGAAATGGTTCATTTTACTGCTTCACACTGGATAGATCATAATTGTATAGCTACCAACTAATTATTTAACCTCGAAAATGTGCAGTTTAACACCAAAAGCAAGTCTCTACGACTAATTTTAGAGAAAATATCTCAATAATTTAGTTTCGGTGTCGGCCATTTTGGATTTTTGCCCATGAAATTCCAACCCAATAGCTAAAAAGTTATATATATTGATTTCATGACCTAACAAGATATACTATGCATAGTATCTACTGATTTATTTCCACTTTTTATTTTGTTAAGTTACTTTTTAGCCATGTTTAGAGAAAAAATGCTTTTTCGGTGGCGGCCATTTTGAATTTTTGCTCATAAAAAATTTCTTCTGGGGTTAGAAAGTGGCATCAATTGGTTTCATGATCTGGAGAGTCTACCCTACCAGAATCAACACTAAAACATTGTATGTACTCTAAAACACACCTCAGGTATATATCACCACTCTGCTGCAGAACTACTTCCCTATTGCGTGAGGGTGAGAATGACTCACGGGTCACCTGAGCCCGAAAAGTGACAGGATGAATGGCCAGCTCAACCTAAACCAGGAGCAGCAGCTCCGAGAGCTACCAGAAGCCGTAGAGTATCTGCATTGGCTTATAAATCGTACAAAATAAGTAAAAATTAGTGAAGAAATAAATTTATGCAAAGATTTAAAGCATTTTACTTAACCTTTTCTGCTAATTTATTATTGCTTTTTTGTTTGCTTTTCATTTTATATACTAACTTAGAAAGTGTAACTTTTAATGCGCAACAGTTTTTTCTTATTTTTTAATGATAATATAGTAACGTAATAATAATAATAATAATAATAATAATAATAATAATAATAACAATAATAATCGGGGCCTCTGTTATGTATGTGGGGAGCCCCCGCGAGACCTCATGTGCAGAACCCCTATCTTTGAGCGGACCAATCAAAAAATTAACACAACATAATCAGTAGCAATATAAAATAATCCATAATACTTCTATATTTTCCTAATTTTTTCTACATTCTCTTAAGTTCTTTATCGGGCACTTCTCTTCCACATTTTTCTTACTTTTTCTAGCCACAAAATCTGCAATAATGTTAATATACCTTTCAACCTTTCAAATGTTCCGCGCGATGATTCCTCATTTCACGAAGATCAAGCTTGTCGCCCCTCCTCTCGAGCTGACCTGGTGAAGTAGAGAGTTGGTTTCTTGTACTCTCCACCTCACATAGCCAGGTACGCCCAGCTCATCGAGGATTGTTCTGAGCCAGACGTCTAATCTTCTTTTGAAGATGTCCACAGTCTTCCTTTTCTACTTTCCACTGTTGTTTGAGGGGTTATAGGGTTCAGAATAAAATTTGGAGCTAGTTTCTCCATTATTTTTCAAGTGTAAATAATGGTATATCTCTCTCTTCCCCTTTCCAGTGAATATAGGTTTAATTCGCGTAACCTTTCCCAGTAATTTAGTTCTTTAAGCTATAGGTCCTCTCCGTCATATGACCTTAAATGTTGCGAAGGGGGTTAAAGAAAACCAATAATTATTATTATTACCCATTGATCTTGGCTGTGAAGCTTCTCTGAACCCCTTCTAGCTGACTAATGTCTTCTTTTTTATATGGGAATGTTAAGACCGAGCAGTACTCCAACTTGGGTATGATCAGTGTTTTCAAAACAGGAATCATTATATTCCTATCCTCTCGTTTAAAGGTTCTCAGTATCTGCGCAGTTATTCTTTTTGCTCTGTTTACTGCTATCTTATTTTGTGTTGGAAATTTCGCATCATCTGTCATTACAACTCTTAAATCGTTTGCTTTAGAATTTCTCTAAATTTCCTGTCCATTTGGGATATAGTATTCCATGGATTTTAGGTCCTCCTTTTTTCCGTGTCATAACAGTTGAAATTTCTCAGTATTAAACTTCATATTGTTGTCTTCTGTCCATTTGTAGATTCTGTTCATGTCGGTTTGCAGAGATCCTATATCCTCTAGGTTTCTTATTTTTCTAATGATCTTGTGTCATCGGCAAAGGATGTTACTGTGCTGTCTCTGGTAACGTCCTCAGCTATGTCAGTTAGCATGATTATGATGAGTAGTGGAGCTGATACTGTTCCTTGTGGTACTGAGCTGAGGACCTCTGATTCTTATGAAGATATTCCTTGAACTGTAATGACTTGCCGCCACTCGCTAAAGAAATTATATATCCATTTCCCTACATTTCCTGTTATTCCTATATATTTCAGTTTATGTACGAGGGGCGGTCAGAAAATAAGTTTACACAGCGTATAATTTCGTAACTAAAGGACCTACATTGATTATGTTTGTAGCAGGTGAATTCGTTAATCATTGTTGGCAACACTGCGCGTCGATTCGGCTGCCATCTACTGTACATTGGTTATATGAGTCAGTTAAACATGGCGGCTCGACTGGAACAGTGCCCTGCCCTACGGAGCAGCCCATGACGTTTACGTTTAATGGCCAATCGTAAACGTTCCAGTGTTGAACAATATGCAGCTGCATTGATTGTTGTGCCTTTTTGCATGAAGTTTGCGAGCAAAACGCCTTTGTGGTCCAAAAACACGGTAACCATCACTTTGCCAGCGGACCTCACAATCTTGAACTTCTTTGGTCACGGGGACCCAGGGTGTTTCCTTTCCATGCTGGCACGTTTTTTTTCCGGAGTACGGTGATGAACCCATGTCTCGTCTCCTGTGACAATGCGCTCGAGAAATTCCTGACCATTGACAGACTCGAAATATCGTTGCAGAAATGACAGGGTACTGTTCCAGTCGAGCCGCCATGTTCAACTGACTCATATAACCAATGTACGGTAGATGGCAGCCGAATCGGCGTGCAATGTTGCCAACAATGATTAACGAATTCACCTGATACAAACATACAGTAATCAATGTAGGTCTTTTAGTTACGAAATTTTACGCCGTGAAAATTTATTTTCTGACCGGCCCTCGTATTATGATTCCATGGTCACACTTGTCGAACGCTTTGGCAAAGTCTGTGTATAGTACATCATAGTTTTCATTACTTTCAAGTGCATCAATAATGTTGTTGTAGTGTTCCATTAGTTGTGATAGGCATGATCTGCCTGACCGAAGTCCATGTTGGTTATCATTTAATTTTTTCTGAGTTTCTAAAAAGTTATAGATTTTTCTCTAACTATTCTTTAAAATATTTTAGTGAGATGAGATGTAAGCGACACTGGCCTATAATTTTTGGCCTCGGATCGATCTCCTCCTTTATATATTGGGACTATGCTTTCGCTCTTCAGGATGCCCGGTATTTCTCCCATGTCTAGTGATTGTCTCCATATCCAATATAGGGGGCTCAGCGATTGCATTCTTGCAGTGTTTGATCAGTGTATCATTCCATTTGTCTGGTCCTGCCGTTGAGTGTGCTTTTAGTTTCCCTATAGCTTGTGTAATATCATCTGTCGTAAAGTCGAAGTCTGTTATACTTTCCCCTTGTAGTTCTTCTTCAAAGAATGCGTTTCTATCACATATCAATTTATCAGTTTTTGGGTACTGAAAGATGATTCGTACTGAGCTCTTAATATTTCAGATATTTCTGTTAGATCATCAGATAAAGCACTGTCTTCATTTTTCAAAGGTCCGATAGGCGCGTGGTTTTTTGATTTCGTTTTTGCAAAATTATAGAAGTACTTTGAGTTAACCTTTATCGCTTCAATAGCGTCGTCCACCTTTTCGGTGTCCGGACAATTCGTCCCTGGACAATTCGTCCCCGGACAATTCGTCCCCGGACAATTCGTCGCCAGACAATTCGTCCCTAGGACAATTCGTCCCCAGACAGTTCGTCCCCAGACAGTTCGCCGCGTACAAATAAAATTTATTATCTAAGTTAGGTTTTAGAAAACGTAAAAAACTTCTAATATTTACTATTACATACAGTTACATACAATACATTTTAATAGTAACAAACATTAAAAAACAGATAAAGTGAAAGCATAAAAGGCATTTAAAATTTGAGATTATGGGCAACCCCTTTTAAGAACTGAAGCTTATTTATCGAGTCATACTTTTCTATTAATTTTAGTATACGACTATCTAGATCTCTGTATTTTTTCTTCTTAAAAACGACTTCCCCCTGAAGAAATTTCTGCATTTTGCTTCTCGCCAAACTTTCTTCGCGTCGTAGCACGTCTATAAGAGTCCATATATTGGGGTGGATTGCGCTCACCGCACGATTCAGGGCACTGTGAAAAGCTTCTAAGCCGTTTATGGTACGGGGTTAGGTTAGGTTAGGTTAGGTTAGGTTAGGTTTTTACTTGTTTTAAAGCCTAACTTAAATAATAATTTTTAATTTATGAAGGTTTTATGAAGAAAAAGTTGCCGAGTGTCTCTTACGATTCAGGGCACTGTGAAAAGCTTCTAAGCCGTTTATGGTACGGGGTTAGGTTAGGTTAGGTTAGGTTAGGTTAGGTTAGGTTTTTACTTGTTTTAAAGCCTAACTTAAATAATAATTTTTAATTTATGAAGGTTTTATGAAGAAAAAGTTGCCGAGTTTCTCTTACTTTTATTTTGAAGGCGACGAGTACTTAAGGTCATATTACAATTTAAAACTTAAAAATTAATTTTGTAGGCGACGTACTGTCCGGGGACGAATTGTCCTAGGGACTAATTGTCCGGCGACGAATTGTCCGGGGACGAATTGTCCGGCGACGAATTGTCCGGGGACGAATTGCCCTCGCACCTTCTTTTTCTGTATGCTTCTCAATTAGTTTCAGTATGACGCAATCTATACGCTGCAGTTTATCATTTAATATTTTTCTGATGTTGTTGTTTTTGCAGCTACTTAATTTTGCAGTCACTCTTTTTCTCTTTCGGAACAATAACCTCTTTTGTCTCTCAAACCTGCATCTCTTTCCTCTTTGTTGCATTTTTGGGACATGTCTTTTCACAATTTCCAGCGTCTTCTCCTCTAAGGTCATTAGCATCTCTTCCGTTGTGTTTGCTTGAAGATGGATTCCAATCTATTGCTTCCATGCTGGATGCAACACCTTCCTAGTTTATAGCTTTGGAGTGAAAATTAAAAATTTCGAATTTACTTCTTTCTGTTGTTCTTGTGCTTTCCTTTCCTGTTGCTTTTAGATTGGTTGTTATTTCAATAATGTTGTGGTCCTATATTAGAGTTAGGGATATTTCTACGTTATCAATTAGGTTGCTGTTGTTTTTTAATACAAAATCTAGGCAGTTGTTTTTTCTTGTGTTTTCTGTTATTTCTTGTGTTAACATGAATTCATCGGCTAGAGCTAGTAGCATTTTTAGCTGCTCCTGGTCTTCCCATGTGCCCTCCTTGTCCTGGTGTATACATATATTTTTTCCTATCTTTTTATATGTCTTGAATGGAAAATTAAAATCACCACAGAGAAAAATATTTGAGGTTGAAGAATGTAGATCTTTTACCCAGTTTCTGACTTCCGTAATGGAATCTGAAAATTTTGAATTTGGCGTGTTCGGGGGTCTGTAAATTACAATCAGTAACATATTTAATTTTTCAACTTTTGCTGCTACACATTCTACGTAGCTGTTTGAAGTACTTATAGTCATTTCTGTCATATGTCTTTCGCGTTTATAAATAGTACATCCTCCTTTACGTCTCACTGCTCTGATGGCTCGGAGTATGTTGTAGTTGTCAATTTGTATTTCTTTTTTGTCAGCACAGAATTCACAGTTTTCACAGTTCGCCTGACATTCCTTTAGATGAGTTTCCGTGAGGCAAGCAAAGTCTGCTCTGGTTTCATGCATGAGTCCTTTCAGGCAGGGCCGCCGAGAGGGCGAGGAAGCCGGGTTAAATCCCCGGGGCCAGGACCTCTAGGGGGCCAGGAAAGAGGGGGTATAACATCTAAAAATATTAATAAAGCAATTCATTAAATAACAGAGAGGAAATATAGTTAATGAACATACATTTTATAGAGATTATCATAGTCAAACTGAAACAGATAAAATATCTGCGGTTCACCACTGCCCAAGACCGACTGACAGATCTGGGAACCATTGTAATTGAAAGCCAGTTAGCCCGTACCTTAAATTTCATCAGCATCATTTACCACTTTGCTAAAGAGAAGGCAAAGAAAGTACACTTCTAATTATGAAAATCTTGCAGTAATCAATTGTTTTGCCTGCATGGACTGGTACTGCATTTGTAAATTGTATGGTGATAGAATTAATATAATTGATTCGAAAAATAAAATGGTCATCTTCTGAATTGTTTATTCATACTGTATGTTATGTTTTGAATAGTGACTTGGACATATAATCAGTTTTGCTTGTTATGTACACAAAAAATATTAATAATAAAATACTGAGTAAACAGGGGGACCTATATACCAATCCTTCACCGGGGCCCGTGGCAGCTTTCGCCGGCCCTGCTTTCAGGTATAAAACTTTGTCCGGGGAATGATTTAATTTAAGGCCCTGAATGTTGGCTAGGATTATTTTTATTTTTTCTCTATCGTTTTCGCATACAGGGTAGTTCCGATTCGTTTTCCAATGGTGGTGCCGGTTTCGTTGCCTTGTGGTCCTCCGAGAATTTGCCTCTTTTATCTTTGTCGTACCTGTTGTCCCGATAGCACATGAAGTGTCTTTGTGCGTACCTTCTGTCCGGCTCTCGGATTCCTATATTTGTCAGCTGACTTGCTGGATGGTATTTAG
The DNA here is from genome assembly GCA_023014485.1 of Bathynomus jamesi. Lineage (NCBI taxonomy): Eukaryota > Metazoa > Arthropoda > Malacostraca > Isopoda > Cirolanidae > Bathynomus > Bathynomus jamesi. The sequence continues at coordinate 1,080,784 of JAJOZX010000171.1, read as the reverse complement.
CAGCTGAACTGTGTTGGCTACATCTAAAAAATTGGTAGCCTTCTTTGATGTTCGTTTTTCCTGTTCACCCGTTGCGTTCCTTTGAGGGTGGTGGTAACGGCATTTTTGTCCGTATTTGCACCTCCCATATCTTGCATAGGTGTTGCAGACAGTAAGATGGAGGAACTTGCACTTCTTTTAAAACTTTCAATATCCTCTTGTGTAATGTGAGTTCCATAACGTGGGATGTGCATATATGCATTGCCCATCTCGATATCTGCAGTCAGTGGCGGTCCTGGCATTTTTGGCGCCCTAGACAAGATCATGCAAAGATGCCCTTCCTCTGTCAACAACACACCCCCACCCCCGGTGCATAACCTCTGCCGCATTAAAACACATTGAACACATTGTCTTTAAAACACAAAGCACCTTCATTTATTGTTCTTAGCTTCAAGTAAGAGCAAGTTGTCTTGAAACAAAAACTACAAATTTGTATGAATAATAATTGAACACCCAATAAGGATTCCCAAATATATTGCAAACAAACTAAATATTCCAATGTATATTGCACGCAAAATAGATAAATAAAAAATACTAATAAATCACACAATGTAGCTTAATAAAGGGATAAGATTGTCAGCTAGTAAATAACTGAATTTTAAATTTGGTTTGGAAGTTTTAGGTCTAGTTGTTTTTCTATTAAAACCTGATCCGCTTTGTCTTCCTTGATGCAAATTCATCAATGATGTCATCATAGGAAATCTGTTCAGAAACCGCATGGTTAATGCTGATGACAGCAAGACCACTGAGGCGGTCTTGCATCATGGTGGATCTCAGGTAAGTCTTGATGAGCTTGAGCTTGGAAAAGCTCCTCTCCGCTCCAGCCACTGTCACTGGAAGGGTGATAGCAACCCTGATGGCGACCCAGAGGTTGGGACAGATCTCTGTAAGCTGCTTTTCATGGATAAACTTCAGCAGCTGAAGTGCTGTCATGCTCGTAGATGGCAATTCAGGCAAATTCTTTAATTCATGTGCCAACTTCCTACCATCTAGATCAGAATGTCCTCGACAGCTTAAAGTGTTGCTGAGGGTTTCTGATTGCTCTGTCATCTCCTCATTTGACAAGTTTTGGAAGTTTGAGAGCACTCCAAACTTGTCTCACACTTCTCCCAAGGTCTGCAATCTTTCCTGAAGTGATGAGATAGCAGCATCCACCACCACATTGAAAAAGGTCACCTCCAAATTTTTAAGTGCGTCATTGATGGGCTCATCGGGGGACTCAGCCTCTTTTGCTGGAGAACAGCCTCCACATTCATGTCTTCGCACATTCCATGGCTGAGGTTTGTGCAGCCACAAAGCCTGTTGTTCTGTAAGTGCTGAGAGTTGTTTCACTCTTCCTTAGCAGATTGACAGCCACATCTAACTGCATTCAGGGAGACTGGATTAGTTTGCTGACTTGCTCTATGTGGCTTAGGATGTCATACTACACCACAGTGCAGATTGAAAACCGGTATGACCCTATCTCCTCTGCCAAAGACTGGGCCTCAATCTTTACATAGGGTCAGTGGTTTGACCCCTCACCACAATGAATGCCTCTCTCACTGATGCTGCTTGGTACCTTACTGTCTCAATACTCTTCACCCTGTTTTTCCACCTTGTCTCTGACCATGATTTTAAAGTCAAGTTAACATGGTTGTTCAGGATAGCCCATCTTTGTGTAGAAGCCGAGAACAGGGTATAGAGCTTCTGCAAGATGCCAAAATAGCCAGTGGCACCTGTGGAGCTTTTAGCAGCAGCATCTACCACCAGATTTAATGTATGAGCCCCACATGGCACAAATAGAGCCCGTGGATTCTTTTCCAGCAGCCTGCCTTGGACTCCCTTGTTTTTGCCCCTCATGTTGGCTCCGTTGTCATACGACTGTCCTCTGCACTCGTCAAAGGGAATGTTTAAGTCCTCTAGTCTCCTCAAAATTAGGGACGACAAACTTAGCCAGTGGATTCCTCTGCCTCCAGGAACCCCATGAAATGTTCAGTTACTTGGGGTTTATCATCCAGTGAAACAATTCTGATTATCACTGACATTTGTTTTGTATGACTAACATCTGGGGTGCAATCTAAAATGATAGAAAAGTACTTTGATTGCTTGATCTCCTGCACCATTGTATGAATGATCTCGGTACTGATGGAGTCAATCAGTTCGTTTTGAATGTGTTTTCACAGATAGCTGGTGTGACTTGCTAATCCACTTTCCACCCTGTGAATATGATCTTTCAGTACTTGGTAAAATTTTGCCATGAGCTCAACCTCTTTTAAGAAGTTCTTCTATCATGGCGTGTGCAGTGTTTCTGTGTGTTCCCTCAGTGCTATATTCCTCACTGCCAGAGACTGTACTATGGCAACCAGCCACACCAGAACATCTCTCCACCGCTTTCTCTCAGCCTCAAGGCGTGCCATCTCTTTTTTGTCAATGGTTTCCCCTTTTATAATCCGCACCTCCATTTCTTTCTATGTTGTCAAATGTTTTAAGTGTTCTGGCGTGTTTTCATGAGAATTGAGCAAGGTGGTTGCATTCTTCCAGTCGTTAAATCCTCCCTTTATTAAAGAAAAGTCTTTTGTCGAGAACAGCTTACAGCAGAAGCAGAAGAGGCTGTTGTTTTTCCATGAATACATCAGCCAACTTCTGTTCGTTTTCTCTCCGTTTACCAAGATTCTATTGAAGTATTGGTAGTGGCATTTTCTTCCATCCTCTCTCCTAGGAAAGATGAAGTCAGGTGTTACCTGGTATGGTCCTCGCCTAACAAATTCTGTCCTCATCTTATCATTCAGGACAGAAGGCCATTCATCAGGATCAATTGGTTCTGCATCTGTCTGGATGGGCGGAATCGATGTGCCTTGATCAGCAGGTTCAGCACAGGAGGGTCCTTCAGGTGCATCTGAAAGGATATATAGTAGATGAGAATCAATTTATTTATTTACAGTATGCTTATCATGGGTTAAACATAATCATTTTCATGTTTATGATTAATACAACTTCACCTAGATTTGTGTCCTTGGTTTTTAGTATTAACTATTATTTTATTTGAAATATAAACACGTCCTTTGTAACTCTGTTATGCTTTTTCCCCAATTCATTTATTTACATTATGCTTATGATAAGTTAAATATGATTCATATGATGATTGTGTCATTTTGTACAAGCTAACCAACTTAGCCCTCCTTGTTTTCAGACAAGAGGCCATATAGTAATTTAATACCGGTAATATGATACTAATATCTATGCTACCGTCTTGTATACATACCTAAAGAAAGTGGCAGGGTAGAGAGGGTGGTTGATGTGCCTTCATCTGAGGAAACTGGCGCAGCAGAACTAGAGGTGGAAGTAGATGGCCCTTCATCCACAGACATCCCAGTTTTAGCAGAGGAGGGTCCTCCAAGATATTTTAGAAGTGCATCTGAAACGATATAAATAAATTTTATCATGTGAAGCAAACGTGATGACACACAGTTGCTTCTGTCATTGTAAATAACTTATTACTGCCACATGCCATTTATTTTATTTGGGGTTTATATTTGTTTATTGTGCATTTTCCAGATTATTGTCACATTTTTGTTAAAGAAAATTATAATTCAATGAAAAATTAAATCATTCGAATATTTATATAACCTTGGGAATTCTAGTTTAAAAAAGTAACGTTAGATATAAAAATGAAACTTAAATAAAATGTTCATGACATACCTCTACTTTTCGACCGCATCTCCTCGTCCTCTTTTCTTCTCTTTCTTCCCTGTACACCTGACGGCTTTGTTCTCTTCAACATGATGCTCGGCCAGATACGATTCACTGTAAACTAGAACACATACGAAATTGTGGAGTGGAGAAAAATCCGTCGCCAGCTACACTCTAATTTACTCTCCTTGATTTTAATAATTATAAACAGTTTTAACTTATACCTATTTCATTGCTTGTTTATTTTAATGAAATAACTTTTAATTTAGTTTTATAAATTGATTTTTACAAGCAAAATCGATACCTATCACCAAGGATAAATATCTATCTCCAACCGGGGTTGGTGAGACCGTGAGTTGGTAAATTTCTCGAGCCCTGGACTGGAGCCTGTTTGAGGAAACAAAAAACGGGCGTGCTATGTCGCCCCCGCCACCAATTGGCGCCCTAGGCGCCCGCCTATATCACCTATGCCCAGGACCGCCACAGTCTGCAGGGCCCTTTTGCGTAGTATTTACAGACGGTATTTTCTACACTTCTGTTTCTTGTCATCTAATTATTTTCTATGCTTTTAATTTTGATATTAACATTATTTTTGTGGTGGATTGGTGTGACTAAAAGTCTGCAGATCGACACACCAAAAAAACACCTTAATAATAAAACCTAATACTGATCTGGCAGCACTGGTTTTGACGGATTAGGGCGGATATGCGGCGATGATGTTTTGGGATGATCATTAGCATTGCGATTATGGATGTAGTGTCGAGTGTCGTTGTACTATTGTGAACTACTAGCCTATCTTGATATACTCATATAGGTATTGACTAGCTAATAGACTGACAACTACTAGACTAACGACTATTACTGGCTATCTAGAATATTGTCTGGAACTGTTGTTCTATACTTGAGGTGAGTCTATAATTATTTCGTTGTGTAACTTAAATCTGGTTATTGTACTGTATCTGTATATAGTGTGTGAACCATAGCCTTATCTACCGGTCACTACATTGGCGACGAGGGTTTTCTTTTTTGTTTTTTGGTTGCATTTTTGTCTTTTTTCCGCTTGGGGGAAGGGGCTAGTGAAGTGCAAATTGCTAACCTACAGTTCAAGGGTTCTTGTATTGAGCCTAGTTTGTGTTTAGGCTATTTTGATTATGCCTGTTATTGGTCAAATAGGCCCCTATTCGGAGGGCGAGGAAGATTTTGACACGTACACAGATAGAGTGGAGTTGTTTTTTGCAGCGAATTCTATACCAGATGATAAAAGGGTACCATCTTTTTTAACTCTAATAGGCCCTAAAACTTATAGTCTAGTTAAAGATCTGGTAGCTCCTAAGAGTACAGCAGAGTGTAGCTATACAGATTTAGTTACAGTTCCAAAAGATCACTATAAGCCTCAAGTGGTAGTGATTTTTGAGAGATTTCAGTTCTATTCTCGAAATCAGGCTGTAGGTGAATCAATTGCTGAGTTTGTAGCTAGCCTAAGGAAATTGGCTAGTACTTGTGAGTTTGGCCCTAACCTAACAGAAATGCTACGGGATTGATTTGTCATGGGTTTGAGAGAGGAGGCCACTCAGCGAGAACTATTGACAATTAAAAACCTAACTTTTGATGCTGCAGTAGTACTGCTGCTAAGGATGCAAAGGCATTTGGTGATGTGAATTTGATCAGGCTTAAATCTAATATTAACCTAAATAGTAGATCTACAGGAACTAAGGCTAAGGATAATCCAAAGGTTAGCCAAAGAAACTTTCTAAAAGCAGATATTCAAAAAATTGGCCTAAGCAAAGTTCTAAACCTAAAAAACCTTGTACTGGCTGTGGCAAACAGCACTGGAAGGTAGACTGCCCTTTCAAGGAGGCAGTATGTTATAAATGTAACAAGGTTGGTGTAATATTATTTTGCAGGTTTATGATGACTTTATTATAATGTTATACCTAAGTAAAATCATTTGTGTTTATATTCAATTCGATTAAACTGATGAATCTGATGATATCTGAATTAAATTGATGAGATGTAAAATCTACAGATCTACAGATCTACAGAAGCTAAGGCTAACAAAGACCCTAAGATCCACTCTAAGGTTAGCCCGAGAGAAAGGAAAGAGTAGGGGGTTAAGAGAAGAGAAGAGAATAAGGGGTTAAGTAAGGAGAAACACCTATCACTCGTGGGTTAACATTCAATCAGAAAAAGAGAAAAAAGACTCACCCTCATCATCCGCCGGCCACTGCCGACAAGTCAGAAAAATAGTCGGAGAAAATAGGAAAGGGGTGAAAGATGAAAAGAAGTAAAATAAGAACGCTTACAAACCATGCAAACACAGTCTTAACTCACTGTCATACCATGCAAACTATAAACATGCAAGAAAAGAGAGTTACAGACATGCAAAGTAAGGAGAGGATAAGAAAAAAAAAAGTAGGTAAAGTTAAACAAAAAGTGAGTTAGTTTACGCTACGAGCTACATCTACGTTCGTGTTAGCCTAATTTTTTTTTTTTTAATTTTATTGCTGGCATCACACGCTGGCATATCACAAGCTGGCATTTATCATCAACAGACTCATCCTCGACCACCACCCCCAGAGCTCCTGTTGCTAATTGTTTTTTTATTTTAAACAACGTTAATATTTTTAAAATGTTTGTCAAGACGGGTCTTAAACACATTATATGAAGGTAATGATATTTTCTTTGATGTAATTAATCCTAATCTGTAGTATAAACAATTCATATAAATGCCCTATGTTTACTATATCTATATTATTTTATAACTTGCGTCATTGAGTGTATATATATATATATATAATATATATATATATATATATATATATATATATATATATATATATATATATATTGTGTACCATAACTATATTATTGTTATTTATATTAACAGGAATGTTGTTCAACTAAGTTGATTAAAGCCTAAGAAAAGGAGAGCGTTTCATTTCAATTTAATCAACTTACTTTCAAGATCAGAGGATATGGACAAGTTTCTGAAACCGGAAAGATTTGATGCCGAGCCCTCATCCTCAAGTTCGTCTCGTCTCTGGAGTCACTGGTTCAAGACATTTCAGAACTTTCTGGCCGCGTTACCTTCTGATCTTCAGACTCAAAAGCTAAGTTTGCTTGTAAACCATGTATCTCCTTTAGTCTATGAGTACATAGTTCATTGTATTACCTATGAAGATGCTATAAAGTTGCTCAATAAACTTTATATAAAACCGAAAAATGAAACGTTTGCTCGTCACCTATTAGCCACCCGTCGCGACGGGTGGCTAATAGGTGACGAGAAAACGTTTCATTTTTCGGTTTTATATAAAGTTTACTCAGATGCTTTAATGCATTCATGTAATGGTCCAAACTCTCTCCCATCTCCTGACGACGCGTCGTCAGTCGGTCTCTGCAGATCAATACAGAGATGAATATATAAGAGATGCTTTTATAAACGGTTTGAATACTCCTTTCATTCGGCAACGATTGCTTGAAAACAAATCTCTGTTTACAGATCGCTTTTGATCAAGCTCGCAGCCTTGAGTTGGCTCAGATTCAGTCTGATACTTATATACGTTCTAATGCTCCTCTAAATTCAGTTAGTTGTGAAAATGAAACAATTACAATAGAAAAACATGAGGCTAAACAAGGTGCTAATGAAACTCTTTGCGAGGAGTCTTCTACTGCTGCAGCAAGGTCTCGTAGATGTTTCTTTTGTCAGAGTAATGTGCATTCGCGAGCTAAATATCCTGCAAGAGATAGTTTATGTCATAAATGTGGTATTAAAGGCCATTTTGCCAGAGTTTGTCGCTCTAATTCAAAAGCTTCTGCTTCTGTTAATACTTTAGCTTCTCTATCAGGCTCTATTTCTCATTCTTTGAAAGAGGCAATTCTTACTATTTTAGCTAATGGTTTGTCTTTGAAGGCGCTAGTGAATACAGGTAGTACCGAAAATTTTATTTATATAAATAATATATTGTAAAAGAAAACAAATGGAAGGTATATCCTTGTAACAGGGCCGTAACTAGGGTTTAGAAATTAGTGAGGTCCAGATTTTTTTCGAGCGCGGCGGGACGAGCAAAATTCAGACCAAAATGACATCTACAAACACAACCCAAGCTATACACTAAACACAAAACACAAAACGCTCGACGCTCCCTCTTTTCAAAAGAAAAGCGGTAATATGCGTTTCATACACGGAGAACGGTTCAGTCTCTTTTTTTTTTTTTTAGGAAATAATTACCGAGGTCCGGACCTCGGTGACCTCATAGGTAGTTACGGCCATGCCTTGTAAAAGTCAAGTGTCAATAGCTAATACTTCTCATGTAACTAAAGTTGATGGGTTTTGTTGTGTAGATTTGACATTCAAGGATCGTACTTATAAAAATGTTATCACTTCTGCCTAATCTATGTACTAATGTTATTCTTGGCCATGATTTTTTGTCTAGACATGAATCAGTTGAGATACCTTTTGGGGGAAGAGAACCTTCCTTAACTGTGTGTAACCTTGCAGCAGCCGAGGCGGAACCTCCGTCTTTATTTAATAATTTAAGTCCTGAATGCAAACCCATTGCTATTAACTTCAACTTCAACTTCATTAAGTCACACCGATATTGTCAGGCAGATATGAGTTTTATTTCATCCGAAGTAGATCGCCTTCTTAAGGAAAGCATTATTGAACCCAGTCGAAGTCCTTGACGGGCACAAGTTTTAGTGGTAGCCAATGAATTTCATAGAAAACACCTAGTTATTGATTATTTTCAAACAGTAAATAGATACACGCAGTTGGACGCTTATCCTCTGCCTAATATAAATGAAATGGTGGGCGAAATTGCACAGTATAGTATCTTTAGTGCAATAAATCTTAAGAGCGCCTATCATTTGATCCCTATCAAGGAGGAGGATAAGCCATACACTGCTTTCGAAGCCTGTGGCCAGCTGTTTCATTTCAATAGAATCCCGTTTGGTGTAACAAACGGCGTAGCCTGTTTTCAGGGAGTAATCGATGACATAATTCGTAAAGAGGGTTTAAAGGATACTTTCATTTATGTGGACGATATCACTATATGTGGACACAATCAGAAGGAGCATGATGATAATTTGACAAAAATTTTAAATGTTGTAAAAAGGTATAATCTTCATATTAACGAAAATAAGAGTTCTACATCTAAGTCATCTATAGATTTACTAGATTATAGAATAAGTAATGGTTCTTTAAAGCCTGATCCTGAGAGGTTAAAACCACTGCTCGAAATGCCTCCTCCTAATAATGCTAAAGACATGCGCCGAGTAATGGGTATGTTTTAGGGGTGCACCGGATATTAATTTTTCATATCGGCCGGATACCGGATATGGCAATATCTATCCGGCCAGATATATATTATTACTTATTAGGTATCGTATTATTTTTACACTCATTTTGCTATGTTTTCAAGCACCCCTCCCCCCCCCCAAGTATAAGATAAATAATATAATAATTTAAGTATATTCAGATGTTTAATTGTTTTGTTCTCTTTCAGGTTCTTGTGTTGTATTAAACTATTAAGTATTAATCATGACAAGTTTTGTGTGGTCACTGTATACAATAAATGATCCTAGCGATATCACTGCAAAGTGTAATATTTGCCAAAAGATTATCAAACGTGGGACGGAGAAAGGTGGCCAAAAGTCTTTTAGTACAACACCTCTTCATAATCATTTGAAGATTAATCACCCAAAAGAGTATGCTGAAGCCAAAAACGAAAATGACAAAAAAAGAATAGCTGCGACTGAATCAAAGGAAAGAGGCATAGATAGAATACGGGCTAGACCATCAACTTCTACTGGTAGTACTCTGAAAGAAAAGAAAATGGACCAAATGAGTAAGCAGATCTCAATAGAGGAAAGCTTTTCATCTACAAAAATATGGGACATCAATGACTCCAGGTCTGTGATGATTTACCATAAAATTGGCATGATGATGGCTTTGGACAACCAGCCATTTACTTTAGTTGAAGATAATGGTTTTATTGATCTAATGGCCTACCTCCAACCCAGATATCTCTTACCGAGCAGAAGGTACTTCTCTGATACTATAATTCCTTGTCTTTATAATGAGTTCAAGCCTAAAATTGCTCAGAAGCTGGAAAAAGTAAAGCATGTCAGCTTTTCTTCAGATATATGGACATGCACAACCTCTCAAGAAAGTTTTATATCATTGTCGGGTCACTGGATAGGTAAAGATTTTGAAAGATACGATGCTGTGCTACATGCCTCTCATTTCTCAGGGTCGCATACTGGCAAGAATACTGTATATCTGAAAAGTTTCGCTCTATGTGGGATAGTTGGGATCTTGATGCAAATAAGAGGAATTTATTGGTGAGGGATGGAGCTAGTAATATGGCTCTTGGTAGTGACCTGGCTGAAATACCTTCAATACACTGCAGCATTCATTTACTCCAACTGGTTATTAGTGACTCAATTATGGTTCAGAGGAATGTAATTGATATCCTTGCAAAAAGTCGCCGCCTTGCAACTCACTTTAATCATTCTCCTTTGGCCTGTAACAATTTCAAACACATTCAAGTGCAGCAAAATCTTGAGCCTCTCCTATTGGTTCAAGATGTCCCAACACGTTGGAACAGTGCATATTTGATGCTAGAAAGAATATAGAAATTAAAAATTCCAGTGCAACTGTATTTGGCTGACCGTAATGAATTACCTACCACCACATCCTTCGAGTGGACACTGATACGAAATCTCCTTAAAATATTAAAACCATTCTTCCAACTAACTCAGGAAATGAGTTCGGAAAAATCAACTTTGTCTTCCGTAATCCCAAGCATTTGTATTTTACAAAGATTTCTTTCAAAGATTGGCCATGATGACCAAGGTGTTCAAACGACAAAGAGAGAACTCCTGACTTCTCTTCGAGCGCGTTTCTTGTCGGAGAGTAATGATGGGAAGTCTTTGAACATAATGAAAAACAGGGCTTATGTGACTGCGACTGCAATAGATCCGCGGTATAAGTTATCTTTCTTTCAACAAAATCAAAAAGAGCAAGCTAAATCCTGGCTGATTGAAGTCATAGGTATTGAAAATGACGAAGGTGGTAATGAAAATGAAGGTGGAAGCGAAAGGAGCTCAAATTCCAGTTCTCCTATGCGAAAGAGGAAAGACGAAGAGGACATTCTTGAAACGTGTTTTATGGAGATCACAAAAGGAGAGCAATCTGGGGAAGTAAGTTACAAGAGAAGAAAGGTTGAAAAAAAGACTGCTCCTGTTCTACTGATTGCAGGGGAGTTAGACCGCTATGCATCTGAACCTCTTGTAGATAGGAAACGCTGTCCAGTTCAAATTTGGAAGCAGGAGGACCGATTTTCTCTCTTTAAAACTATTGTTTCAAAGCTTCTCTGCACACCCGCATCCTCTGTATTTTCAGAGAGAATGTTTTCTGAATATGGAAACATCTATGAAGCAAGGCGATCCCGAATATTGCCTAAAAGAGGAGAAATGCTCTTGTTTCTGCACCACAACGGAAAAAAGTTCTAAATCACTGTTGTTGAGTTTTTTTTATTCTGAAGACCTCCACGCTGAATAGCGGCATCTGACCTACACAATACTGCCCTCCATTCATTGATTTCATTCCAGGCATTTTATATTGTATTCAATGTATTGTTTTACATTTGTCAAGCTTGTAATGTTTTGTATTGTTTTGAAAATAAAGGAAAAAAAGGAGAAAAAAGAATGGAAAGCAAGTGCAGGGGTCTAGCAATATTTTACTCTTTTTAAAAAATTTAATGCCTAGACGTTTTTATAAAAAGCTCTGATTATATTAATAGAACTGTAATCGTTCAGGATGGACAGATGTTTTATTTATTCTTGTCATTAGTATTGTGTTGATTTAATATAAAAAGTGTTGCTGGACTGGTTTAGGGGTGGGCCCTGGAGGGCTTTCCATTTTTTTTGTATATAAAATATTATTGGTAATGTAATGCCTATATCCGGTCGGATATGACCCATATCCTGCCAGATACCGGATATTTCGCAATATCCGGCAGGATATCATATCCGGTGCACCCCTAGTATGTTTGCCCACTATTCTAAATGGATCGGAAAATTTTCCGAGAAAGTACGACCTTTGGTTGAAAATAAAACATACCCTCTCCCTCTTAACGTAATTAATGCTCTCGAAAATCTTAAAAGTGATATTGCTAATTCTGTTGTTGTTGCCATTGATGATAATATTCCTTTTGTAGTAGAGACTGATGCGTCTGATTACCCAATAGCTGCTCAACTTTGTCAAGCTGGACGTCCAGTCGCCTTTTTCGCCCGTACTCTGTCGCCCTCTGAAAGGAATCATTCCTCTATAGAAAAAGAAGCATACGCCATTGTTGAGTCTATCCGAAAATGGCGGCATTATCTGCTTGGTAAACACTTTAAACTAGAACGGATCAAAGGTCAGTAGCATTTATGTTTGACACTAAACATAAAGGAAAAGTTAAGAACGAGAAAATCATGAGATGGAGACTTGAATTATCAGGTTTCCGTTATGACACTGTATATCGACCCGGAAGAGAAAATATAGCTCCAGATACGCTTTCTCGCGCATTTATAGCATCTATTAATAAACATCATTTAGAAGAGTTACACATTGCTTTGTGCCATCCCGGAGTAACTAGAATGTGGCACTTTGTTAGAAGCCAAAACCTCCCATATTCATTTGAATACGTAAAAAACATTATTTCAAAATGCACTGTATGCGCCCAGTGTAAACCAAAGTATTTAAATAGTAATCAAGGTCAGTTAATAAAAGCTACACAACCTTTCGAAAGATTAAATATTGACTTTAAAGGTCCTTTGTCTTCCAATTCCCGTAATCGTTATCTGCTAACGATAGTAGACGAATTTTCGAGGTTTCCTTTCACGTTTTCATGTGGGGACACTTCTGCTGAAACTGTAGTTGATTGTCTTAGTCAACTTTTTGCTATCTTTGGTGTACCCGCGTATGTGCACTCCGATAGAGGTTCCTCCTTTATGTCGTATACACTTAAACAGTTTTTGAATTCACGCGGACTGGCCACGAGTAGAACGACCCCATATAATCCCCAGTGAAATGGTTTAGTTGAGAGATATAACGGAATTATATGGAAAGGAGTAAATTTAGCATTGGTTTCAAGAAAACTCCCTGTTGGCTGTTGGGAAACGGTTTTGCCCAATGTATTACATAGCATACGATCTCTTTTATGTACTTTACAAACTGCACCCCTCATGAGAGAATATTTAATTATCAGCGTCGATCTACAAATGGCAAATTCCATACCTACGTGGCTTACCGCCCCGGGTAAAGTATTATTGAAAAATTATACACGTCAGTCTAAATATGAGCCTCCAGTTGAAGAAGTAGAACTCAATGAGGCTAATCCCGAATATGCTCATGTTCGTCTCCCGGGAGGCCGAGAGACTACTGTCTCGTTTAAGCACCTCGCCCCTGCTGGGGAATCTGAAACTCGAGAATACGAAAATACTAACGAAGGTGATGGTGTGTTAAAGTGAGTGACGGTGACCAGTGTTTCCCAACCGGGGGCCATATGGCTCCCTGGGGGCCATGGCACATTTGAAGGGGGCCACAGGAAAATGTTATTTTGTAAAATAGAGTTAAATCTGCATATTACCTACTGAAAATAATGCTTATGGGGGCCACGGGAAAAAATAAGGTTCCTAAGGGGGGCCATAAGCCAAAACCGGTTGGGAACCACTGTGCCAGTTAAACAACCATCCCCCGTCACCTACCATCCTGCCCTCGAATCCGTCACCCACCATTGCTCCCTCCAATCCCTCACCGGTCAACGCTCCTCAGACTTCAGTAGATGATGATATAATCAAAATACAGAGTCCCCTATGACTGAGGTACGGCGATCAGGGCGTACTCGGTGTCCGCCTAGTTATTTTGAGGACTATATTGTTCAATCTAAGTAGGAGGGAAAAATGTAATATTATTTTGCAGGTTTGTGATGACTTTATTAGAATGTTATACCTAAGTAAAATCATTTGTGTTTATATTCAATTCGATTAAACTGATGAATCTGATGATGTCTAAATTAAACTGATGAGATGTGAGATACTTTATTATATGAAGGTAACAGGGGCGCCGGAAGCAATTTGATATTGGGGGGGGGGGGCAATCTCAGTAAGGGGCGTTTTTTTCAATATAAAATTTTAAGTTTTATCATCCATATGCACCTATGTAGTAAAGAAAATGAAAGCAGATCAAATAAACCATCGACATACTCTTATTTACATGTAACATAAGAATAAGATTACTTCAAAATAGTAAATGCGTTGCATTCAGCACCAGATGCACGGCGTTTCATCTGAAAAAACAATACAATTCATCCGTGAAAACAATACAATTCCCACATCTCATGGGGGGCGTATATATGGTGTAGGGGCGTACACCTTACCCTTAACAACTTTTGGGGGGCGAGCGCCCACCCTGCCCCCCCCACTTCCGGCGCCCTTGATGTAATTAATCCTAATCTGTAATATAAACAATTCATATAAATGCCCTATGTTTACTATATCTATATTATTATTATAACTTGCGTCATTGAGTATATATATATACTTTGTGTACCATAACTATATTATTGTTATTTATATTAACAGGAATGTTGTTCAATTAAGTTGATTAAAGCCTAAGAAAAGGAGAACGTTTCATTTCAGTTGGACACCCAGGGTGTCCCAGAATTAACTATCTATTTCAATGAAATCGGACAAATTTAATAAAAACTGACATAATTTTGTGTTTATTACTAAATTATGATACAAAAACAAATAGATTTATAAATCATAAGTCAAAACTTTATTGAGAAGTTTCAACATGTGCACCGTCTGTATCTCTGCAAATTTCAAATCTATCCTCAGCGCTGCGAAACACATTTTGAAGCATTTCAGGTGTTATCTCCCGCACTGCCAACTGGATGCGTTCTTTAAGTTCAGCTAAACTATTGATCTTTTGGCGATAAACCTTTGTTTTTATGAAACCCCATGCAAAGAAATCTAGGGGTGTCAAATCCGGAGAACGCGGAGGCCAAGGTCGAGGTCCTCCACGTCCAATCCACCGATTCGGAAGGCGTCTGTTGAGGTATTCTCGAACAATTAGAGCATAATGACATGGTGCTCCATCTTGTTGAAACACAACATTATCAAGAATGCCATCATCAAGAAGCTGTGGTTCGAGAAACTGCTGAAGCATATCAAGGTAGACGGTACCTGTTACAGTTGCTTCCGCAAAGAAGAATGGGCCATAAATTTTGGATTTGGTCATTCCAAGCCACACGTTAACTTTTGGAGAGTCTCTTTGCCATTCTAAAAATAAAACTGGAAAACTATGAAAAAATTATGAAAATAAAATTATGAAAACAAATTTAGAAATTTATACATTTTTAACACATATTAAACATGATAAACATAAATAAAAGTGTGTTTTTAAAAAATTTGTCCGATTTCATTGAAATAGAGAGTTAATTCTGGGACACCCTGTATAGCAAAGGTTTGTTTTTCTGAAATGCATAAACCTCCTTTATCAGCTAACAGTCTAAAGCAGTCACAGATAGGCTCTGAATATATTTTCAGTCAGGATGGCACTACAAATGCTGGTCCTTATTTATAGATGCTACTATAAACAGAGCTGGGCAATAAATACATTGAATGTATTTAAATACTAAATACTAAATACATGGGAGAAATGTGTTTAAATACTAAATACTAAATACATTTTACGAATGTATTTAGATACTAAATACAAAATACATCAATTGTATTTAAATACATTTGTAAATACATTTTAAATACATACAAATTTTAACATATGCATTCACTAATTCATGAGTAACAACAATATAAAATGCTTGATAAAGGATAAAGAAATAGTACAATCTAATTTCCGATTATATATTTCCCTTTTTAGAACAAAACAAAAACAAAAGAACTTAGAACTTACGATGTTCAACCAGTGACATATTATACTCATTATATCATTGCAAAATGAGTAACAATTAATGAGTAGATGAGACATAAACGTAAACATAAGACGTAAACATAAACATAAGGCACCTTACGAATTCTCTTTTATTTCACGGTTGCTGCGGATCAAAACCAATCTATCAAAAGTTTTGTCTGAAAGAGAGTTTCTTTTGGGAGTCAAAGTGATTCCCGCGAATGAGAATATTCGCTCTACCGGTGCCGAAGATGGTAATATCGTGTTATAGCGGAGGAACAGTCTTTTTATGAGAGGATATTTTCCCAAACTGTTGATGGTCCGATCGGAATCTTGTAGAAATGCCAATACATTCATGTCTGCAGATGGTGCAATAGAGGACCTCGAAGACGAAGAATTGTGGGCGAAGCCAAAGTACTCATCGCCGTCCGATGCACCACTAGATGTGATGTATTGTCATCTGCTTGCGGGTCTTGGTCGACAGTAGTGGCGGCACGGATTAAAATGCTTTTTACCACTCCTCGTTGAGTTTCGGAGTTCCAAGACTTGTTTATGTCTACCCAACGCAGTTTGAAGTATGGGTGCGTGGCTGTTGCAATGATGGCGTCGGTGACTTGGCGTTCATTAGCTAAGGAGAGATAATTTTTATATCTCTTTTGGAACCCCTGAAGAATGGCGTTGATCAATGGACGGCAATGCTTCAGGGGCTTGGATTCCAGTTGACTCAGTTTATTTTCTACGGATAGTACAGTAGGCAGCAGCTCTCCGTAGAAACTGTTTTTATCACCTTGGAGGCGATCAATCGCCGTGGCAACTGGTGCCAGCACAGCAACATACTCTTGGAGAAATTCAATTTCATGCGTTTTGAATGTTGGTAGCTCTGGAGCAGTCATTAGTTCGTGGAGCTTCGCTTTGTGCTTCAGTAGCACGGTGAGGGAGTCGTACAGTGAGTTCCACCGTGTTGGACAAGGTAGACGCAAGGTGCAGTTCAATACATTTTTAATGATTTCAGCTGATTTCGGTCGTCCACTCTTATTCCAGAGCGCGGAACATTTTCCCATCGCCGAGTGGTTGATGGTTGAAAATGAAGAAGTCTTTAGGGCCTGTTTAGCATCGGTAGTGGCCACCAAACTTAGTGTATGCGATGCGCAACGTACATGTTTGGACAGGCTAAAACTGGGATCAGAGCCGTCTTCATCTTCATCCAACAAACCGTCTTCCATTTGCAGATCATTTTCAACCTCATTGTCTGAATCATATTGGGATTCGTCACCGTCGATATCAACTTGTTCGGACTCGACAGCCTTGATGCCAAATTCCTTAAATGCTTTGATAAAGTTGGAGCCGTTATCTGTAACGGTGCTCACAACCTTGTCTATTGGAATGTTATAGTCATTCATGATATCTTCCATCTGATCCGCAATTTTAACATAACTGTGCTCACCTCTAAATCGACAGCAAGCCAGTGCCCCACTGTGTCGTTCAAAGATAGCTTCATCAATCTGTAAAAAATATTTTGAAAATTAGTTATGAGGTAAAAAAAAATAAATGTAAATGATTATAAATATATATCTATATATTAAATTATAGCCATATTGTGTACACATCATAAAACGATATAGCTATATCGCATTATTATTGTCGATTGTTTTCTTTAATTGTCTTCCATTAACTTTACTTCAAAATAAATATATTTACACTAGTATACACACTAACCCAATGAACAGTTACACCCAGAAAACTGCGGTGACGCGTAGACCATATGTCCGCTGTAAGACATATGTGGGACAGATTTTCTATCTTGTTCCTTAACAGCGTCTTCAAGCGTTTCTCGTCCTCAAGCAGGTTTCGGGATAGTTTCAGCCGTGAAATAACATTCACAGTTGGATTCAGAGCTGAAAATAAAAATTATACCATTAAAAAAGAATGAATATAAGGTCGCTAAAATGTTGAAGCATTAATAGGATATTTTAGTAGTAACTATCATTCTATCAATAACTGATAATTCAGTATAAATTACTGTATTAATTACTTATTTGTGACAAGTTTCACAAAAGCTGGTTGCTCAATGGTAGCAAGAGGATGAATGCCCTGAACTATGAATTCAGCAATCCTTTTATCGACATCCACTTGTTTTACTTTCTTGGGATTAGCCGCAAAACTTTCTTCGATAGTGATCGTTTTCTGTTGCTTACTGGCGCTACTCGATGAAGATGGGTCACTTCCATCAAGACTTGCTTTTCTCTTTCGTTTCGTTGCTACATACTTTTGCACAGTTTGAATCATGCCAGGGTGGACACGCTGTGAAAAAAATAAACATGAATTACCTAATGAATAATGATCGATAATTAATGAATCAATAATCATTGATATCAATTTTTGATAAATTTCTACTTTAGGGGACACGGTGAATTTCGAAATAAATACACCACTCGATAGCTCAGACGATTTTAAAAGCTTTTTCATCAGTGAATTTTCCATCGCAAATTGGATTGATTGCAACGAGTTAGTTACACAGGCCCACTTAAGGCAGAGCCGTTTTGTACGATTATTCGGTCAATTTCAAGATATTTTTTGATGTCTAAAAAAACACTTAC
Source organism: Bathynomus jamesi (assembly GCA_023014485.1). Taxonomy (NCBI): domain Eukaryota; kingdom Metazoa; phylum Arthropoda; class Malacostraca; order Isopoda; family Cirolanidae; genus Bathynomus; species Bathynomus jamesi. Next base: position 1,062,514 of record JAJOZX010000171.1, on the reverse strand, counting down.
CTTCAGATGAGTGTACAGATTCGTTGTAGCATTGCTTGCAGCAGAGACTTCGTGTTTACACAGCAAGCAGGTGCACTTTACCTTATTACCGTCTTTAGATTTAATTTTAAAGTATTTTCCATCAAACAAAGGGTGCACTAAATTGTTATCTGCAGATATATCACTGTTTGATTCACCGGATTTGCTTGTTGAAGCCATGACACGCACACGATAAAGAAATCAACCGCTTTCGACTAAGAGTGGCACACAACTGATTGAACTGACACGTTGAAACATGAACCATGCTGTACTACACTGTCGACGCGTCGTACTGTGCTAGTACAGAACGTGTATTAAACCAGTAAAAGTATTTACATTTTTATATTTTGAGTATTTAAATACATTGTATTTAAATACTCATTAAAGTATTTAAATACTATATTTAAATACATGAAAAACAATGTATTTATAAATACAGTTCTAAATACACAAATGTATTTAAATATGTATTTAAATACAAATGTATTTAAATACTGCCCAGCACTGACTATAAATAAAGTCAAACTTCCAATGGAAGTGCAGCGAGAACTATAATTTCTAAGGATTATTTTGTAGAAAAATTCCAAAACTCCATACCACTATATCATTCTAAGGCTACTCTGAAAAAATATGGAAATGTTGAGATGCCAAAAGTAGGAGAGGCTAAAGTTCAAGTTACAATAAATGATACAAAGTATCACAAAGAGTTAACACTTTTAGTGATTGATAAACCAGGTCCTACTCTTTTAGGTAGAGATTGGATTCATGCTCTAAACTTGCCTATTCATAACATTATAGTTGATCATCAATCAATAAATTGTTCTGTAATATCTAATAATATCTCAATTCTTTTAAAGGAATTTCCAAAATTATTTGGGCCTACTCTTGGCATGCTCAAAGATCATAAAGTGTCTATTGAATTGGATAATGAAGTCAGCCCTAAATTTTGTAAAGCTAGGCCATTGCCTTATGTTCTAAGAGAAAAGGTAGAATTGGAGCTAGACAGGCTCACTAAGGAAAAGGTTATTGAACCTATATCGCACTCATTATGGGCAGCACCTATCGTCCCTGTGTTAAAACCTAATAAGAGTGTTCGTATTTGTGGGGACTACAAAGTAACTGCTAATAAGGCTATTCTATTAGATAAATATCCTATTCCTAATCCTGCTGATATTTTTAGTAAGTTAGCTGGTAATAAATACTTCTCTAAGCTGGATATGTCACAAGCCTATGCACAGCTGGAGCTTGATGAAAAATCTAAGGATATCACAACTATAAATACTCACAAGGGTCTATTTCGTTATAATAGATTATGTTATGGTATTTCATCAGCAACAGGCATTTTCCAAAGAACTATTAGTTGCATATTAGATGGAATTTCAGATGTGGTATGTTACCTGAATGACATCCTTATAGCTGGAAAAACAGAAGCAGAACATACGTCTAGTCAAAGGACAGTTTTGCAGAAGTTAGCAGCTGCTGGTTTAACTCTAAATAAGGAAAAATGTATCTGGATAACTAATGAAATTCAGTATTTGGGATTTAAGATTGATTCATTAGGTCTGCATCCTACTAAGGATAAAGTTGATGCTATTTGTAAGGCTCCTGCACCTACTAATGTCACTCAGCTTCAAGCATATCTAGGTTTGCTTAATTTCTACAGGAAATTTCTACCAAATGCTGCTACTACATTGGAACCACTAAATAAATTACTCAGGAAAGAAACTAAAAGGAGTTGGGGTAAAGAGGAACAGTCTAGTTTTCAACAGTCAAAGGAGCTCTTACTCATTTCTCATGTTTTAGTGCATTTTGATCCTAAACTACAGATCTACAGATCTACAGAAGCTAAGGCTAACAAAGACCCTAAGATCCACTCTAAGGTTAGCCCGAGAGAAAGGAAAGAGTAGGGGGTTAAGAGAAGAGAAGAGAATAAGGGGTTAAGTAAGGAGAAACATCTATCACTCGTGGGTTAACATTCATTCAGAAAAAGAGGAAAAAGACTCACCATCATCATCCGCCGGCCACTGCCGACAAGTCAGAAAAATAGTCGGAGAAAATAGGAGAGGGGTGAAAGATGAGAAGAAGTAAAATAAGAACGCTTACGAACCATGCAAACACAGTCTTAACTCACTGTCATACCATGCAAACTACAAACATGCAAGAAAAGAGACTTACAGACATGCAAAGTAAGGAGAGGATAAGAAAAAAAAAAGTAGGTAAAGTTAAACAAAACGTGGGTTAGTTTACGCTACGAGCTACATCTACGTTCGTGTTAGTCTAATATTTTTTTTTTTTTAATAATTTTATTGCTGGCATCACACGCTGGCATGTCACAAGCTGGCATTAATCGTCAACAGATTCATCCTCGACCACCACCCCCAGAGCTCCTGTTGCTAATTTTTTAATTTTTTATTTTAAACAACGTCAATATTTTTAAAATGTCTGTCAAGACGGTTCTTAAACACATTAAAGCTGGTAGAGTTCACGACGGGCGCGGGAAGATTATTCCATTTATCAATTACTTTAAACGTAAAGAAGTTTTTAGCGATATTAGTAATGAAACATCTGCCACGCAACTTAAATCCGTCATTACGAGTATTACTATTATCGAAAGTGAACAATTTGTCAAAATTTAAATTATCGATGTTATTAACGATTTTGAAAACTTCAATAAACTCCCCCCTTAATCTCTTACTTTCGAGTGGATACAGGTCTAACTCTTTAATCCTATCTTCATAAGGCTTGTTGCGCAATGACGGAATCAGTTTCGTGGCACGACGCTGAACCCTTTCTAACCTATCAATATCCTCACGCAAGTACGGGCACCAAAACTGAACGGCATATTCTAAATGAGGCCTGACTAGGGACTTGTAAAGGGGCAATATAATATCCTTCGATTTAAATTCGAAATTACGCCGCTATGAAGCCTAACATCCTATTAGCTCTTGTGCAAGACTCCAGGCACTGGTTCCTAATCTTTAAATCCTTAGATACGCGTACGCCTAAATCTACTTCCTCGCCAACGCTCGCCAACTCCCTATCATCCATCGTGTACCTGTAATTATTGTTACGAGAACCTATATGCAAAACTTTACATTTGTCTACGTTAAATTGCATCTGCCACTTATCTGTCCACTCCATAATCCTATTTACATCGTCTTGGAGCCAATTACTATCGTCCTCGTTAACAACCTTACCGCCTATTTTTGTATCGTCCGCGAATTTTGACACGTTACTAGTCAATCCTACATCTATGTCGTTAATGTAAATTACGAATAGCAATGGGCCTAACACTGAACCCTGTGGGACACCGCTACCTACATCTAACCACGCCGATTCACTACCATTAACTACGACCCTCTATCTCCTAGCACGAAGCCATTCTTCTAACCAGTTAGCTGCCTGACCGCGTATACTGTGCGCTTTGACCTTCACAATTAGTCTCCTATGCGGAACTGTATCGAACGCCTTTTTAAAATCTAAATAAATAACGTCAGCCGCTCTATGCCTATCGTATTCGCACACTATTTCCTTATAAAATTCTAACAAATTAGTTAAACAAGACCTATGGCGTCGAAACCCATGCTGAGTACTATTAATCAAATCTCTACTTTCTATAGTTGTAACTGCTGATAGCAGCCATTATGGCATTGGAGCAGTACTTGCTCATAATATTAATGGGGAAGAAAGACCTATTTCTTTTGTTTCCCGCACTCTAAATACAGCAGAGAGGAATTATTCACAGGTAGAACGTAAAGCATTAGCCCTACTCTTCGAAGTAAAAAAGTTTCATTTTTACTTGTGGGTTCAGCAGTTTACCCTGGTGACTGATCATAAACCAATGTTAAGGTTGTTTGCTCATAATTATTTTTTTTATTTTATTGGGTTCAGAATCCCAGCTGAGCCGTGAACGGCCAAGCTCTGAAGGGCCAGTTTAACCTACAGCCAACGTTAAGCTAGACTAAAAACTTACGGACTTGGAGGTCCTATAAAGTCCTACCTCAGGGTTGCTGACTCGATGTGGGCCTACCTTAGGACTAAGTTGCATACAATTAAGATAAAAAACAAAAAGGGCACTATTTATGGTCTTCTGTCTAAACCTTGCAACAACAACAACACAACCTGCACCATTGCACGATGCAACAATCTTGAATTTAAACAACCAAACTGAATTGCAAGAGAGCTCTCAATAAGGCCACGCCCTGTAAGTGCCGCATTCAACAAACGAATAGGAAGGACGCACAGCGCCCTAAAAAAAATATGTCACAAGAGTGCCCAAACAATGATGCCACAAGAGCCCAAAAATGCTAGCTCTAAATTAAGTGAATTTTTCACTAACCTTACAATTATGAGATGGATATATATACACCTTAACTTAATATATACAAGCAATGCTGCATCAATCAGCTTAGTCATCATATCGCCTTGGGACAACAATGGCTCTTCTTCTTCTAGATTTTCTAACACTCCCCACCCAAGAGGCATTGTTGTCATTACCTTCTGCAAATTTAGCCAAGTCTTCTCCATGAGGCTGTAACTCAAATGTTTCATCTTGACTATCCGTGTTTTTTGCTAATTTCTAAAGCATAGAGTTTTTGTATAGGTCTCTTTAATTTCCCTCCTGAAGTCTTTACCAGCACAGACCTAACTAAATTGTCTTTGCCAACAAACAACTCTTCAATTATGCCAAGCTTCCAGCATTGCCTTGGTCTTTCATCCCCAATCATTACCACTTCTCCCACCTTGATACAATTTGCATTGGAGCCTTTACATTGCCTGATGGGTAATAATTGAGTTCTGGCAAGTATTCCATCTGCCACTCCAATAACTGATCTTGTAACTCTTCAAGGTACTTGAACCTTCTGGTTAACTCTTCTTGAGTGCTCTGGATAGGCTGTAAGTCTTCTGGCAAACTGGGGCTTGATGTTAATCGTTTACCACAAAGAAAATGATTTGGTGTCAATGGCTCTGCATCCTGCATACTGTTATAAACAAAGGTGATAGGCCTACTGTTCACCATTGATTCTACTTCACACAAAACAGTGCAGAATTCTTCTTTGCTCAAATGAGCATTAGCTAAAAGTTTCTTTAATGGACACTTTACACTTCTCACTAGCCTTTCCCAAAATCCTCCCCACCATGGTGCTCTCTCAACAATAAACTCCCACTGTACCCCATGCTGTGAAAAGTAGGATTGGAATCCCTCCTCTTTTAGCAAGGACCAAACTTCTTGGAGTTCCTTTCCAGCCCTTTTGAAGGTTTTTGCATTATCCGATGATTTTATTTGGGAAACCCCTTCTGTTCACAAACTTTTTAAAGGCCAAAAGAAATACATCACTACTTAAGTTGCTTATCAACTCCAAATGGATTGCTCTGGTGGTAGCACATATGAAAAGACATATATAACCATTGTTAGACTCCTCTTGCTCATACACATAGACTGGACCTGCGAAGTCTACTCCCACTACATGAAATGGAGCAGTATAGATACACCGTTCTCTTGGAAGTGGAGCCACCTTTTCATAATAAGGCTTTGCACTCCAACGCTTGCAAACCACACATTTATGCAAGACCTTTTTTACTACTTGTCTAATTTTGGAAATCCAAAACTGTTGTCTGGTCTCTATTATCACTTCTCTAGCTCCAGCATGTAACAACTTATGATGAGTATCCAGGATCAAAAGTTCCACAAAGTGCCCCCCAGAAGGTAGCAAAATTGGATGTCTTTTCTCCTCTGGAAGCCCAGAAAACTGTAGTCTACCTCCTACTCTCAATAAATCCTGATCCAAAAACACATCCAAACTCTTGAGAGCAGAATGTGTTGGTAGAACCTGTAATGGACGGCTGGTGAGCAACTCCCTCTCTTCACCAAAGTTTTCCTTCTGCACATATATCACCCAGTATTGCCTGGCTTGCTGAATCTCCTTACTGTTCAGAATTCCTCCCCTTCTTGTTTCTCCCTTAATATTGTCTGTAAATCTATATACCCATGTTAATGTCCTCAAGCCTCAATATGGGGTCCTGCTGCATAACTTGACAACTGTTCACTGTGCATTTTCTCATCTCACTCACCCATTCTTCTTCAGCCTGGCATTCGCCGACAATACGCTGATTAGAAGGCCAGTTTTCACTTCCAAGTTTTAGCCACTCTGGCCCATTCCACCACAAACTTGACTGTGCAAGATCTTTCACTGAAATTCCTCGTGTTGGTAAATCAGCTGGGTTTTGGGTGCCTGGACAATGCTTCCATTGCTTGGGGTCTGTGTGTGCTTGAATTTCCTCCACCCTATTGACAACAAATGGTTTCCATTTCCTTGCCTGGCTTCTTAACCAGTGCCAAACTATAGTGAAGTCTGTCCAATAATAGATTGGAATTTCATAAAGGGCCAAAGACTTTTGCACTGTAACTGCAAGCCGACTAGCAATAACTGCATCCATCAATTCCAACCTTGGAATAAAAAGCCTTTTCAAAGGTGCTACTCTGCTCTTTGCAGCAACCAACCTGCAACTTACTTCCTCTTTGAATGTGCCTCTTATATAAATACAAGTTATATAGGCTTCCTCACTTGCATCACAAAAGATGTGCAGCTCCAAATTGTCTGGACTATTATTCAACTCTCCAAAGTACCATCTTGAGGTTTCAATGTCTCCAAGATGTGCCAATTCTTTGAACCAATATTTCCACCTTACCACCATAAGATCAGATAACTCTTGGTCCCAACCAAGTCCAATTTCCCAGAGGCTCTGAAACCAAATTTTTTACTTTTCACAAATGGAGCCAGGAATCCAATAGGATCAAAGACCTTTGAAGCCAAACTAAGAGCTGTACGTTTTGTCCACCTTGTCTCATTCTCAGCCAGCTCTACTAAAGATTCACCATTGAAGGTAAACAAATCCTCTCCTTGCTGCCAAACAATGCCTAGCACCTTTGTGTCTATTGCCCACAACTCCTTAATACCAGAATCCTCAATACTTTCTGCTGCATCAGGTACTACACAGGACTGACTCATAAACTGTTGTAACTGAGAATGATTGGTCTGCCATTTTCTAAGCTCCATGCCAGCCTCCCTCATTATAGCTCTAGCCTCCATGAATATCTGTTTAGCCATTTCTGTATTATCCACGGAACACAGCAAATCATCAACATGAAAATTTTCCCTTATGTGTTCAATAGTGTTAGGATAGACTTCAGAATATTTCTTAAAATGGTACTGCATAGTAGCTACCGACAGAAATGGACTAGAGCTGAGGCCAAACAACACTGACTTCATTCTATATGCTTGAACCTTAGGTTCATTTTCCAACAAGTCTTTCGTATCCACCCACAGATACCTTACTGCATCTCTGTCCTCTGGTTTTAACTTTATCCGCAAAAAGGCTTGCTTCACATCTGCAGTCATTGCTACTCTACCAAACCTGAATCTCAGTAACAAGGAAAATAAGTCTGCATTTAAATTTGGCCCAGCATCCAAACAGTCATTCAAGGACACACCAGTCTAGCCCTGTTGAAAAATCAACTTTTTCTTATTTTCATAGGTTTCTGTACTTTTTCCAATGCTTTTTGACCTGAAAAGGCCGAAAATCACAACCATTTTGACCTAGGTTGTTGGGAAGCATTGCCACATGGAGCTTTAAGTTTTCTGCCTTGAAATCGGCCAAAAGCACCAGTTCCGGGGTCCCTTGAATCATGTTTTGCACTATAACTTTTTATCTAAACAAGATAGAGCAACAAAATAGGCACCAAATTAAAGTGTTTTTAATCCTCTTTCTAACTTATACAATTATGATAGTCTTGGAACAAGAAATGGCACATTGGTACATACAAAGATTTCAGAAATATCACAAAATTCGTTTTCTCACACTCAAGGCAGAGAAGGCGCCTTATTCATGACACAAATTTGCGATTAACATTTTGTCACAAGTCTAATCGATCAAGAAGTGAAAGCATTACATGATGATTAATTTCATAATGACATTTACACAGTCAGTTGTTGAGAGTTTGTTTCTTGAAGCTGTCAAAGCGGCGTCTGTTGAACTCCACAGCTTGAAGGAGATAGTCCCTTTGCTTGGCATCTGTTGTTATGACATTTGCAAAGTCGCTCATCATCTTGACACCACGTTCAGCAATGTCATTCACCGCTTTCAGATTCTTAACATAGTCCAACGCTTTTCTGTAGTCCTCATTCTGTGGCCAAGACGTGACAGGTTCCAGAAGCCACTCGGATCCAATGTTCAGTGTGTCCAGCAGGAAATGTGATTCTGGCCAATGAGATCAACCAGGGTGGTCTTAGCTGTGACTCTCTGGAATAGAGGCTTTCCTGTTCTGAAGCTGTCTGGCTTCTCAGTGGCATGTAACTGGGCAGCAATGTCGTGCTTCAATGTGTCACTCAATCTACTGCTGAACAGGGCAAATGGCACGACTTCCTGCGGCAGGTACCATTTGTGGTTTTCCATCTTATTATACTGTATCAGCAAGCTCTGGGTCAGTTTTCTTGTACTTCAACATGTCCTGGATTAGCAGACATTGACATCATCCATACAGGAGTGTAGAACAGCGCAAGGAAGGTGTTGAGTCTTTCCAGCTTTGATACAGTGTCTTCGTCGTACTCAAGTTGATCTGCAAACATCAGCATTTTCATGGAGTACAGGTTTCTGGCCATCCATCTGGCCTGATGAATGGCGCCTGGTCGACTCCAGTGAATACCTCGAGGAGGCGTTCCTCCAAGAACAATGACTGTCAGTTCAGCCATTTCCCTGTAGTCGGCTCTTGGAAGCCTTTCTGCTGTTAGAATGTCTTGGAGTATTTCTTCACTGTTCTTCTTCTTTTCCTTCAGCCATTTGCTGTTGATAGCCAGCATCTTTGGGTTTTCCTTGGACAAGTCCGTCCAACATCCTTCAGATGCTCAAACAGGGATTATCTGGCCCCTTCACCTTCCCAAACAGCTTCTCCCAAACTGCTCCTACTAGGATTTCCAGGATGTGATGTCGACAGGCCAGATAAAACACCTTTTTGTTCAGCATTTTCTCTAGCAGTTTGGCAGCTCCTCTGTGAACTCCACTGTTACTGGATGTAGTGTTAAAAACAAGGGCAGTAACATTATCCGTAAGTTCCCATGTCTCCAGTAAATCCATTGAAGCCTCAGCCTGAGCTGTGCCAGAAGAATTGTCGATGACAGGTACTCCCAATAACTTTCCTTCAGTGTATGAAGGTGGACCAGACACTAGCACAGCTAAAGTCTCTGAGGTACTTCCAGGTTCACTGCCCAAGACATCTTTGAGCAACTTTCCATCCCAGTGTAAGGCAGCGTACTGTGGGGGTTTTTCACAAAACTTGGACATGTGACTCTGGCTGATATTATACCTGGACAGCATTCTGTTGCGACGTGTTGTTGAGGTTGAGATGACGAAGTTATCCAGATCAGCCCCTCCAGCTTTCAAGGTGGCAGAAACCATGGCAGTAACTTGATTGTCTGATAAACCAAGACGATCAGCTGTATTGCAGATGACATCACATTCCATGACCTTCCTTGGAAACGTCAAAGTCACACTAGTCACAGTGTCTTGATGGTGAGAACATCCAGGACGAGGCTGATGGTAATCCATGTCCTCTGTGTTAGCGTCGTTGTCAGTTGAGTCACCCCAGGTAATGTCATCCACATGAACAACTGCCTCTTGTTCTGCTGCAGCTGTAAAATAGTACAACATGTTAAGACAGTAATTGTTAAGTACATGCTAAATATCGCAATGGAGTAAAACTTTTTGTAACGTTCAAAGTAATTAGTTTACCTTGTTCTTGTCTATGCTGCAGTCTTTCATTCCTCGCTGCTTGCTGCAGGGATCTTGTCTCAAAAATCTTGTCATGACCAGACATATGACCTTTCCTCTCAGTCTTTTGGTCTTCGTAGAACCTGATATCCTCATCTTTCTTCTCTCTGGATAACAGTCTGTTGTTCTGTATTTCCTGGATTGCATCTGGAGCTCCTATATCGAACAGGCTGTCTAATTCCAGCACAAATGCTCCTCTTTTTCATCCAGGGTTACTTGCTCTTCCTTTGCTTTTCACCAGAGCACGATGTTTCTCATGTAGTTTCATGAAGAGCTTCATTGCGTTGTACTTGGTCATTGTCTTGATCCTAGCCATCTGCCAGAATGGGATGATAGATTCAACTGTTTCATATGCAAGGTCTTGAACCATGGGCCTCCCTGCATTTTCCGGTAAATTCTGAAGATTAAGGAAATACTGGAACGCCTGTCTGTTGGTGGGAAGCTGGGAACCACTGATAAAAGCTGAAGGGTATCCAACCAGGAAAGTTTCAGTGAGAGATCTGGTAGATGGCCCAATTGACACCTGCCTGTGGACAGTACGTGGAGGTTCTGAGATATCAACTGTGCGCCCACGGAGCTCCCTCAGCTCCTTGCTTAATGCCATTGTGAAGTTGTAACTTGTAGATGGTTTTCTAGATTCTGATTGAGTTTCTGTTGTTTCCTGAAAAATGATAGATAATTATTCTTATTATTATTATTATTATTAATTATTATTTATTTATTATTATTATTATTATTATTATTATTATTATTATTTATTAATTTTATGCTCTTTCATTTGATACCTAATTTGTTGCTCTATCTTGTTTAGATCAAAAGTTAAAGTGCAAAACATAATTCAAGGGACCCCGGAATTGGCGCTTTGGCCGATTTCAAGGCAGAAAATTTAAAGCTCCATGCGGCAATGCTTCCCAACATCCTAGGTCAAAATAGTTGTGATTTTCGGCTTTTTCAGGTCAAAAAGCATGGGAAAATGTACAGAAACCTATGAAAATAAGAAAAAGTTGATTTTTGAACAGGCCTAACACACCACCTTTGTCCTTGGCTGAGCCATCAAAAACTACCCTCAGTTTGGTGGTAGTTTTGTCTCGCCGTACCACTGCATGGTGTGGCAGATAATGTGCCTCCTGGCTCACCAGCTCACCTTGCACTCTTTCAGCATAGCCCTCCTTCACATAGCTTAGGATGGCCTCATTGTATTCAATTAACAACTCCTAATTTTTCTTAGCCTGTGCAATGAAGTCTCCAACCTCCTATTAGCTAGCTGAAGGTTTGAACTGGGTTTGCAAGAATCCTTCCAAGGGAGGCCAACTTCATAGCAACCATCTCTAAACCCAATCCCTTTTTCAAATTGCTCTAATACATCACTGTTCACTGTACTTGCCTGCTTCTCCTGTTTGTCCTTTATGCCAATGGGTTCAAGTTCCCAAAAGGCTTTCAAATGCCTTTCCAAACCATGGCTGTTCTCCTCAATCTTATCAAAAAGAGCTTTAACCTCCATTTCATTGCAATAGCTACCATGTAGCATCCAGCCTAGCTTACTTTCAATAGCTACCGGGCCTCGAGATGTGTGAGCAATATTACCAGTGAAGAAGTCCCAGTAATAGTCAGCTCCAATCAAAAGACTAATATCTTCTGTTCCTTCAAACTTATTATTGCCCAAATTAATTCATTTAACTTGCAATTCTTGGACACATGCCATATCTAAACAAGTAGTGACTGGACTACAAAGTTTCTCAATCTCTACAGCTTGGACCTTGATAGTGGTACTTTGTGGTAACAACCCCTTAACCAGAACTTCTACCTTCTTAACTTTGGTTCGGTTTTGAACGGAACCTCCAAACCCAGAAATTCTTAAATTTTCCTTCTAAAGTTCTTTAAACTTCAATTTTCTGGAAATTCTGGTCTTAATAAAGCTACACTGGCTACCACTATCAAACAACACTCTTACAGTAGCTTCTCCATCATTCCAAATTAATAATGCTGCAGCTGTTTGCAATAATCCCCCTTTACTTTTACTCCCTTTCATAGCAGTGGCATGTGCCACTGATGTCTCTACTTCCGGGGTAGGCCTACTAGCAGTGGCGGTCCTAGCTTACATGACGCCCTGGGCGAACCTCACCTTCAGCGCCCCCCCCCCCTGTTCGCCAACACACACACATTCGAATCCCCCAAAATAAAGGACAGACATAACTCTTTCACAAAATAACTTTTATTGGACTAATTGTTGGAACTTCAGAACCAAAACAGACTCAAATTTCTGAATTTTACAAATCCTTCATCACGTAAATAGAATAACTCACTTAAGAGAATGTAATTATGATACTATGAACAGGAAAAATACAAATTAAATTGCACAACTGCCATAATAAACTAGAGAATCAAATTTCTAAATTGTACAAATGCTCTATCACATAAATAGAATAAGACACTTAAGAGAGGGTAATTATTATGCTACACTTTGAACAAGAAACAAAATAAATTGCACCACAGCACAACTGCCATCTAAAGCCTGACTCTTCTTACCTTCCTTGATGCAAAGTCATGAATTAAATCATCATATGAAATCTGCTCAGCAATTGTATGATTTATACTGATGATGGCCAGACCGGTAAGGCGTTCCTGTGACATAGTTGACCTCAGGTAGGATTTGATGAGCTTCAGCTTGAAAAGCTCCTCTCTGCTTCAGCAACAGTGACTGGAAGAGTAAGACCAATTCTGAGAGCAGTCCACAAATTTGGATATATTTCAGAGAGCTCCCTTTCATGGATAAATGTCAGCAGTTCAAGCAAGGATATGGTCTTTGATGGCAAGTCAGGCAAGTTCTTCAGCTCCTGTGCAAGCTCTCTGCCATCCAAGTCAGATTGTCCCTTAAAGTGTAGTGTAGTACTAAGGTTCACACATTGTTCTGTCAGCTCCTCAAATGTGAGATTTTGGAAATGTGTCAGCACTCCAAACTTCTCTCCACAATTTCCAACGTGGAAAATCTTTCCTGAATGGCTGATGTTGCAGCATCAACCACTGCATTGAAAAATGTCACCTCCAGCTTCTTCAAAGCATCAATCAAGGGCTCATCAGATGCTTCATAGGAGAAGTGCCGCTTTGTGGACCTCAGCCGTTTTTGTTTTAACACAGCCTCCACATTCATTTGTTCACAGATATCTGTGGCTGCCATTTGTGCAGCCACAAAACCTGTTGCCCTGTAATTGCGGAGACCTCTCTCTGTTTTTTTTAGGAGATTTACTGCAACATCAACGTGCATGCTAGGAGACTGCATCTGCTTGCTCACATGCTGAATTTGGCACAACAGGTCATGCCACCCACTGAACAAATGGCGAAGCGGTATGACCCAACCTCTCTGACAGAGATTGAGCCTCGACCTTTATTACAGAGTCTTTGGTGTGGTCCCTCACCTCGATCAGTGCATCTCTCACTGCAGCTGCCTGATATCTCAGGGGCTCACACTCTTGATCTTGCTTTCCCACCTTGTATCAGACCACATCTTCAATGTGATGTTCACATGTTTTTTCAAAATGGCCCATCGTTGTGTGGAGGCTGAAAACAAGTTGTAAAGCTTCTGCAAGATGCCAAAGTAACTTGTGGCATCAATAGATCCCTTAGCAGCATCGGCCACGAGCAAATTCAGAGAATGAGCCCCACATGGAACAAACAGAGCTCTGGGATTAATTTCTAGGAGCCTGGATTGAACACCCTTGTTTTTTCCCCTCATGTTGGCCCCGTTGTCGTATGATTGTCCTCTACAGTCCATGAAAGGAACTTTTAGCTCCTCCAGTCTCTTCAGAATCAGAGATGCCAAATGTTGACCAGTGGACTCCTCTGCCTCCAAAAACCCCATGAAATGTTCCTTTATATGGGGCTTCCCCTCCAGTGACACAACCCGAATCACAACTGACAACTGTTCAGTGTGGCTGATATCTGGAGTGCAATCTAGAATTATTGAAAAAAACTTTGATTGTTTGATGTCGCTCACCATTGCTGAAATGGTCTTGCTGCTGACAAAATCAATGAGTTCGTTTTGTATGTGGTGGCCGAGGTAGCTGGTGTGACTGGAGGTCCCTTTTTGGACACGGTTAATGTGCTCTTGCATTATAGGATCAAATTGTGCCACCAGTTCAACTTCTTTCAGAAAATTGCCATTTGATGGTGAGAACAATTTTTCTGTATGTACCCTTAGTGCTAAATTCCTAACTGCCAGAGAATGCACAATAGCAGTGAGACGTGTCAGCACCGCTCTCCATCTCAACTTCTCAGCCTCCAGAAGTGCCATCTCCTGCTTGTCAATGGTCTCCCCTTTCTCATCCTCACTGCCAGTTCTTTCCAGATTTTCATAGAATTTAGGTGTTCTGAACTGTTGTCATGTGATGTGAGCAATGAGCTTGCATGCTTCCAGTCCGAGAGTCCCAAACTTGTTAAATTTATTTCCTCTTGGAAAATAATGTACAACAGAAACAGAAAAGGCTGTTGTTTTTTAAGGAATAGACCAACCAACTTCTGGTTATTTTCCCCACTAACCAATGACTTCCTGAAGTATTGATGGTGGAAACTTCTTCCGTCACTGTCGTTTCTAGGGAATACAAAGTCAGATGGTACTTGACTTGGTCCCCTGGAAACCAGTTGTGTCCGAATTCTCTCAGTCAGAACTGAAGGCCAGTTAGCATGGTCGGTGGACAGAGACTCATCCTCAGGAGGCGATTCTGCTCCAGGCATTTCTAATAGAAAGAACAAGAGCATTACTCATTAGTATACACACCTAAGTTAGATAACACATTATTCACAGCACTTTGTTATGGTGGTGGTGTTATGGAATTATGGTGGTGAAACACCACACATACCCAGTAACCCAGACCCAGTGATAATAACATTATAATTTATAACTGTTTGCAAAATGCTTTGCAGGGATGCACACACACACACACACATACACATACACACACACGCACACACTCACAGACATATGTGCACACAAACTCACCTGAAGAGTCCTGTTGGGGAGAAGTAGAAGCAAATGGGTCTTCATCCTCAGGATCAGACTGCATTTGTGGAGACATATGTGAGGCTGAGGAGGTAGATGGCTCCTCAGCCTCAATAATGGCAGAAGTAGACGGCTTCTCATCCTGGCTAGTGGCAGAGGGTGTTCCAAAATATTTCAAAAGTGCCCCTGCAAATGGTAAAATAGAACATAACAGACCAATGCATGAATAGGCTAGTACAATTAATTTAACATGTTATTAAGCACAATTTATTAAACTTTTAGAATAGGAAACAAATGAATAATACAACCTCCTTGGTTAATGGCTAATTATATACATAGTACACTTCAAATGACTCAGAAAGCTATATCACAAAATAGCAGTGCAATATAGCAGTGAAGAGTAGATGACATAGCTCTATACCTTTATCTTTTGCTCGTTTCTCCTCTTCTTCTTTCCTCTTTTTTCTAAACTGAGCACCTGATAGCTTTGACCTCTTCTTATCCATTTGCGGTTATTTGACAGACCTTAGTGGCTTAGTGTGAAGATTCGTTCTGTAATAAATAATATACATTTCACTATTTAACCAAACCCAGAAAAATAACATTAGATATGTTAAAGTATGGGCCTTTATTCCCAATAATATTAATCTGGAAGCATTTTGCATTGTTTAGGTCTTTTATGGGAAGGTTTATGGAAAATGCAATAGATGGTTTTTTATTAATAAAAATATATTTTTGATCTTTTATTATTTATTTTATTTTATTTTTTATTTTTATTTATTTCTTTATTTATTTATTCTTATTTTTATTTTATTTTTTTGCAGGCGCTCATGCCGCCCCTCCACAAATGCCGCCCTGTGCGGCTGCCCATATTGCCCATATGAGGAACCGCCACTGCCTACTAGGATTGTTTTCACACAATAATGGCTGATGCCGGCCATGGCATTTTTTGCACAAAATTTTAACCTTACAAAACCTTGCTCTGTGACCTTTCAAAAAACATTTAAAACATGCTTTGGACTTAGTTACCTTGTCCTTTCACTCCTCAAAAGGTAAAGCCTCAGCCACCTCACATTTATATGGCTTGTGGTTGCCTTCGCAAAATATGCATTCCTCGATTCCCTTTATTTTTTTCTCAGAGGATGCATGTAGAGCTGACACTGTACCTGGGCTATTCCTTTTTGTAGAAACCTTGGTGCTGACCCTGCCTTTGTCCCCTTGTTTAACATCCCACTGTGCAAACTCAGTTCCCTCTCGTCTTGCTAATTCTGTGCTTAAAAGACTTAACATCTGCTGAAGGGGGATGTACACATGTTCTGTAGAGTGTCCCCAACTTAATTCAAGCAAAATTGAGCTAAGCAATTTAGACTCCAGTATAGTGACCAACATTATACCATACCTTTCCATTCCTACACCCAAGTTGTCCAGGGACCTAGTTCTAACTTCAAATTCATCATATAACTGCCGTAACTCCTTGACACTATTGGCATTATTAACAGGAGGTATAGCTAAAAGTTCGCGGAAATTGCTTTTAATTAAGATCTCTGGTTTATCAAACCGTTTCTTTAATATATCCCAAGCTACATTATAATTAGCCTCTGTTAGTGCTAATCCTGCTATTGTCTTTGCTGCCTCCCCTTCCAAGAAGGACTGCAAATAATTAAACTTCTCCACTGCACTTAACACTTGACTAGAATGAACTGCTGATTGAAAACTGTCTGCCCATCTTTGCCATTCCTGAATACTCCCAGAAAATGTTTTGAGTACAAGCCTCGGTAATTGAACTGCAGATCTGTTAACCTTAACTTCACAAACACCATTTGTTGAGGGTTGTGTTTCATTATTAGACCTGGTCTCTAACTGTACTGAGCTGCTAAACTCTTTTGCTCTGTGACATACTTTAATTATATCATCAATAATCTCTTTAAAGTAAATTATGTTATTTTCTATTTCATCCTCTTCTATAAGAACCTCAAGTTTAACATATACTTCGCTTAGAGCAACCTTTTTAGTTTCTAATATGGAAAGCTGTGCAGTCACTAAGCTTAAATCCTCTTCCTCTATGACAGAATCTATAGTGGCAATGACCTTTGTAATTAGACCTTTGCAGGCGCTTCTCCTTTTTTTAAACTTGTTCAATTCAGCTGCACTCATCTTCAATGCTATTGAAAAATTTATTGAAAAATTTATTGAAAAATGTATCATTTTTTGAGAGAGATTATTTAGGTTTAGGTGTAATATTAAGGTTAAGTTTACTTTAAATAGACACAGTAATTATAGAAATAATAATGGCCCATTTAGACACTGTCAACATAGCTACAGGCTTTTTCACTGTAGGCTGCAGTGGTTTTCAGGTTAAAATTTGGTCAGCAGCCAGATTACTAACTATGGTGAAGCTAAATTCATTAAAATTAATTTAGACTTACCAAAAATGAAGTTGCCAGTTGAACGTTACCCTTTCTGTTTCTAACTAATCCATAAGTTTCATTTAGTTTCCAGATTTGAATTTTATTTGTTAAGTTTTAAGTTACTATTTAACACACTGCTAGGTTATTAGTAGTATAGCCGAAAAAGGGTAGAGTGCAAGAATGTTGCAAGTTATTATGTAATGTTGCAAAGGGGGTGGGGTTGTTGCAAAGGGGGTGGGGTGTTGCGAAAAAAAGAAAAAGGAAAAAAAGAAAAAAAAGAGTACTGGCCTTTGTTGCCAACCGGGGTTGCAAGGGGCATGCAACTTGGAGGCGGAGTTCTCCCCCAAGCTATTCCCCCCAAAGGGCCAGAAAGGAGAGAAAGGAGGAGAGAAAGGAGGAGAGAAAGGAGGAGAGGTGTTCACCTGGCAGGAGCCAAGTGCATATTAAGACTTCAGCCGAGTAGGCGTTGTTTTATAGGCTCCTAATCAGCCAGTTGGCTGAATCAGCCAGTTGGCTGAGCCAAGGGGGGAGGGGTACACCTGAAGGAGAGAGAGAGAGAGAGAGAGAGAGTAGTGGCCTTTGATTGCAAGGCATGCAACTTGGAGGCGGAGTTCCCCCCCAAGTTATTTTCGTTTACCTAACCTAAGAGGCCTCTAAGGGGTTTTCCCAAAGGGCCAGAAAGAGAAGGACCAGAGGTCCTTGCTCGGCTGGGAGCCGAGCTTGAATGACTCCGTCAGTCGTCTCTCGGTCTTTTATAAACCTCTATTCTGGCTGAGTTGCCAGATAGCGCCATGTATGCAGGTGCTGAGTTGCCAGATCACGCCATGTATTCAGGTGCTGTGTTGCCAGATCGCACCATGTATGCAGTTGCTGAGTTGCCAGATCACGCCATGTATTCGGGTGCTGAGTTGCCAGACCGCACCATGTATTCCAGATAGCAAAAAAACATATATTAATCATCCATTTAAATAGTGCACCACAACATATGATGGTAGATGAATCCAATTAAATTCTGTTTATTAAATAAATAATTTTTACACACTTAATCTTTATTATAAATATTTAAGTCACGAAACAAAATGAAAATTTATGAAACAATTCATTTAAAAGTTGAAATTAGCCAAAACACAATCCGCTATAACGGAGTCGGACGACATGAGAGATCTTCCTTCCAGACCGCTCTTGATGTGTGTATATATATATATATATATATATATTATATATATTATATGGCGTGATGTAGTATCTCGCTTCGCCGAACTAAAACCAAAACAGTCGATCGTATTCACAAATCTACACACACACACACACACACACACACACACACACACACACACACGAGGAAAAGGCAGAAACTAGGTCATTTCGAATCGTGTCCCTAGAGACCTTTTCGGCCGAGGGTTAATCCTTCGTCCAAGATATTCGAGCAAAAACACCTCTCACATCAATTCTTATTATCATTATTATTATTATTATTATTATTATTATTATTATTTCTACAATGAAAATATTTTATATTTACGCGTAATTTGTATGGGGTCATATTCTTATAACTACATCTTAACTGCTTAAATCAATCACCTTTCACATCAATTCTTATTATCATTATTATTATTATTATTTCTACAATGAAAATATTTTATATTTACGCGTAACTTAGACCCACAGTTTAACGTGGAAACTGAATGCTTTTTTAAAAATATAATTAGGATATATTTCTTTATATCCTCGACCCTCCTCCCTCATTCCCCCAAACCCCCCACCCATCTGTACTTGTATATATAATAAACTCAATCCCTGATAACTTGATAAACCTCCCTTCACTCTCCTCTCTCTCTCTCTCTCGTCCCCCTTCACTCCAAATCTTAACTTTCACACACACACACACACACACACACACACACGCACACACACACACACACACACACCGGAAACCAATGCATTTTTCATCTCTCCGTGGAGCAGAACGAATCACACGTGCTCGCCTTGATGAATTTAATGTTAATGAAATCGTCAAGTAGAATATTATGGTCTATTACATCAATCACCTTACTCAAATCCACCGCCAATACCCTCAATTTAGTAATAATAACAACTATCTCTCATACACTATATATATATATATATATATATATATATATATATATATATATATAAATGGACTTTCACCGAATTAAAACAAATCACTAAGCAGTTAAAAGATTTCGCTCTATTATCATATTCACAAATCTACACACACACACACACACACACACACGCCTGTATATATTATGAAAATCAGGAAAAATACCAAACGTATATTAATTCAAATGATGCTAAACGTATATTATAAGAAATTAATAGTTATATTTTTAAGTCCGAAATTCTCGAATTTAAAGGCACTCTTTTTATATTTTCCATTCACCGAAGCATGGTCCGGCATGCCGATTAATATCCTTTTAGGAAGATTTCCCATATGTGTGTCTATTTTGTTTTGGTAAGCCTTTTAAAAACAAAAAATATTACGCGCTTTTCACCTTAAAGTGTCGATGACGGGGATGAAATAAAAGGTAGGACGCGAGCCTACATTTGTCAAATTAGCTCAGACGAAATACACACACAAATCTTTCAACCCTTATATATATGAAATGAATGAATAAAAATGGAAAGGTATATTATTATCATTATTATTATTATCGTGCATTTTTCAAAATTAACACACAGATTTTCGTCAGAGGAAGATATGATAAATAATTCAAAACGCACGTTCGCCCTCCCTCATAGTATCTCGTTTCGCCGAAATAAAATCAAAACAATCGATCGTATTCGCAAATCTACACACACACACGAGGAAAGGGTTTCCGACAATCTGGGTCATTTCGAAGAACACCTGTTTCTTCCAGACCGCTCCTGATAAATCTCTCTACTTTCGTCAAAAAATATTACCCCCCCATTCCCCCATGTGTGTGTGTGTGTGTGTTTATATTATATATATTAGGGTGTCTCTTATTTTCGAAGTGTTGATTTTTTTAGGTTGCGCCCCCTCAACCAGTTCCATTGGTTGAAAGAACTTCACATATAAAATTTTTTTGGATTGAAAAATTTTTAGAGTTCGCCCCCGCTTATTAAAGTTCATAAAATATAGCTATTATTTATGCAATTAATATTTGAAATTACTAGCAGTTGTCAAGTATACTAAACATATGTTTTTAATTAATTAATCATCATATTTATGATGAATTCAATTAAATGAATATATTAGAGATAATTGTCAAGTTTGTAGCTGAAAATATTGCTTGATAAGACAAGATCAACCTGTTTAAACATGTTTCATCAAGAATGCTCCAGATTATGTTGCAATTGTTTATTTGTCATCATTCAGTGTTCTGCTGTCATAAGTAAAAGGTGTGTAACTGTGTATCACTATACTTCTTTTTTGCTATTATCAGATAATAAAGTTATTTATATTTTTCACAATTATTTATACTGATTTTGTTATTAGTGTTTGAAAAAAATTTAATGAATTTAATGAAAAAATTAGAATTTATGCTCTTATACACATATTATGAAGTTTTAAACAATGTTGCTATTTGTCACAAAGAATTTAATTTAGTTCAATGGAAATTTTACCTGACATGTGTTTCATGATCTGTGTTTCTATCAGTGGCGTCACTAGAGGGGTGCGGGGGTTTTTGTGCAGTGTTTGAGCAGAAATTTATTATTTTTTATAAAAATATCCCTGTAGTTAGTTATAACAACAAAAACATTTTTCGTAAGCCCAGCTTACATGTATCAATATACCTACAAGGCTAAAACTCTATGCTAATTTACTTTTTGAACCTTCTAATGCGCTCCGGTCAGAGCTGTCATTATTACCCAATTACAATGACGCTTCGAATCACGTGGTTTCGTCTGCACGCTCTACAAGCACGCGCTGTTGTTTTCGTTGCTGCTGGTGTTTTTATAGTCGCTGATTTTGTCAAATTTTCTGTTGTTTTAGCTACAATATTGTGGTAATTAGTATTTGTGAACCTATATCAATAACTTTTTTGAGAATGAAGTAGTAATTAAAGGAAAAGAAGGAGAAAAATAAAAAAAGGCTTCCGCTCAGTTGTTGCAGCCTCTGTCTTTATGATGTTGCAGCCTCAAATTTATGAGTATATTTCCATATGCATTTGTCTACAACTTCTACATTATTTGGGCCGTTATTGATTATGCAAACCTAATCCATTAATGTATCTCATGTAACGGTAAAGTTTAACGTTAAAATGAACATAATTTTGATGTAGTTCTTAAACGTTTTTACTTCGAATTCTATTGTTTTCTTACCGAATTTTCACTTTAACCACATGAAACTATGTAAATGTAAATACATTTAGGCTGTGCGTATGATATTGTAATTTAAAGGAGTAATTTTAATTTTGCTAGTTGTTTATGTCACTACTATTGCCATTACATTCAGTGATATACGGGAATTACGATTTACGAGTAACATTAGTACAAAAAACATTACTAAGGATTCTGTATGGTCTGGTACGGGAGGAGGTCCATGGGGGGGGGGTGACACCATGAGTTACCGCACTGGGTGACACCAACCCTAGTGACGCCACTGTTTCTATTTCCAATAAAATAGCAAAATATAAATTTCTACTACAAAAATATTTATTCCTTGTTTCTTAGATTAAAAAATAATAGGAATAATAATTGAGAAAAATACGTTAGATTTATAAAATAGACCAAATTAACTTTGTTATGTCTACCAAATTTTTTTTTTTTTGTAATTTAAAAAAGTCAAAACAGTGATTTAGCCCTGCTCTACAAAACCATAACACTACATTAATATTTTGTTTTCTTATTTTGCAGATGAATACAAGAAGACCATTCTATTTGCTCGGATCTACAGTAGATGATATTAAAGGCTCAAAGCTGCCCCCATATAGGCAAGCTTTTGGTTATTTTATGCACCTCCACAGAGAGAAAAACATGACAATCCGCGATGCTCTGCGTCAATCTATTCGAGCCACAATAGTTATCTGGGATAAGGCCAATATTCCTACTCAGCAGGAACCTCGTGCCATGAAGAAGTTAGAGAATTTCTTTAACGAATGGACTTGCTTAAAGAAGCATGCTTCCAGAACAAGCCAGAGCCATAAAACCAAGGAGGCTGATTTTGTAGAGCGATTGGAAGATCTCTTTGACATCGCCCATGGAGACGCTGAGAAGCTGATCAAGAATCGTGAGGACTGGGAGTTCCTTCAACTGCAAAGACAAAAAGGTCGTCCTGGCTCAATCGGTGGTGTGGACACTGTACATCTTCACCGCACAAAAAATGCAGTCAAACGGTTGGAAGCTGAGGCAGAGAGAAAAAGAAAGTCAGAATCTTTGATGGAGGCGTCTACTAGTCAAGTTGTACTGGCTTCTTCCACATCTTCCAGCAACACTGATGAAAGTGAGAATGAGGAGGAGGAGCCCAAAGGAGCTTGTGCTTTACCAAAATCTAAGAAAAAACGAGGCATGAAAAACATCATGACTATTCAGATGTCTGCTGCCCTGGATCGTACACAAATTTCCTCTAGAAAGGCAACATTTATCCTCGCAGAGGCAGCTAAAAGCTTTGGTTTGGACGCTTCAGATTACAACATAAACCAACATTCTAATAAGAACCGAGCTCGTCATGCTAAAGAACTTAAGGAGCATTTCCATGGAGAATGTTCTATGACAGTCCACTGGGATGGCAAGATGATGGAGGACCTCACCTCGCACAAGCACATTGATCGTCTCCCAGTACTTGTGTCAGGACCTGGTGTTGAACAGCTGCTTGGTGTCCCCAAAATCCCAAACTCAACTGGAGAAGCACAAGCTGAAGCCGTCTTTAACTGCCTGAATGAATGGGGAATTACAGAGAGAGTAAAAGCAATTTGTTTCGATACAACAGCTTCAAACACGGGTCAATATTGGGACATGATGTTTTATACTTGCCTTGTAGACACCATGTTTTAGATTTATTGTTGGGAGCTGCATTTGAAGCAACATTGGGATCTACATCAACTGGTCCAGAGATATTGATCTTTAAGCGTTTTCGTGACAATTGGACTTCTGTTGATCAAAGCCAGTTCCAAACAGGTGAGACAGACACGATTACTAAAGAAGCAATTATCCAGTCTAAAACTGAACTAATTCAGTTTGCTAGATCCCAGGCACCTATGCTACGGGATGACTATCGAGAACTTTTGGATCTGTCCATCATCTTTCTTGGAGGTGTCCCCAATAAAGGCATCAAGTTTCGTGCACCAGGTGCCATGCATCGAGCTCGCTGGATGTCCAAAGCGCTATATTCTATCAAGATGTGGCTTTTTCGAAACCAGTTCAAGATGACTAAGACTGAAGAACGAGGAATTCGAGATCTTTCCCTTTTTTCTGTTCTCATCTATATGAAGGCTTGGACAACATCCTCACTCCCTATTGAAACCCCATTTAATGACTGGCTCCTTATGAGGTCATTGATTAATTATCCTAACAAAAAGATTTCTGATGCAACTAAAAAAAAGCTCTCTAACCACTTATGGTACCTGTCTGAAGAAGCAGTTGGTCTTGCTTTCTTTGATGAGCGAATTACTACAGATGTAAAGAAACGCATGGTAAAGGCATTAGAAGATGAGTCCACTGATAGACCACCCAAGCGTCCTTGGATTCCTGAATCGACCTTCTGCTCTGGTGAAGGACTACACCAACTTGTTACAAGAAATACTAGAGAATTCTTTACTAAGCTGAATTTGCCAGAAGGATTTCTGAACAAGGCACCCAGCACTTGGACATCCAACTGTGAATATTTAAGGGCCAGAGCTATTGTTGCAGCTCTATCTGTTGTAAATGACCGGGCAGAACGTGCAGTAGCTTTAGTTCAAGAGCTGAATAAGAAATTGACAGTGGGGGAAGAGCAGCTCCAGTTCCTGCTCCAAATTGTTGCAAAACACCCCCAGAGTCACCCAGTTCCATCAAAAACTGTTCTTCTCAAAAAATAACCATCAATGAGGTCGCACCTTAAAATACACCATATTGTATAATCATTGTATATTAAATAAATGTTGTACTGTATATTAAATAAATGTTGTATAAGGAAATAATGCTAATTAAGGTAATTAAAGTATGTAAATAGCACTGGCATTTTGAATTTATCTCTATATAATAAACTAATGGTTTTTTTTTGTAGCAATGCTTCATTGCTGATTGTATATAAAAAAGAGCCAGGAAGGATTTTGGATAGGAGAAAAAGGATTGGGATAAAGAAGGATTGAGGACCAAAGGATGGATTATAGCAACATCAAGGATAGGTTAGAAAAGGATCAATGATAAATAAGAAGGCCTATACTTATAAAAACGAATCAAACTAAAAAAAGAAGGAAGGAATTATGTGTATAATAAGCATAATCATATGTCAGGAGCTATTATGCCATGGTCACCATTTTTATTAGCCGGGGGCGACCCCTAAATATGAGCCAATTCGTGTCCAACGTTCAAGTTTTAGTTTTTATGCTAAATGGAACTATTTTAGGGGGCGCAGATAAAATAATTCAACATTTCAATTTTTGACTACCCAATAAGAGACACCCTAATATATATATATATATATATATATATATATATATATAAATTGAATTTCGCCGTGGCACACCATGTTTGGCAAGCGCTTTAGTGGAGCAAGCCTTATTTACTGATGCATATTATATCTATCGGGCAAATAACTTTTAATTCAATCACTGATTGCCCCTCTAAAACCGTAACAATACAAATTATTAAGTAGAATATTATGATCTATTACATCAAACACCTTACTCAAATCCTTTAATTGTCAGCAATTTAAATTATATAAGAAATACTAAAAGTTTCAGCTTCATAAATTTATATATATATAATAAACGAATAAACAACTCGTGCACACACACACACACACACATCCCGGAAACCAATGCATTTTTTCATCTCTCCGTGGAGCAGAAAAAATATTACGTGCTTTTCACCTTAAAGTGAATTAAAGCAATTTTACGAAAAAGAATATGAATTTCAGAACTAAGTTAACATTTATACAAGGTTAGAAGCTTTATCAACTCCTAATTTATTTCTCAATGATAACCTATATTTTTAATATAATTAATTAATTTTCTTTTTATCATAACTCAGCCGAGCAACGATGTTATGCAACGTTGGAATCCAAAGGATACTTCCCTTACACTTTCCTCACCAGCGAGACTTTAAACTACGTAGGCCCACCACCCCCCAAACATTATTTTGACTGTATGGATGAACGTGAAGACTTTGATCGATACTACGACAGTTTTAATGAAAGTATCCCTTATAATATAGCTGATGAATGTGAGCGTTATTGCGTGAATGATGTGCGCGTGCTTAGAGTATGTTTCCATGCCTTTAGAAGAATGTACATAACCCGTTTCAAATGCGATCCACTGCAAGCCGCAACCACCATCGCATCATTATGTTTTACGGTGTTCAAGAATAACTTCATGCCTAAAGACACCTTAGCCATTATTCACCGAAACAACCCCCGCAGTTACGGACACAAGGCTATTTACTAATAAAATAAATGTATATCTTGATAAATTTAATGTTAATGAAGTCGCCTTGGCAATTTCCAGTTCCGAGAAAAAGATTCTCAAAGCCATTTCTCTCTTTGTGCATATATATTATTAAAAACGTTAATTGTTCTAAGACTATTTATAAAAGAAAATGGGATTTTGGCGCAACTTGCATAATTATGTATTCTACAACTTGCTTATTGTAATTTTAAATATGTTGTGAACGTTATACGCGTCACTATTAAATATCATTTATATTTTTTTTACTTTCGATTTGATTTTGGATTATGTGTTTCAGCTTTGTAATTTTAATTTTTATTATTGAACAGTTTTAATTTTGTACTTTAGATCTAGCTCTCCACGTTTATATATTTTTGTCATTTATACATTTTTAGCAGGCATTGAAATGGGGTAGAGTCCCCCGAAACAGCGGATGCTGCCAAATATAATAACTTTTCTGCGCTACGTCATCGTCTTTATCCTAAATATAAAGTTTAATACAGTTCTTAGTACCTCTGTCATTCAATTATTAATCTTATATGTTATAATGTTTCAGAACAATCATATGATCCCTTTCCAGATAAAAGCCTAGTCCAAACGTATTTGGTTTTAGAATTTATAAATCTTAAAAAGATGTAGGAAACAAGAAACACAAAGGAGAAAATGAATTCATTTACATGCACAAATATACGTAATAATAATAATAATAATATCGTTAACAATAGACATATATACTACTCAAGTACTATGGGTCACAGGTGCCAGGTACTCTGAGACACTGTCATCAAATAACTTGTCCAGACAGCCTACTAACGGGGCCTACCTACAAAATTTCCACCAAAGGCGTCTCACAAAGTGTGTGGAACTACATTTGCATGCAAGTTAGAGGCATTAGTGACAGAATGGGGTTATCTGGCAAACTTTTTTCCTGAAACTGTACTGTGCATGTTTAAAACTAACATTTATTTCAGAAGTTTTGCGCAATGATTCCTCATTTCATGAAAGTAATATAAGTTACTCATTAATAAAACACTTGGTTTTGAATAATAAATATTACACCTTTTGGTTTAAAGAGAAAATATTTGTGAACAAAAAGGGTTAAGAACTACATGTTTAAGTTTAAACGTTATTGTAACCCCTCCTGGAAATCTCTTCAGAGATAATTATGTGACTCTTACATGGTAAATTGGTGTCAATTGTTACTCCAATGAATTTTTTTTTTAGCTTCTATTATGATAATAGACTTAACAATTCAGTTAATCCAAATATATATATATATATATATATATATATATATATATATATTTGGATTAACTGAATTGTTAAGTCTATTATCATAATAGAAGCTAAAAAAAAAAAAAATTTATATATATATATAATTTATATATATATATATATATATATATATATATATATATAATATATATATGTAAAAATTATATATATATATATATATAAATTTATGAAACTGAAAACTTTTAGTATTTCTTATATAATTTAAATTGCTGACAATTAGAAAAAAGAAAGAACTCAATAGTTTAACCATAAACTAAATAAAATAAACATTTAACTTGACTTTGTGCATATAACTAAACAAATATTAAAAATAAAAACCCTTCAATGTACAGTACAGCACTGAATAGAAAAATAAGCAAATGAAAAATGTATTGTTCTTTGGCCTTTAAGTTTATAGATATAGCCTCTAAATTTATTTCACATTTGCTATTTGTTAAAACATTTATACATAAATAGGTACAAGTTTAGAAGCTTTATAATCTCCTAATTTATTTCTTAATTTGGGGGGGTGCTACTGACAGGCACCTATGAAAGTCCTATAACAATTTATCATAAATTCAAGACCAAAAATTAATTACTTTAGATGTCACAAATACAATTTTAAGGTATGTACTGTATATAGTATAAGGGTTTTATCAGCTATCATGTATTTGTTTTGAAGTTGTAGCAGAGTTTGTTTTAACCCAGCTATTTTTATTTTTCTTGCTCTACTTTGCCCACAACAACAACCTTAAGGGTTTCAAATGTTCAATCAAGAGTTAAAGTTACATTTGCAGTTTTAAAACAGGTTTGTAATGGGTTTTTATTGATAAATGATGAAATAGAGAAATCTTCAATTCCTTGTCGGTTCCTTATTCTTTACACTCAAGGCCTATCCTAACTAAAAACATGGTAAATTTTTAATTCAACCTGCGTCACAGGTTGAATAAAAAATTTATTACAGTAATTTAACTCGCTCAACATCATAAAATTAAACTCAGAACTTTAACACTAACAACAATTATGGAAGATTTCAACAAAAGGGCAAAAACCCAGACTAAAAAGCAAAAACACAGACCTTGGGGACTATGGCACCATCTCAAAACTACAAAAATTAACGAGAAAAAATCAGCACGTAAAGGTGCCATCACCAAACTGTATAATGAGCACAAACTGAATGAACCTACAAAATATGATCTTGATACAACATTAAATTTGGTTAATATTCGTCTTTTAACCCTCTCACGCGCGGCTAAATCAGTACAATATATTGAATTGCCATTGAAAACTGACTAAGAAAATATATCTTATGTTGTGCAAATTTGTTGAAATGTACTTTTTTTAATAAAATATTTCCTGTTTTGGCTATAATGTACTTTTTTCATAAAATATTTTTCCTGGTTGGGCTATTTTTCACTACTCTGCGATTTAATTAGCTGGTTGGGTTTTGTTCTGGCTATTTTTCAAATTGGATTCAGTTTAGTGATGTTTGTGATAGAATTATGACGTGCCACTCGTGTGATTTTGACCTGAATCGTCATGTGTCCTAGATGAAGACAAAGGATTGGATGTTTTTATCAATTACGGCGCTATTCTCATCCTTAACTTGTCCGAAATGTGACAGTGAGTGCCTAACACGAAAAGATCAGAAGATATTTAGGTGAAATAACCAATATCATTTAATTCTGACTCTGTTTTGGTTGATCCTACAAGGTTATCTACATAGAAGTGATCTTTCGAGAAGTGAACAGTTAAATCATTTTCATCGTACAAATTTAAGTGATGTTTGATGGTTAAAGCTAGTAAACTAGGACTTGCATTTGCTCCAAACAAAACCACATTAAATTTAAATGTTTTAAACCCTTTATTTAAGTCATATGGATCATTAAACCACAAGAATCTTAGTTGATCTTTGTCATAGTCATTTTTCAGATGAATTCTCAAAAAAGCTTTGCTTATATCACTTTGAACTGCATAGTCATCTAATCTAAATCTTAGAAGGATTTTTACAAGGTCTGAAATAAGATTAGGCCCCTCTATGAGACAGTCATTCAAGCTATGCTTTTTGCCATCTTTAAGACTACAGTTATACACAACTCTAAGTTTTGTTGTGGGTGCATCCTTTCTATAGACTCCTGTGTGAGTAAGATAATGGCAGTTGTCTTTTTTAAAAGGGTGATCTTTAACCTCCTCAATGAAGCCTTTTTCTAACTGGTCCTTGAAAACATCATCATACATTTTAATTATGTCATTTTTTAATCTTTTCATCAAATTATAGAGATGACCTTTAGCTACCTTTAGATTATCATTTAATAATGGACATATATCAATAAATAATGTTAATAAAAATTCTAGTGTACTCCTACCTACAATAACCTTGGATTTAAAAAATAAAAAAGGTGGGGCAACTCCTATAAGATGTCTAATAGATTCTTTTCCCAACAAACATTTGTAGATCAATCATTAGTTAATCAATTAGGCCTACAAACTCATAAAAATGAACAAGAATTGTATATAACATCATTTATCAAAGAAAATGGACAGAAAGAAAAATATAGTACAGTCAATTTAGAGCTTGATATACCCATCTTATAGGAGTTGTTTAATCTACCTTACATCTTAATAAGCCATCTTTGTAATGTAAAGATTCAAGTTTATTACCACAGAGGGTACTTTGTTCATTTGTTTACCAATTGTTAGAAAATCTATTTCATTTTTGTATTCTGTTTGTTGTATGTGGTTAACCCAATTAGTTAATCAATTAGGCCTACAAACTCATAAAAATGAACAAGAATTGTGTATAACATCATTTATCAAAGAAAATGAACAGAAAGAAAAATATAGTACAGTCAAATTAGAGCTTGATATACCCACAGAGAATAAAACAACAAACATAGAAGCAGTAGTCATTAAACAAGTTGGTCAACAAAAATTTAAAATACCAAATTTAAAACAAGTAATACAACAACTTAAAAAGCAATATAAAATTGCAGATAGAAATTTAAATGATGATACAATAGATAATGTTCAAATGTTAATTGGAGCCGATTATATTCACTTAATTCAGAAGGGCATAGTCAGAATAGGAGATGGGATGGCTCTAGATACTCACTGGGGTATAGCTCCACTGGGACACATAGATAAATATAAAATAACAATGAAAAATAAAAATATATGACTAACAAACTTGCCCTATTATGACAAGGTCTTACACAACTCAAATAATGACATAAATACTGAAATATTAAATAAATCATTAACAACTGAAGAATTAGATAAAGGTGTACAACAGCTCTGGCTATTAGAGTCAGTGGGGGTGCAAGATGTGATCATACAGATGAAAATCAATTAATGGTTGAAAATTTTGAAAATACCATCATGTATGAAAATGGCCATTATTCAATTGAACTACCTTGGAAGGTCAATAGTCCAAAATTAAATGATAATCAAAGGTAGCTAAAGGTCATCTCTATAATTTGATGAAAAGATTAAAAAATGACATTAGAATTAAAATGTATGATGATGTTTTCAAGGACCAGTTAGAAAAAGGCTTCATTGAGGAGGTTAAAGATCACCCTTTTAAAAAAGACAACTGCCATTATCTTACTCACACAGGAGTCTATAGAAAGGATGCACCCACAACAAAACTTAGAGTTGTGTATAACTGTAGTCTTAAAGATGGCAAAAAGCATAGCTTGAATGACTGTCTCATAGAGGGGCCTAATCTTATTTCAGACCTTGTAAAATCCTTTAAGATTTAATTAGATGACTATGCAGTCAAAGTGATATAAGCAAAGTTTTTTTGAGAATTCATCTGAAAAATGACTATGACAAAGATCAACTAAGATTCTTGTGGTTTAATGATCATATGACTTAAATAAAGGTTTTAAAACATTTAAATTTAATGTGGTTTTGTTTGGAGCAAATGCAAGTCCTAGTTTACTGGCTTTAACCATCAAACATCACTTAAATTTGTACGATGAAAATGATTTAACTGTTCAGTTCTTGAAAGATCACTTCTATGTAGATAACCTTGTAGGATCAATCAAAACAGAGTCAGAATTAAATGATATTGGTTATTTCACCTAAATATCTTCTGATCTTTTCGTGTTAGGCACTCACTGTCACATTTCGGACAAGTTAAGGATGAGAGAAACGCCGTAATTGATAAAAACATCCAATCCTTTGTCTTCATCTAGGACACATGACGACTCAGGTCAAAATCACACGAGTGGCACGTCATAATTCTATCACAAACATCACTAAACTGAATCCAATTTGAAAAATAGCCAGAACAAAACCCAACCAGCTAATTAAATCGCAGAGTAGTGAAAAATAGCCCAACCAGGAAAAATATTTTATGAAAAAAGTACATTATAGCCAAAACAGGAAATATATTTTATTAAAAAAGTACATTTCAACAAATTTGCACAACATAAGATATATATTTTCTTAGTCAGTTTTCAATGGCAATTCAATATATTGTACTGATTTAGCCGCGCGTGAGAGGGTTAAAAGACGAATATTAACCAAATTTAATGTTGTATCAAGATCATATTTTGTAGGTTCATTCAGTTTGTGCTCATTATACAGTTTGGTGATGGCACCTTTACGTGCTGATTTTTTTCTCGTTAATTTTTGTAGTTTTGAGATGGTGCCATAGTCCCCAAGGTCTGTGTTTTTGCTTTTTAGTCTGGGTTTTTGCCCTTTTGTTGAAATCTTCCATAATTGTTGTTAGTGTTAAAGTTCTGAGTTTAATTTTATGATGTTGAGCGAGTTAAATTACTGTAATAAATTTTTTATTCAACCTGTGACGCAGGTTGAATTAAAAATTTACCATGTTTTTAGTTAGGATAGGCCTTGAGTGTAAAGAATAAGGAACCGACAAGGAATTGAAGATTTCTCTATTTCATCATTTATCAATAAAAACCCATTACAAACCTGTTTAAAACTGCAAATGTAACTTTAACTCTTGATTGAACATTTGAAACCCTTAAGGTTGTTGTTGTGGGCAAAGTAGAGCAAGAAAAATAAAAATAGCTGGGTTAAAACAAACTCTGCTACAACTTCAAAACAAATACATGATAGCTGATAAAACCCTTATACTATATACATACCTTAAAATTGTATTTGTGACATCTAAAGTAATTAATTTTTGGTCTTGAATTTATGATAAATTGTTATAGGACTTTTATAGGTGCCTGTCAGTAGCACCCCCCCAAATTAAGAAATAAATTAGATGATAAAGCTTCTAAACTTGTACCTATTTATGTATAAATGTTTTAACAAATAGCAAATGTGAAATAAATTTAGAGGCTATATCTATAAACTTAAAGGCCAAAGAACAATACATTTTTCATTTGCTTATTTTTCTATTCAGTGCTGTACTGTACATTGAAGGGTTTTTATTTTTAATATTTGTTTAGTTATATGCACAAAGTCAAGTGAAATGTTTATTTTATTTAGTTTATGGTTAAACTATTGAGTTCTTTCTTTTTTCTAGTTGTCAGCAATTTAAATTATATAAGAAATACTAAAAGTTTTCAGTTTCATAAATTTATATATACAGGGCGTCCCAAAAAAATGTATACACACTTTAAATACTTATAAAGGCAGTGTTTATTAAAATACATTTCATTTTCAAAATGTAATAGAATCTACAGACATTATTTAATTGTTTTGTCAACGCCTGTTTTCAAACTGACGTCCGTTCTGGTCCAGGCACTGCTGATAACGCGAAGCAATGGAATCGCAAACATCACGAAACATTTCGTTTGGTATTTGTGTGCATTCTCGTTCAATGGCTGCTCTCAATTCAGCGACTGTTGCAGGTTTTATAGCGTAGACTTTGTCTTTTAAGTATCCCCATAAAAAATAGTCTAGTGGTGTGAGGTCTGGTGAACGCGGAGGGTATTCTACGAAACCCCTTCGTCCAATCCACATCGTGCCAAGTACCACTCGCAATACTCCACTCTTCGGTCCGGATCATCTTCATTAATAGCATGGACTAATCTTGGAATGTAACTTTTCCATTGACAGCGCTTCAAAATGCGTTGGACAGACGATTCTGAAATTCCTACCTCACGACTCGCTTGCCGCACAGATTTTCTTGGACTTTGGTGATACGTTTCCAGTACTCTTTCTTGCTTTGTGGGGCTTGTCGATGTCCGTGGTCTTCCGGAACGCTTCTTGTGGACATTCTGAACAGTTCCATCGGCTTCAAACTTATCTCTAATTCGAGTGATGGTAAGTCGCGTTGGTGGATCTGTTTGAAACTCCCTCCTAAACTGTCTTTGCACTTCAACTGCGTTTTCACACTTCCAGTAGCATTTTAGAATGAATTTCCTTTGTCCAAAGCTTAGTCTGACTGCCATTATTAATTCTAATGGGTTTAACTTGGAAAGAAAGAAACATCAATTGAGCTATCAGCTGTTAAAGTGTGTATACATTTTTTTGGGACGCCCTGTATATATATATATATATATATATATATATATATATATATATATATATATATATTTGGATTAACTGAATTGTTAAGTCTATTATCATAATAGAAGCTAAAAAAAAAATTCATTGGAGTAACATTGACACCAATTTACCATGTAAGAGTCACATAATTATCTCTGAAGAGATTTCCAGGAGGGGTTACAATAACGTTTAAACTTAAACATGTAGTTCTTCACCCTTTTTGTTCACAAATATTTTCTCTTTAAACCAAAAGGTGTAATATTTATTATTCAAAACCAAGTGTTTTATTAATGAGTAACTTATATTACTTTCATGAAATGAGGAATCATTGCGCAAAACTTCTGAAATAAATGTTAGTTTTAAACATGCACAGTACAGTTTCAGGAAAAAAGTTTGCCAGATAACCCCATTCTGTCACTAATGCCTCTAACTTGCATGCAAATGTAGTTCCACACACTTTATGAGACGCCTTTGGTGGAAATTTTGTAGGTAGGCCCCGTTAGTAGGCTGTCTGGACAAATTATTTGATGACAGTGTCTCAGAGTACCTGGCACTTGTGACCCATAGTACTTGAATAGTATATATGTCTATTGTTAACGATATTATTATTATTATTATTATTACGTATATTTGTGCATGTAAATGAATTCATTTTCTCCTTTGTGTTTCTTGTTTTCCTACATCTTTTTAAGATTTATAAATTCTAAAACCAAATACGTTTGGACTAGGCTTTTATCTGGAAAGGGATCATATGATTGTTCTGAAACATTATAACATAAGATTAATAATTGAATGACAGAGGTACTAAGAACTGTATTAAACTTTATATTTAGGATAAAGACGATGACGTAGCGCAGAAAAGTTATTATATTTGGCAGCATCCGCTGTTTCGGGGGACTGTTCCCCATTTCAATGCCTGCTAAAAATGTATAAATGACAAAAATATATAAACGTGGAGAGCTAGATCTAAAGTACAAAATTAAAACTGTTCAATAATAAAAATTAAAATTACAAAGCTGAAATACATAATCCAAAATCAAATCGAAAGTAAAAAAAATATAAATGATATTTAATAGTGACGCGTATAACGTTCACAACATATTTAAAATTACAATAAGCAAGTTGTAGAATACATAATTATGCAAGTTGTGCCAAAATCCCATTTTCTTTTATAAATAGTCTTAGAACAATTAACATTTTTAATAATATATATGCACAAAGAGAGAAATGGCTTTGAGAATCTTTTTCTCGGAACTGGAAATTGCCAAGGCGACTTCATTAACATTAAATTTATCAAGATATACATTTATTTTATTAGTAAATAGCCTTGTGTCTGTAACTGCGGGGGTTGTTTCGGTGAATAATGGCTAAGGTGTCTTTAGGCATGAAGTTATTCTTGAACACCGTAAAACATAATAATGCGATGGTGGTTGCGACTTGCAGTGGATCGCATTTGAAACGGGTTATGTACATTCTTCTAAAGGCATGGAAACATACTCTAAGCACGCGCACATCATTCACGCAATAACGCTCACATTCATCAGCTATATTATAAGGGTTACTTTCATTAAAACTGTCGTAGTATCGATCAAAGTCTTCACGTTCATCCATACAGTCAAAATAATGTTTGGGGGGTGGTGGGCCCAGGGCCGGATTTTCCAATAGGCAACATAGGCCATTGGCCTAGGGCCCACTAGTAACTGGGGGCCCACTGGGGACCTCCTACAATCCCTTGACACAAACAGTATCATTGACAAATTTGCCATAGAAAAAAGCAGGAAAAAGTCATTTTGAACTTCACATAGTTGTGCTTGCAAAATTTATTATGCTTCAGTTTCATTGTATTTTTCCATTATTCCTATGTGTAAGATGTACATGATATGGAACTTGATTTACTTTGATGTACTTGATATGGAACTAATTTGATTAAAAATTATTAATGTGTAATGTATTACATTATGTTGTAATTCTTATTGCAAAATTTATTATGCTTCAATTTGACTGTATTTTTTTCCATTATTCCTTTGTGTAAGAATAAGTTGTACATGATATAAAACTAATTTGTATAAAATTATTGATGTGTTACATTATGTTGTAATTCTTTTTTTTTTACATTACAATATTACGATATATATATATATAATATTTTTTTGGGGGGGGCACTGATAAGGTTTGGCCTAGGGCCCACAAGCAAGTAAATCCGGCCCTGGGTGGGCCTACGTAGTTTAAAGTCTCGCTGGTGAGGAAAGTGTAAGGGAAGTATCCTGTGGATTCCAACGTTACTTAACATCGTTGCTCGGCTGAGTTATGATAAAAAGAAAATTAATTAATTATATTAAAAATATAGGTTATCATTGAGAAATAAATTAGGAGTTGATAAAGCTTCTAACCTTGTATAAATGTTAACTTAGTTCTGAAATTCATATTCTTTTTCGTAAAATTGCTTTAATTCACTTTAAGGTGAAAAGCGCGTAATATTTTTTCTGCTCCACGGAGAGATGAAAAAATGCATTGGTTTCCGGGATGTGTGTGTGTGTGTGTGCACGAGTTGTTTATTCGTTTATTATATATATATATATATATAAATTTATGAAACTGAAAACTTTTAGTATTTCTTATATAATTTAAATTGCTGACAATTAAAGGATTTGAGTAAGGTGTTTGATGTAATAGATCATAATATTCTACTTAATAATTTATATTGTTACGGTTTTAGAGGGGCAATCAGTGATTGAATTAAAAGTTATTTGCCCGATAGATATAATATGCATCAGTAAATAAGGCTTGCTCCACTAAAGCGCTTGCCAAACATGGTGTGCCACGGCGAAATTCAATTTATATATATATATATATAAACACACACACACATGGGGGAATGGGGCGGGGTAATATTTTTTGACGAATGTAGAGAGATTTATCAGGAGCGGTCTGGAAGAAACAGGTGTTCTTCGAAATGACCCAGATTGTCGGAAACCCTTTCCTCGTGTGTGTGTGTGTGTGTGTGTGTGTGTGTGTGTGTGTAGATTTGCGAATACGATCGATTGTTTTGATTTTATTTCGGCGAAACGAGATACTATGAGGGAGGGCGAACGTGCGTTTTGAATTATTTATCATATCTTCCTCTGACGAAAATCTGTGTGTTAATTTTGAAAAATGCACGATAATAATAATAATGATAATAATATACCTTTCCATTTTTATTCATTAATTTCATATATATAAGGGTTGAAAGATTTGTGTGTGTATATCGTCTGAGCTAATTTGACAAATGTAGGCTCGCGTCCTACCTTTTATTTCATCCCCGTCATCGACACTTTAAGGTGAAAAGCGCGTAATATTTTTTGTTTTTAAAAGGCTTACCAAAACAAAATAGACACACATATGGGAAATCTTCCTAAAAGGATATTAATCGGCATGCCGGACCATGCTTCGGTGAATGGAAAATATAAAAAGAGTGCCTTTAAATTCGAGAATTTCGGACTTAAAAATATAACTCTATTAATTTCTTATAATATACGTTTAGCATCATTTGAATTAATATACGTTTGGTATTTTTCCTGATTTTCATAATATATACAGGCGTGTGTGTGTGTGTGTGTGTGTGTGTGTGTGTGTGTGTGTGTGTAGATTTGTGAATATGATAATAGAGCGAAATCTTTTAACTGCTTAGTGATTTGTTTTAATTCGGTGAAAGTCCATTTATATATATATATATATATATATATATATATATATAGTGTATGAGAGATAGTTGTTATTATTACTAAATTGAGGGTATTGGCGGTGGATTTGAGTAAGGTGATTGATGTAATAGACCATAATATTCTACTTGACGATTTCATTAACATTAAATTCATCAAGGCGAGCACGTGTGATTCGTTCTGCTCCACGGAGAGATGAAAATGCATTGGTTTCCGGGGTGTGTGTGTGTGTGTGTGTGTGTACGTGTGTGAAAGTTAAGATTTGGAGTGAAGGGGGACGAGAGAGAGAGAGAGGAGAGTGAAGGGAGGTTTATCAGGGATTGAGTTTATTATATATACAAGTACAGATGGGTGGGGGGTTTGGGGGAATGAGGGAGGAGGGTCGAGGATATAAAGAAATATATCCTAATTATATTTTTAAAAAAGCATTCAGTTTCCACGTTAAACTGTGGGTCTAAGTTACGCGTAAATATAAAATATTTTCATTGTAGAAATAATAATAATAATAATGATAATAAGAATTGATGTGAAAGGTGATTGATTTAAGCAGTTAAGATGTAGTTATAAGAATATGACCCCATACAAATTACGCGTAAATATAAAATATTTTCATTGTAGAAATAATAATAATAATAATAATAATGATAATAAGAATTGATGTGAAAGGTGTTTTTGCTCGAATATCTTGGACGAAGGATTAACCCTCGGCCGAAAAGGTCTCTAGGGACACGATTCGAAATGACCTAGTTTCTGCCTTTTCCTCGTGTGCGTGTGTGTGTGTGTGTGTGTGTGTAGATTTGTGAATACGATCGACTGTTTTGGTTTTAGTTCGGCGAAGCGAGATACTACATCACGCCATATATATATATATTATATATATATATACACATCAAGAGCGGTCTGGAAGGAAGATCTCTCATGTCGTCCGACCCCGTTATAGCGGATTGTGTTTTGGCTAATTTCAACTTTTAAATGAATTGTTTCATAAATTTTCATTTCGTTTCGTGACTTAAATATTTATAATAAAGATTAAGTGTGTAAAAATTATTTATTTAATAAACAGAATTTAATTGGATTCATCTACCATCATATGTTGTGGTGCACTATTTAAATGGGTGATTCATATATGGTTTTTTGCTATCTGGAATACATGGTGCGATCTGGCAACTCAGCTCTCGAATACATGGCGTGATCTGGCAACTCAGCAACTGCATACATGGTGCGATCTGGCAACACAGCACCTGAATACATGGCGTGATCTGGCAACTCAGCACCTGCATACATGGCGCTATCTGGCAACTCAGCCAGAATAGAGGTTTATAAAAGACCGAGAGACGACTGACGGAGTCATTCAAGCTCGGCTCCCAGCCGAGCAAGGACCTCTGGTCCTTCTCTTTCTGGCCCTTTGGGAAAACCCCTTAGAGGCCTCTTAGGTTAGGTAAACGAAAATAACTTGGGGGGGAACTCCGCCTCCAAGTTGCATGCCTTGCAATCAAAGGCCACTACTCTCTCTCTCTCTCTCTCTCTCTCTCCTTCAGGTGTCTCTCTCTCTCTCTCTCTCTCTCTCTCCTTCAGGTGTACCCCTCCCCCACTTGGCTCAGCCAACTGGCTGATTAGGAGCCTATAAAACAACGCCTACTCGGCTGAAGTCTTAATATGCACTTGGCTCCTGCCAGGTGAACACCTCTCCTCCTTTCCCTCCTTTCTGACCCTTTGGGGGGAATAGCTTGGGGGTGAACTCCGCCTCCAAGTTGCATGCACCTTGCAACCCCGGTTGGCAACAAAGGCCAGTACTCTTTTTTTCCTTTTTTGCAACACCCCCCCCTTTGCAACAACCCCCACCCCTTTGCAACATTACATAATTTCTTGCACTCTACCCTTTTGCGGCTATACTACTGTTATTTATTTGTAGGGGCTATTTCCCAGACCTAGGTTTTGCAGGTTAAGTTAGGCTAGGGCTGTATTGCCCTTAAGTTTTCGTTTTTAAAGGTTTAAGGTTTAAGGTTTTGAAGGTTTTACTCAAGTTAAGTTAGGGCTATATTGCCTTTAAGTTTTAATAGGGGCTATAACAGCCATTTAATTATTGAGTTAGGGCAGTTGTAGCCCGGTTCGAGTTTCTTCTAGGTACCTAGTTTTTCTCTTACCTTAGTTATTTTCTTTAATTAACTTACTTACACCTAGTTCTGATAGGCCTCTATTTAGTTAAGCAGGGTTTTTGTTTAATTGCAGTGGTTATTAAGGATAAGGTTTAAAGGTTGTGAGGTTTAAAGGTTGACTAAGTTGCCCGGTTAGTTGGGTAACCACGAGAATTTTATTTTACGAAAAAACTAGCCCGCTTCATGCAGTCAAAATTTTTCAAGAAGGACAAAGCTCCGTTTTTCTTTTGTCTCAGTAACTTTTTTCTTTCTTCTTTTTGTTAATTAGGGAAACCCAACTTCACTAGTTGGTTAGAAACGAAGGTTGTTATTTTTATTCTATATTTATTTTGTTTATATTTTATTTGGAAATATATGCGGTTATTTCTAACCACTTTTTTTAACATTCCCCCCAAGGGGAAAAAATTTACCCAGAATTATATTCTTGGGAAATTTTATTTATTTATTTATTTTTTTTTTGGTGAATGAAAATGACATGCTCTACAGAAAAGTTCCTTTTAGGTGATATGAAAATGAAAGCGTCTTTTCTGTAGAACGTTAGTCCTAAGTTATAGCTATTTACAATTATTTGCAATTTTCAATTTGTGGTCTTCACAAAGATCCACTCTGTATTTTCCTTTGCAGTTCTTCCCGAAATCTAACTGCAGCTTGTCTTTGTGGTCGGGGTTGAGTAGCGGCAGTAGTAGTGTCAGGAAAATCTACAGTTCCTGATTCTGTGGAAGAATTTTCCAGTTCTTCCAGGTCAATATTCGGTTTATCAGTTATTTCCAGTGGGTATAACCGATATACGTGTCTTCTGGAGAGATGACCATTGGGTGTTTTTACAGTTACATGCCTGATTATGCCATCTTCATCTGGATGTAATGTTTCAATTACAGCAATCTTCCAGAAGTATTTGGGATTCATTGAATTTTCATCTAAGAGACACAGTTCTCCTACTTTAAGTTCTTTACTTACTGGTTGTTTGTGTTGTTGGTATTCTTTTTCCCTCAAACTACTCAAATATTCATATCGCCATCTTTTTTTGATTTCTTGAGATTGTTTAACTCCCTTATGAAAATAATCCAGTATTTTCTTTCTTTCTTTGTCCTCTGTTGCTGTCATATAATCAGCATCTACCTGATCACCTTCATTAACAGCTTCTTGGGTATCATTAGTGGTTAAAAAGTTGAATTTAGTATTGTCATACCCAAAAAGCAACTTGAAAGGAGTTGGTAGGTCAGAGGAGGGATCTTCATTTGAGTTAACATAAATGAGTGGTCTTGAATTAATTGTAGTTAAAATAGAAGTTAAAATAGAAAATGAAAGATTGTCTGTTAAGGTACCATGGAATGACCAAAAAGATAAAATTTCACCAAACTTTAACTATGCTATTAGCAGGTTAAAGTCCACTTGCAAAAAATTAAAAAAAGATAACTTAATGCAACCTTATTCAGACATCCTTGAACAACAATTCCAGGAAGGAATAATAGAAGTAGCCCTAACAGAAAGCTTGAAACAAGAAGGGAATTTTTTACCTCATTTTCCAGTAGTTCGCCCTGGAGTACAAACAACTAAAGTTAGGATTGTAGTAGATTCCTCGGGTAAAAGCAAACCAGAAGAAATAACAGTAAATGATGCTACTGAGGACTGCCCTTCACTCCTACCTCATTTAGCAAAATTGTGCATCAAATTAAGGCATGGTAAATATTCGATGATTGGAGACATTCAAAAAGCATATTTGACTGCAATGCCCACAAAATTCTGTCGTTAAAAGATACCCAATTGGCTCCAAATGACGACAACCTGATCTGCTATAAATATAAAAGAGTTACCTTTGGCAACAAAAGCAGTCCATTTTTACTACAACAATCTCTCCAACACATTTTTAATGAACAACAAAACCAAGTGGCAGACTACCTAGCTAACCGCTTTTACATGGACAATGCTTTAATTAATGCCAACAATCTCTCAGAACTCAAAGACCTTTACAATTATAGTGTAAACACCTTAATTGAATATAATTTGAAGCTATATGAATGGGCTTCCAATCACTCAGAACTTCAAGGACTATTTGAAAAACATGACATAGCCTCCTCAGAAGATAAAGAAAATGTAAAACTATTAGGATATGGTTGGAACACAAATGCTGATACACTCCATCTAAAAATTGTAAACTTGAACTCAGAAGCCAAAACTAAAAGAGAAATACTAAGTTCTGTGCAATCATTGTTTGATCCAATTGGATTTGTTGCACCCTTAGTGTTTAAATTAAAACTCTTCATGCAGAAAGTAGCAGCTACCAAAAAAGCTTGGGATGAATATCTAGAACCTGAAATGCTGCGTGAATGGAAAAAACTTTGTAAAGAAATAAACAAAGTGGAATTTCTGAATTTTCCTAGACAAGCTTTTGAAAATCCCAAACCTCTCATGGAAAATCTTCAACTCCACATCTTTTGTGATGCCAGCCAAGAAGGTTATGCAGTAAGTTGCTATCTAGTTGGAAATGGAAAATCCGAACTATTTACGCTAAATCAAGAGTCAACCCCAAATCAAAAAATTGGACCATTTGTAACTTGGAATTAATGGCAATCTGCCTAGGAACCAAAGTACTAGAATACCTTAAAGAAACCTACCTAGAAGAAAACTCAGAAAACCAAAAGTTCTTCAAAACAATAATTTGGACAGACTCACAGGTGGCTTTAAATTGGATTGCTCAAAAATCTCTAAAAATGAAATCCATCTTTGTAAAAAACAGAGTGAAAGACATTCAGGAAGCAACAAGAAACTTAAACCATCACCTGGAATTCAGACATGTAGCAGGGGAAGACAACCCAGCAGACCTACTCACCAGACCAATATCTTTCAAGAAATTTCAAAAACTTCTTCCCTTTTACCAACATGGTCCCACATTTTTGAGAAATGAAATTGAATGGCCAACCAACTTAATTTTTAACCCCCACCAAGAAATCTTACAGACAACAATAAATGTGTGTCAAACAACTTGTAAAGAAATAAATGAAAAAAACTCCCTTGTTAAACATGGAAAAATTCTCTAACAGGAAAAAACTGGTCAGAATCACTGCCTATGTTCTACGGTTCATAGAAAACTTAAAGTACTTCCGCACTCACAAATATAACCCCAAATGTAACCTAACAATGGAAGAACAAATTGCTGTTTTGGAGGAAAATCATACAGCTTACAAAACTAAGGCCACAAATTACTGGATAAAATTAGTCCAGCAACAACATTTCTCAAAAGAAAAAGAAATAATCAACAAACTAAATAAAGGAGAAAAAGTTGAGGACCTAACAAAGCTGCAAAAGAATCTAAAACTCTTCATTGACAAAGAAGGGTTAGTCAGAACAATGGGGAGATGTAAATATGCAACCAACCTTAACTATTCTGCTAGGTATCCTGTACTACTGCCTGAACATTCTCATTTAACAACGTTAATCGTAACTGAATGTCATGCAAACGCCAGTCATGCAACCTTAGCTACCACATGCAATTTCCTCAGACAGGAATTCTGGATCCCCAAAATAAGGCAA
The DNA here is from genome assembly GCA_023014485.1 of Bathynomus jamesi. Lineage (NCBI taxonomy): Eukaryota > Metazoa > Arthropoda > Malacostraca > Isopoda > Cirolanidae > Bathynomus > Bathynomus jamesi. The sequence goes on along the minus strand of JAJOZX010000171.1, from coordinate 1,019,566 downwards.
GTAGTTAAAAAGGTTCTGAAACAATGTCTGTTTTGCAAAAAATACTTTGCCATGGCTTATGAAGTGCCTACTACTGGACCATTTGTAACGGAACGTTTAAGCTATGAAAAACCCTTTGAAAAAACTGCCCTTGACTATGCTGGTCCAATTTCTGTCCAGGATGAGAATAACCAATTCATGAAAGTCTACTTATTATTGTTTACTTGCTGCGCCACCAGATTCACTAGCCTTCACATCTGCACTGACCTTTCTGCTAAAACCTTTTTAAGAGAACTCTACCATTTGTCCTTAAACTACTCCCTTCCAAAAGTTTTGATTTCAGATAATAATCAATCCACTAAAAGATCTGAAGATTACCTTAAAAATTGGTTCCAAAATGTTCTTGTGTCTCAGCACCTCTCTGATCATGGTATTCAGTGGAAATTTACAGCAGCCTATTCACCCAGAACCTTAGGAATAGGTAATCCCGGAACTTCATATTTAATATTAATATCATCAATTATGATGGCTTCTATTTCTTGGTAGTTTCCAGGGTTTCTAGAATCCTCCAATTTAATTATAGCTACTTCATAATTTGGTTGTTTCTTGTTTGCTATAAATCCTGTTATGGTTATGGATTCCTCGTAGTGTTTAGTTGGAAGATTTAATTTTTTCACAAGTTCCTTGGAAATGTAGCTGGCTTGACTACAATTATCCAAAAGTGCTCTGCATTTAATTGATTTTTCTGAGTTTCTTATTCTCATCTGCATGGAAGGAATTAATGCTACTTCTTGATCAGTGTTTTTTAAACTTAATAAGTTAGTAACTTGTTTCCCTTGTTTTGAGTTTTCTTTTTGGGTACCTACTTCAGTACTGGTTTTGGTTTTCTTATCTTCCTCTGGTTTTCCTTTTTGTTTGGTACAAAGGAAGGATAAATGGTTAGAAAACCTACAAAATGAACAGGGTTGGAAAGAAATGGGGCATTCTTTGGCTTGGTGTTTAGATGAGGTGCATTTAGTACAATAATTTAATTTAGCAAGTTTTTTCAGTTTATCCCAACTTTCAGGGAAAGAATCACATTTTGAGATTCTGTGAGAATTTTTCTTACACAATTTGCAGTACAGTTCTCTCTGGTCAGTATATTGAGCTCTTCTTGAGGATTGTCTTTGGGTGGAAACTGCCAGAGTAGCTGTAGTTTGGCCAGAATACTATGGTTTTCTGGCTGGTTCTGGAGAGAAGTTTCGTTTTTGTTTAGGTATTAAGGTGGTTAATTCACTTTGACTTAGATCAAAATTAACATTAGCTCAGGTTTTGGTAGCTTCAGCAATGGCTTCTTTAAATTTATCAAAGTGGTCATAGAGTTTAAAACCACAAGTTCTTAAAAATTCCTGAGTTTCTTGTCTTAGTTTATTATAATATACATACAAGAGTATATCTTCTAATTCTAATTTTTGAGTTTGCATTAAATTTATGGTAGAGTGCATATCTGCTTGAAAGTCATGAAGTGATTTAAAATCTTTGGCTCTTTGGGATTTGGTTAAAAGTGATTTTATTATGGAGAATTTAATTTGGCCTGGTGTTGCATAACAGCCCTCCAACTGCTGCCATGCTTCTTCATAAGATGTTTTACTTTCTTGCATGCAGTTTATTTGAATGGCAGGGTTTCCACTCAAATGTTGTTTTAGGTAGGCAAATTTCTCTTCTTCGGAAAGACCTATGTTATCAATTCAGTGGCGACTCGTGGTATAAATGTATGGGGGTGCGATTTCATAAAATTGTACGACAACACGGACTCACAATAGGCTAGCGCGAATCCAACTGCCGCTCACAAGAGTACTTGTATTAACATATGCGGCTATGCCAGACGTACAATTCTAGTTAATTACAAATAAGTAATAATTTCAATAAAATACATATAAATGGTTTATATCATTATTACTGAAGTAACTATTAGTAAAAATAAAGTTGTTATTAAAAAAAAAATTCGCGATTGTACTTATATTTTCATTACAACAGTAAAATATAATTTATATTTACTTGAGCGAAAAATCTATCGCTCCATTCGGCTGCAATATTATTTTGTATTCAAACAGCGGTACGCTGTTTGAAGCTATGCTATAAGTTTAGAATATTATGTACTGTATGAAGGCTTACTCAAAATGCCTCATGAATCATGATATGCCACATGAATTTTTAAAATATATTTCAAGAATATTTAGTTTAATATCTTAAAATTAATATATTTTTTATCTGTTAAATTAATATTTATCGTTTCAAGCAAGGGGGAGCGACCGCTCCATCGCTCCTATACGCCAGTCGCCACTGGTTATCATAAATGTTTCTGAATGAGGTCTTAAAGTTTTGAAATTTAGAGGGATTTCCATCAAATGGTAATATTTGAAGCTCAGGAATTTTAGTACTTATTCTTGGTTTAGGTTTGGCTTCGGCATTATTTTCTTTTTTAGTTGTTAATGCTTGTATCATTTGATCTATTTGAATTTGGTAATACTGTAACTGTTTTTTTCATCTAGTTTTTCTTGTTTAGCCTCTGAGAAGCCTTCGGAACAAACATACTTACTAAGGATTTCCTCATCTAAATTTTGTAACTTGTCCAGTTGTGAGGACAAAAGCCGAGCATATGCGTTTTTTTGTTCCTCATTCCAATCATCCAATTTCTCTTTGATTGTAGCTAAAAGTTTAGTAGCTGAGACTCTGATTGCTCTCCTCTTTTTTACCAATTTACTAGTTTCAAGTGCTTCCACATCACTTCCCAACCATGTCTCCATACTTTTTCCTGGAGTGGCTTCAGTTTCATTAGCCATTTTTTAGGTTTAATATTATAAATGATATTATCAATGATATTTATAATTAAATTTTCAGATTATGTAAAAAATTTAATTCACTGGATTTAAAACTATTGTATCAGAAATAAAACAAAAAAGGGTAACTAACTTCTCGACTGCCCACCCGGGGGCGTCATATTAAAAAATTTATTATTTTTTGAGAGAGATTATTTAGGTTTAGGTGTAATATTAAGGTTAAGTTTACTTTAAATAGACACAGTAATTATAGAAATAATAATGGCCCATTTAGACACTGTCAACATAGCTACAGACTTTTTCACTGTAGGCTGCAGTGGTTTTCAGGTTAAAATTTGGTCAGCAGCCAGATTACTAACTATGGTGAAGCTAAATTCATTAAAATTAATTTAGACTTACCAAAAATGAAGTTGCCAGTTGAACGTTACCCTTTCTGTTTCTAACTAATCCATAAGTTTCATTTAGTTTCCAGATTTGAATTTTATTTGTTAAGTTTTAAGTTACTATTTAACACACTGCTAGGTTATTTATTTGTAGGGGCTATTTCCCAGACCTAGGTTTTGCAGGTTAAGTTAGGCTAGGGCTGTATTGCCCTTAAGTTTTTGTTTTTAAAGGTTTAAGGTTTAAGGTTTTGAAGGTTTTACTCAAGTTAAGTTAGGGCTATATTGCCTTCAAGTTTTAATAGGGGCTATAACAGCCATTTAATTATTGAGTTAGGGCAGTTGTAGCCCGGTTCGAGTTAGTTATTTTCTTTAATTAACTTACTTACACCTAGTTCTGATAGGCCTCTATTTAGTTAAACAGGGTTTTTGTTTAATTGCAGTGGTTATTAAGGATAAGGTTTAAAGGTTGTGAGGTTTAAAGGTTGACTAAGTTGCCCGGTTAGTTGGGTAACCACGAGAATTTTATTTTACGAAAAAACTAGCCCGCTTCATGCAGTCAAAATTTTTCAAGAAGGACAAAGCTCCGTTTTTCTTTTGTCTCAGAAACTTTTTTCTTTCTTTTTGTTAATTAGGGAAACCCAACTTCACTAGTTGGTTAGAAACGAAGGTTGTTATTTTTATTCTATATTTATTTTGTTTATATTTTATTTGGAAATATATGCGGTTATTTCTAACCACTTTTTTTAACAAATGCAAACAACAATTGGGCTCAATGCCAAATAAACTGAATTGGCAAAAATACTTAACCAAACTGATCAAACTCAAATTTTGCTTTTTTCAAATAAACTGAATTGCTTGGTTGGGGTACTCACCAATACCAAATTTTCCACCCAAGTAACTGGCGCACTGAAGTCTGCAACCTTCGCCTACGAATAATAAACCAAAATTAACCAAACCGTAAAAATGTAGGCCAAAAACAACGACAGACGAGTGGCCAAGTTTCGCAACTGGGCGACCAAACTCTCTACCCTGGGACCTTAACTCAATTATGCTCAACCCGTCTAGGCCTAACTTGGGCTACAATTTGCACAATCAGGACTTTGGGAAAAATAGTTACTGACTCAGTCTTGGGCTAGAATCCGGTTCGAAGGACCATGTTTTTTTTTATTTTATTGGGTTCAGAATCCCAGCTGAGCCGTGAACGGCCAAGCTCTGAAGGGCCAGTTTAACCTACAGCCGAAGTTAAGCTAGATTAAAAACTTACGGACTTGGAGGTCCTATTAGTTCCTACCTCAGGGTTGCTGACTCGATGTGGACGTACCTTAGGCCTCAGTCTTTCCTTGTGAACAGACGTGTTTTATGGAGTGTCCAGTGTTATCAATTGAATAAGTGGTTTTCGTTGAAGTGTTTTAAAAAAAATAGTGTTCGGTGCATTCTTAACTAAATTACTTCCTGCTACTAATCATTCATTAACGAATATATTTCATTTATTGACGTTATTCAGTACTATATTATTTGATCAAACCAAGGCTACTGCACGTGGCTTGCCTTGTTTGTTTTTCAAATCTATCAGAAAACGTGGAGTCATAAGGTTCATTTTTCCTTCCTTCGAGAGGTCAGGTAGAGTGTGGTCACACACCGTGTGAAAAAAAGGAAAAAAGTCGGGTCGAATCGCGGACAGATAAGTATTATAAATACTCTTCTTTTACAGATCTTTTGTCGGTAGCTTAATTCTATATTCATTTAGTATAAATTTGTGTTACAAGAACCTGTTTCTGTGTTTCAAGAACGCGGTAGACCTACGTTGTAATTTATTAATTTCCAAACGCTCGTTTTTTTTTGTTTTTTTTGTTTTTTGTTTTTAACTAATTAAAAGCATGGCACCCCCGTCAAGTACTTGCAGTCGCTGTGAAGGGAAATTTGCCGCTTACGCGTTTACAATGGCTAATAATAATGAACAGTTAGTTTGCAGGTGGTGCTCAAGCATGGAAGTGCTGAGGAACGAGTTAGAACGTGAGAGGGAGGCCAGGGTGAGGCTTGAAGAAAGCGTGATGCTCCTGACGGCAAAATTAGAATCCCTTGAGACTCCAGTTACGACCCCTCCTGCCTCAGTTTCTACTAATAATATAAATAGTATTAATAGCCCTCTCTCTTCCCTAGTTCCCAACCCTTCGTTCGAGTGCGTAATGGAGCCCCATTGAGAAAACCTAAGACATGTCTACCAGTAATAACAAACAATAAGTTTTCTGTTTTAGGTTTCGATGATGCTGATGAACCGGAAATACGACTCGTTGGCGATTCCATTGTTCGAGGGCAGCTCGAGGAATTCTGTGGGAGAAACCCTCGTCGTAGGCGCCGTTACTGCTACCCTGGTGCAAGGGTGGAGGATATAACTAATAGTGTTGACCAATTTACAGACGGCTCCGAGGACACAACGTATGTTATTCATGTCGGTACTAATAACGTTTTAAATTCTAGATCGGAAGAACTGCTGGCTAGGTACAGGGACTTACTAGAGCGATTAAAGGAAAAAATAATAAGATTGTTTTAACAGGTATACTTCCTCGAATTATCCAACGTAACGATTTCTACAGCAAGGCGACCTATATTAACAATAACCTAAAGTCTCTTTGCCAACAGGAAGGAGTGCATTTTGCGAATTTTTGGAACAGTTTCTACGGCAGGAGGGACTTGTTCCTCGGAGATGGACTTCATCTTAATGACGTTGGAGCTGCGCGTTTAGGAAGACTATTTCATAATACTGTCTCTTCTTTTCAGGCTGCCGTAACTCGAACGGTCCCAGCGTAAATTCCACAAATTTCCCCTGCGCTCGCGAAGGTGTCGCAATTACAAACAATTTGAAGGTTTATCCTTAAATGCTCGTAGCCTACGAAATAAAAGAAACGAATTTTTTTCTTTAATTGCTTGTAAAGACTGATATAATTGCGATAAATGAATCGTGGCTTAGCACTGAAACTCGTGACTTTGTAGGGGAGTATCAAATTAAAGGTTATAGACTTTTTGTTAAAAACAGAATAGGTAGGCGAGGAGGCGGTGTTATGTTGTATATCAAAGATAATATTGCGAACGTTATAGAAGTAAAGCACACAATTCCAGAACCGATAGATTCGACTATAGCAGAACTTAAATTGAACGATTTCAAACTTCTTGTTGCGGTTATATATAGGCCCCCTAATCAAACAGCTGATACGGACGAAGCGTTATATCGTGAACTAAAGAGAATAATCGGTAGTGAGCAGGCTTTAGTTATGGGTGACTTTAATTGCGCCAACGTGAATTACGATACAATGCAGGGAGACGCGGAAGGTAATCGTTTAGTTAATTTTCTCGAGGATAGCTTTCTTATTCAAAAGGTTGGGGAACCTACGAGGTTGGACAGTATTTTAGATTTAGTAATAACTACGGATGATAGGCTAATTACTGATCTTCAAGTAATAGAACCGTTAAGCAATAGCGATCACAATATGGTAGAGTTTGTCCTCTCAGTAAGTCACTCGAAACCAGCTAACTCGACTAAAATTCCTAACTTCCAGCACGCAGACTTTAGTAAATTTCGAAATAAATTGTCACACGTCAATTGGGAAAACGTAATGGGGAACTCCAACGCAAAACTAATGTGGGAATCGTTCGAAACAGTATTTAGGACTATAAATGAGGAATGTGTACCGTACAAAATTAAGCGTGCGAAAGTAAACAACAAGCCCTTGTGGTTTACTTCTAGAGTAGGAGACATTATAAAGAGTAGAGATAGGGCTTATAGGCTACATAAGTGCGATAAAGACAATTTGTGGTTACGAAACAACTACATATCTCTAAGGCGTGAAGCGAAAAGTGTAATAAAAAAGTCCAAGCGCGAATTTGAAATCTCCATAGCTCGTGACGGTAAAGAAAACCCCAAGCGATTCTTTCAATACGTCAACAATAGAAATCCAGTAAAAATCTTGGGGCCTTGAAAAATGTAACGGAGATCTAGTTTCTGAAAACAAGGAAATGGCTACCTTGCTAAACGAAATTTTTACGTCACTTTTTACTATAGAAGATGTAACGAATATCCCTACGGTCATAGACATAATACCTTTTGATAATGGTAATATTTTGGATAATACTGTGGTTAGTGAAGGGGAGGTAATGCGCTATATTGATAAAATGAAAACGCGTGAATCACCTGGGCCGGATTCCATATATCCCATACAACTAAAAGAATTAAAAGATAGCATTGTTGTGCCGCTAACAAAGATTTTTAATGCGTCTATTTCTGAGGGGTGCGTACCAGATAATTTCAAGTTAGCAAACGTAACACCTATCTTTAAGAAAAGCGATAAAGTGCGGCGGGAAATTATAGGCCAATCAGTTTAACGTCTGTTGTAGGTAAGCTACTGGAATCAATAATTAGGGATCGTATAGTCGAACACTTAGAATTGCATAAACTAGTTAGAAATACGCAGCACGGTTTTAGGCGAAACAAATCTTGCTTAACTAATCTTTTAGAATTTGTTCAAAGCGTGGTTGACGTTTACGACAGTCATCGGGCGGTTGATGTAGTGTATTTAGATTTTCAAAAAGCGTTTGAAACCGTGCCGCACAAAAGACTCATTGAAAAAACTAAGGCTCATGGAATCAGGGGTGTAGTAATAAATTGGCTAGAAAAGTGGTTGCGAAGTAGGAAACAGAAGGTGGTCGTTGATGGAGCGGAGTCGTGTTGGGCTAATGTATGAGTGGCGTTCCTCAGGGTTCTGTATTGGGCCCCTTGCTTTTTCTTATATATATTAACGATTTAGATGTCAGCCTAGTCAGTACAGTTTCAAAGTTTGCGGATGACACGAAGCTGGGTGGTAGGGCGATTAATGACGAAGATAGAGGTAAAATCCAGGAAGATCTGAATAAAATCGTTGATTGGTCAGTCACATGGCAAGTGAGATTTAACGTTGATAAGTGCAAAATTTTACATATAGGTTCGCGTAACGGTAATTTTGTGTATAGTATGTCAGGGAAAGATTTAACAAGCGTAGAGCAGGAAAAAGATTTAGGAGTTATAGTCACTGGTGATTTAAAAGTAGTGAAACAAAGTACAGCAGCGGTCAATAAGGCGAGCAAAGTGTTAGGTTTTATAGCTCGAAATTTTGAGTAGAAATCGCGCGATATTATAGTTCCTCTTTATAAATCATTAGTTAGACCCCATTTGGAGTACGCGGTCCAATTTTGGAATCCGCATATGCGCAAAGATATAGACAAAATCGAAAGAGTTCAAAGACAAGCAACTAAGATGATTCCGTCGCTTAGGTCAAACTCGTTTGAGGATAGGCTTAAGGAGTTAAAATTGACTACACTCGAGACTAGGAGGTGAAGGGGTGATCTAATCCAGGTTTTCAAAATTATGAATGGGTTCGATAACGTAGATAGAGATATCTCAATATAATAGGACAAGAAATAATGGGTGTAAGTTGACAAGTAGAAGGTTCGAGACAACAGTTGCCAAAAACTTTTTTACGCATAGAATAGTAAATAGCTGGAATAGTTTGCCGGTAGAAGTAATTAGTAGCACGTCTATAAACATGTTTAAAAATCGATTAGACGCATATGTTGATAGATTGGGTATAGTTTAAGGTAGTAAAATTAAGGCTTTGTGGTGATAGATCCCACAACTCAACACAAGTGTTGTGGGACATAGGGAGGCAGCATCTTGGGTTAGGGGATACTCTCTGTCCTTACACACCCCATTTAAAGAGATTCCTCTGCCGAGCGGTGCCCCCCATAGTACTGTGAGGTATTGAAAAACTCATGATCTTCACTTGCCCCACAAACACCTTGAAATGGGAGACCCAAAATGGGTGCACACACATTTTTACATTACTGTACAGTCTTTACAGCCATACCTACACTTTTCCTCCTAAGTATATATATTGTAATGAATATGGTTGTAAATTTTGACTTGGTCCGCAATCGATATGGACCGTGACTTATTTTTGGTTGGCAAGGTATTAGTATTGATGGATACCGTAATGAAATTGACAGGATTCTTTGGATGTGATATATTTGCATGTCGGTTATAAATAGATATAGAGTGTAACATATTTGTGGATAGTAGTCTATTATGACTTGATCCTCTGGATCCAGAGATTCTATCTTTAGTTTTAAATCGATAATTAATTAGTTTTAAATTGATAATTATTTAGTTTTGTAAAAATTGGTCGTTGCCAATGTACAGGCAGTTTTTACATAAATTTCTTATGTTCTTGTGGTTCGGAACCCACGTAAAATTGTAGGTCCCCTCCGCCACCACGGATGACATACAGAATACACGATTACGAACACAGTTAGGTAGACCAGCCATGAGTGGATCCTAGGGTCTTTGTTGGTCTGAAACATTATAACATTATTATATTTATGATCTCTCTAAACCTTCCAACAACAACACAACCTGCACCATTGCACGATGCAACGATCTTGTATCTAAACAACCAAACTGAATTGCAAGAGAGTTCTCTATAAGTCCACGCCCTGTAAGTGCCGCATTCAACAAACGAGTAGGAAGGACGCGCAGTGCCCCCAAAAAATGATGCCACAAGAGCCCAAAAATGCTAGCTCTAAATTAAGTGAATTTTTCACTAACCTTACAATTATGAGATGGATATATATATACACCTTAACTTAATATATACAAGCAATGCTGCATCAATCAGCTTAGTCATCATATCGCCTTGGGACAACAATGGCTCTTCCTTTTCTAGATTTTCTAACAGATATAAAGCCTAGACAACCAAAAAAACTATCTTGTACTCATACCTCACAATATTAACCCAGCTAGCTGGCTCAAAACACATTTACTAAGTCCGACATATGGGCCGCAGTCTAATTGTATAACAAACAAAAGTATGACATCTAATGTAGTGTTGCCAGCTTTAATGAAAAGGATTATTGCTTTGTTGCCAAATTTTCAACACAGAAAATAAATTATGAATATGTTACAAAAATATAACAAACTAATAAACCCTAGCTGGATATCTGTATCAGTTATCGGCCGACACTATTTTTAATTATCGGTATCGGTTATCGGCTAAAAAGCGATATCGGTACATCCCTAGTAATTACACTTCTCCCAAGGATAAATTGCGTTTTTTACTTGCATTGGAAGTAGCACCGGTTGACATGGATGGACCTCCACTCGCCATGATTGAAGATAACTGTGCGTACTTTGCATTGCCCCTGGTAACCCCTTCTTTTTCACTGCTATAGCGAGAGAGTTACCAATAGCGTTTTACCGAGTCAACATTCATTTGTGTCGATCAGTGTTTGGGAAAAAGGATAAAACATCAATTGATGTTTGTCGCAGACATGGGCAGTAAATACTTTAGATGTATTTAAATAATAAATACATTACTTGAAAATAAAAGTAATTAAATACTAAATAAAATTCAGGTTTGCAGAAAGTATTTAAATACTAAATACATTACTCCTAAAATGTATTTAAATACATTTCAAATACAATTTAGTTACTTTTCAAAAAGCAAATAAAACCACTGCAGCCATGTTACAAATGTTGTCCTCGTCTAATTCGATCAATAGGCTAAGGCTAATTGCACAGTTAGCGCTGAACTTTACCCAACCACATATGACGATGCCTTAGGATAGACTGCCAGCTGCCGCACTGCAGCTGTGAGTCTGTGACAATCGCCACTAGAGCAGGCTGGAAGGTCCATTTTTCAAGGTGCTTCCAGAAAGTTCCAGCCTGCTGAGCCTGGAACTTTCTGGAAGCACAAGCACCTTGAAAAATGTTTTACTGTGTTCTGTGGTACCAGTTAAATACTGAATGGTTAGTACTGTACATCCTCGCAAAATTGAACAGTTCACAAAAGAGTATTTTAAAAATGTATTTAAAAACAGGTATTTACAAATACTAAATACTTTTCGAAAGTATTTAAATACGTAATTAAATATACTCTCCAAAAAGTATTTATAAATACATGTATTTAAGTAAATTTGTATTTAAATATGTATTTAAGTATTTTCAAATACATTACTGCCCATGTCTGGTTTGCCGTAGTTCTCTAAGTAACATCAGAGGATGTTGACCGTAGTTTAAGGGTTGAGGAATTTTGACAAGATTTCTCAGTAATAATAATAATAATAAAATAATAATAATAATAAGCAGTGTGACGCCATGAATCCCCTCATGGTTACCAATTTCATAGCAACGACTCAGCTTCAGTTTTTATTATTGGATCTGGTTCACTGATTATATATTCCTCTGTAGTTATTGTGAAAGGTAGATCGCCATTTGTAATAAGGGAAGAAAAATATGTAGGAGAATTGAATTGAATAACCTCTATTATTAATAAAATAAATACACTGGTCTTACAATTCACAATGACAAATTATGATGATAAACAATTTCATCGCGTTAACAAACTTCACCCTTATGGATAAGATAGAGGTGTTAGAGGAACACATTTAGAAAAGGAAAGAACGTGACAGCCGCAAAAAATATTCAGGATATTTATGGGGAGGAAGCTTTAAATGTAAGGAAATGTCAATGATGATTCCAGAAGTTTAGGTCTGGTGACTATAGCTTAACTGATGAAGCGCGCTTGGGTTGACCTATTGAGTTTAATGATGACCTTATAGCTACATTTGAAAATCCTACTGTAATTGTTGAAGAATTGGTAAAACTTTACAAGACACCCGCATTGCCATGAAACATGCTACAGTAACGAAACATATATCAATCGATAGAGCAGAAAAAATGGTGCAACCAGTTATGTATCATTTTGAAATTTAGAAAATAAAGTTATGACACTATGATGTTATTAGGCCTATCATAGCTTATACCATTTGGATCTTTTCTGTTTCATGTACTGTTTCCGATTTTGTTGAAAATAAGATATTTAATATAGGTCAACTGTATGCCCTTGATGATTGGTTAGGTTAAGTTGTGATATTTTTGTTAGTTTTAATGAAAATATCACAACTTAACCTAACCAATCATTAAGGGCACAGTTGACCTAACTGGGTATTCAATTAACCTAACGGCATTATACCTGATACAAAATTACAATAACAAACAACTTTTGAACCACTCATTTCTCAAAAAAAAAGACTAACTTATTTTAAATCAGCATAAAAATCTACATTAAATATCTTATTTTTAACAAAATTGGAAACAGTACATGAAATGGAAAAGGTGCAAATGGTGTAAGCTATGATAGGCCTAGTAACATCTTCATAGTGTCATAACTTTGTTATTTTCTGATATTTTCAAAATGATACATAGCTGCTTGCACCATTTTTTTCTGCTCTATCGATTGATATATGTTTCGTTACTGTAGCATGTTCCATGGCAATGTGGGTGTCTTGCAAAGTTTTACCAAAGAATTTGCCCAGCAACTAAATTTGACTGGTTCCATTGTTCATCATCACCTGCAGTGATTGGGAAAAGTGCCGAAACTTGGGAAGTGGGTTCCTCATGTGTTGTCATCAGATAACTGTAAAGATCATGTGAACATTTGCTTTTCATTACATTCCTGGTAACTTCAAGCACCATTTCTGAGTTGACTCATTACTGGTGATGAAAAATGGGTGCTTTATCATAATGTTAAGCGTTATTGGCAGTGGGTTAGTGTTGGGGAATCTGCTACACCACAGCCAAGAGGACATTTGCATCCAAGAAGGTTTTGCTGTATGTTTGGTGAGATATTCAAGTAGTAGTTTATTTTGAACTGCTGCAACCTAATCAAACCATTACAGCTGAAGTCTACTGTCACCAACTTCAAAGATTGAATTCTGCATTGCAAACAAAACGTCGTCCTTTGGTTAATCGCAAGGCTGTTGTGTTTCAACAGGAGTGCGTGATTCATAGGATGGAATGTATTTTTATGAAAATCAATATTTAAAAAATCAGGGGTGCTAGATAGTTGTCAAATGTCTAAAAATGAAGGTAATTATGTATATTGAGTAACTCAGTCATTTTACACACCAAAATATATTTTTCTAGTAGTATTTGATGTGATTTGTTCAAATCTGACCTCCATTTCCCTCGGAAATGAGATCTAAGAAAGTTATAGTACTTTGAAGTTTGGCTCATTTTCAAGGGAAATGAAGGTTAAAATCTAAGCAAAACATATCAAATATTACTAGAAAAGTGTATTTTGGTATTAACCTAACCTTACCTAACCTAACCCTAAAACTAACATAAGTGGAAATAATAACCTAAAATGCCTAAAACTAATGAAAATATCATTAGTTAACCTAACCAATCATCAAGGGTATTCAGTTGGCCTAACTGGTTAATATTGGTTATTTCACCTAAATATCTTCTGATCTTTTCGTATTAGGCACTCACTGTCACATTTTGGGCAAGTTAAGGATGAGAGAATAACACCGCAATTGATAAAAACATCCAATGCTTTCTCTTCATCTAGGGCACATGACGAATCAAGTTCTCAAAGTCAGAAACCACATGAACAGCACGTCATAATTCTATCACAAACACGACCAAACTGAATCCAATTACAAAAATAAAAATAGCCAGAACAGAAAACATCCAACTAATTAAGTCGCAGAGTAGCAAAAAAATAGCCTAAGCCTAGCTCATATATCATATTTTCATGATGTCACCAGGCAAATATTGGGAGGGTGGGAAAAAAATGTCGCAAAAATGTCATAATATTCAAATCTATATAATTTGGTAAGGATGCATCTGCGAGCATAGTGACTTATATGAAAATGAGAAAATTATGCTTTAATATTTTATAATTATATTTGCTTTTGATATTCTGAGTACGATAAAACTCATATTAACCAAAATGAATATTGGTAGTGGTTTTGGGTGGTTGCAAGTGATACTGCATCAGCAACCACACCCTCCATGTACCACATCCATATGCAACTGTAAAAAAACCCTGTATTTTGCCTATTTTGGGTTCTATAATAGGTAGAAACACAATCTAAAAACTGTTTCTTATGATTGTTTTAGATGCTGAGACTGATAAGATTATTCCCAAAAGTGTAAAACAGAGTTTTAACACATTTCCATGAAAAAGTAATGCATATTGACCATATATTACAAATTTACACTATAAAATTTCATCAAATGTAGAATCTAAACAAATTCTTGCTTTGTATTAAACTTTTTTATCAGTTTACGGGATTTTATACACTGCCGGATCATGCCATCTCTTCTATTGAATGCAATGACAGCTGCAGATGCCTCAGTCACAAGTTTGATATGGCTTTCTACCACTTGATTGTGGCATGGCTGTTTAAACTTCAAAGGATTTTTTCTAATGTTTGCAAGTTCAGTTGATGTAAGATGGGTAACTATTGGAGGCTCTGCTGTCAAGTTATCAAGGTTACTCATCTTGTCATATGATTTAGCATTTTCATTGATTATAGGCACCTTAAATTTCCTGACAATGCGGTCTCTTGTATAACTCAAACTGTCATAATCATCATTCACATCATCCTCAACTTCCAAATCTCTGCCGGTGAAATCCATTTTGACTCATGTCCTGGGTTGTTTTCTCTAAGGGGTTCCAAAAAACCTTGGCCCCCCCCATTTGCAGCGTACATGTTTACTTATATTGAAATAGTTTTTAGTGATTATAGAAATATATAAAATTCTTTATTTATTGCAGGTATTAAAATTACTCTAGCTGATAAAGTGATAATATAATGGCTTCTCAATTAATTGGTGATTCGGAAAGGCAACGTGTGATAGATCGCATACGAGCAATAACATTTCAGGAAGCTCGTGATGCTGGAGCCACCTTTATAACACGTTCATGGGTTGCCAAAAAGTTGCAAAGAAGTGAGGACTTCATCAAAAGAAATTGGAATAAAACTTTGGATGAATGTGAAATGGATACAACCAAATCTGGGCACCCAAATTTGCCACTCAGGAAACAAAGGACATCATTGAAAGTGGTATGCGTAAGCAGAGAAACAGCTGTGCTAAACTTTCTAGAGAGATCGAAGTGTTGAGAGGAAAGATTGTTAGTGGTGAGATCATTCGACTGTACCGTCATAGGCAAGGTTTAAAGCCTTGGCATGAACTTCCAAAGCTAAGAAAAACTCAACTTAACATCAATGACAGAATGTGGTTTGTCCATTATCTTGAAAATTGGGATGTGGATGATTTCATGCATTTAGCTGTCTCCGATGAATTTTTTGTTTACGTAACACGTCAGCCTAACTACCAAAATGATTGAGTGTGGGCCACAACACCAGATGAAATTGATGACAATGAACATTATCGCGAATTATTAAAAAGTCCAGACTGTGTTGGTGTGTTTTTGTTCACTGCAAAGAAGTTCATGTGGGTGCTGAAGCCAAATGGTCAGAGTTGGGATGGATAGTATTTTTGTGATATTATTCTATCCCAGCATGTCATTCCTTTTCTAAGAAACCCAAACAATGTTATGGATGTCTATCAGGTCACACTTCTGCACGATAAGGCCCCCTGCTTTTAAGGCATTAACCACTCAACAGTTGTTGTGGAACCATGAGATTGATTTCTTTGGAAATGAAGAATGGCCAGGAAATTCTCCTGACCTGAATCATGTAGGGTTGCCAAGTGTCCTTTATTTCAAAGGACAGTTCTTTATTTCAGTGACTTGTACGACTTTCTAGACATATTTTATCTATGAATATAATAAAGAAATTGTAAAAAATATTGCACAAGTAAATTTTTATCATGATAAGCAATGGAATATACGGTAGCGTGCAAGTGTCCTTTATTCAAGATCTGTTGACTTGGCAACCCTACAGGCTGAACGTCTGTAAACACATTGGATCAGTTGTAAAGGACAAGGTTGAATGTCTCTTGTTTCAAGAACCTGCAGCAAATCAATTTTTGAAGGATACAATGATGCAACACACTGAAACTGTTTTAGCAAATTTGCCATCCCATTCAGAAACCATACCACCTAGCTGTTTTCCTATTGGCCCTGAAAAACTCTCAGGGCTCTTCGTAGTCCCATTGAGCTCCATGAAAACATGACGAAGAGGTAGCTCGTTACAATGTAAGAGGCATATGATCCTTTGCAGTGGTCTTCCAATAAGCTCTTCAAAGACTCTGATCACCCCTGAATTATGTCCAGTCATCACTGCAGTTCCATTTGACCCCATGACTTGCAGGTTGTTTTCCAGATCAGTGTCCTTCACTGCTTCATAGAGACTTAGTGCAGTTGATACACCGTTCCCATTCTGTGGGGTAACATGTGTCAGATAATGTCCTCCTGAAACATTTTAAACAAAATTTAAGGAAATAATAAATGTATTTGAGATCAGTAGATTACCAGGTATGACCAATGAACATGTATGACTATCGCATAGTTCTTACTCCTTAATGTTACTAAGACCAAATTTATGCTATCCACTAAAAATTTAAAACATGCCATACAGAAAACAGTGGCTTACCCGGTTCTCCGGCTATAACATAGTGCTCTTTTACTTTGGTTTGTTGATAATGTTGCCCCTCTAACTCTGTAATTGTCACAGTACCATCCTGTCAGCCATTGACATAAATGCTGTCCACTAAACCAAAGAATACTTCTTCCTCAGCTCTGATCTGTTCACGGTACTTACACCATTGCCTTCGTAGTTTACTCCTGTATTAATGAAAATTGTTTACAAATTTATAAGGCTGGAGGTAGCACTGATAAACAGGAATATGTACAACAGGAAACAATGAACAGTGATGGGCTAAATACACTGACTTTTATGCCTGAGCCCAATATATTTGAAATTTATTTTTCCATGTTACAATGTATAATATGTATAATTAAATAGTTACTTTACTTCTTCTTAGTAGTAGTAATTGTAATTTTGTTAAAAAAGTTTAGGAAATGTGGATGAAAATGTAATCGTGATAATTTTGAAATCTTACCTGTCAATGACGTTAGTGTTGTCATCATCAGTGATAATGCCAAAATCTTTTAAAACTGCTGATGCTACCACTGCACCTGCTCTGTCGGAAATTGAATACCTGCAAGATTGTATTTTGAAGTTGAGAAAAATGATATCCATTTTAAGTCTACTAAAATGACATGGCACATACAACTAAGTACAGTTATTAAAGAACAATCACAATTCACAAGTGCTAATTTATCTATCAACAGCAAAGCACAGGTTCTCCAGATCTTGGTAATTACAATGAGAGGAACCAGCAGGCTGTGGATCATCTCGAGAGTCTTCTGATGGAGTTTCGCTAGAGCTACCAGTAGTGTCTGGACTGTCTGGTTGAGATTGTGATGCACTTACTTCTTCTCTCCGGCTTCATTCACTGAACAATGAACAATTAGTAAATGACTAGATTAGATGACTAGATTTACTATGCCAATATACAGGGCTATTAAAAATGATTCACCTGATTTCAAATGAGAATATTTTTTAATGTTACAAATACAGTAGTCCCTCGCCATATCGCGGTTCACATTTCGCGGACTCGGTACATCGCGGTTTTTTCTAGCCAAAATAAAATATGTACTCTAATTGAGTTGACAAAGAACCGCGAGATAGGAAAACCAGCGAAGCTTGTGCTGCTTGAGCTACTTTGCCTATATGATACCGTACACGGCACACCATTGGCCGATGGATGAGACGCGACCAATCAGAGCATGCTGTTCAGTATCCTGGGCGCTGATTGGCTTAGCGTTCATCGCATCTCGATCTGCAGCCTACCGAAGCATTCAGCATCTCGCCTTGCTCAGTTCGCTTCCACGTGTTATTCATTTAGAAGAGATGTAATGCTCTTCTTTGCTGTGCAGTACATTCATCTCATCATCGTCATCACCTTCATCGTTCAGTACTGCACAGCTAATTCATCATCCATCATCATTCAAGTTTTAGTATCTTCGCTGGTGAGTACCCATACGAAATTTTAATGTTGGTAAAATTATTAAAAAATACTGTATATACAAATGTTTTCTTTTTAAAATACTGTTAGTCTCTTTCATACTCCGAGTGTAGAAAGTGTTTATAAGAGCGTGGGAAAGGTTTATAAGAGTGCGGGGAGGGTTTATAAAGGCGTAAAATACGTAATAAACATATCGTTTCTACTTCGCGGATTTTCACCTATCGCGGGGGGTTCTGGAACGTAACCCCCGCGATATTCGAGGGAATACTGTACAGAGTGATTTGTGATACATCAACCAAAAGAAAAACTGTCCAAATTTTGTCTCTCACCTCATAAATGCTCTATGTGACTGCCCCTAGTTACACGAGCAACGTCGACACGATAGAATTCCTCCCATACTCGCTCCAGCATGTCCGTTGTCACTGACTCTACGGCAGTAACAATGCGAGTTTGGAGCTCATCCAAAGATACCACCGACGGATGCTCTGAGCACCCGGTGGATCTGTTCTGTAACATCGATGAAACTCACGCTGCACTGTGACTACCGATTTACAGCTCGAAAACTGCAACACACAAAATGCCTTCTGCTGTGCGGATGCCATTTTCACACTGACTGTTTGTTGCTAGGCTAGGCCATGGCGTGACTTTGGAGCCCTCTCGTGGTGATCTTGTAAAACGTGGAGATTTCCTCTTTCATGTGGTGTATGCCCAGTTGATGCACGGTTGATAGGTACGGAAGTATTCTCAGTTGAAATTGGATGAATCATTTTGAATAGCCCTATATATATATATATATAATATATATATTAGGGTGTCCCAGCCTCACATGTGAAAATAAAAATTTGCAAGAGTCAAATCGCACACCCCTTTAATTAATTACACTTGAAGAAAGGAAAAAATGAGCGAAATTTCATTGGCCTATTAAGAGGGGAAGGGTCCCCTCATTGACCTTGTTTATTCGATCCTATATGAACAAACATAAATGCTCAGCATTAATCATTCTAGAATGGAAGAATGAAATGTAAATTCTTTCTAATGACTAAATTAAAGGAAATGGAAATTCTTCCTAATGGCACATTTCATTTCGGGGGACAGAGGATCTTTTTGTCTGCTGAGGGGAACTGCTGGCGGTGGTATTCGACGACTTGGTACACGAGCTGCCGTTCCTCCTCGTTTTTTGTCAGGCCCTTGTTGAAATCTTCCGCCAGTTTCACCGCCCGTTCTGCCGCGTCGTTCACAGACTTCAACGATGGTGCACATCCTTCGAGATCTTTGGGGGTTTTTGGAACCGGCAGCTTCAGGCAATGAAAAAGGTTTTGAGTCCTTTTCGTGACCAAGGTGCTCAAATCCGACCATCTCACGGTCAAGACACTCTTTCCCTCCAGCCGACGCAGATCTTTTGGGTTTTCGGTCTTCTTGTGCAGGTTTTGGAGCATGGCCGTCTTCTCTGCATCGGTGGTTTTGGAGGAGAACATAGCGAGTCCAGCTAAATCTTCGCTTAGGTACCAGAGGTGGCCCCGGAATTTCGTCAATGCGGCGGTACCTACATCATGATCCACCGCCTTGTACCGCTCTAGGTCCTCCAACAGCTCCAGGTCATTGACAGGTGCGTCCGCCGTCAATGGAGCCTCGAACCACCTCTGGAGGTAGATGGTGACGGCAAAGACGTTTATCCTGCGTAGTGACCGGACCTCGTGAGTGGTCAGGTGGAATTGGCTTCGGAAGATGAACATCTTAAGACAGTAAATGCCTTTGGCCATCCACCTGGCCCGGTGGTATGCTCCAGGACGATTGTACCGGAGATCTCGTTTGCCATGACCATCGAGGAAGACCAGAGCGAGGATCAGGAACTCCCAGTAATCGTCTCTTGGGTGGCCAACTTCAAGCTGGTCTTCAATGAAGTGGACAATCTGCTCCTTTTTCAACGCCACCCATTCCGAAAGGATGTCGCTTGGGCCATCGCCGTTGAACGGAGAAGCCTGCTTCTGGTCGATGAACTCCCATTGGGATTTGAAGCGAGCGAACAGCGCAATTTCGGGGCCAGAAGACCTGAAGAACAGGTCAAAGACTGAGGTGATTACCAATTCTATCATGTGGTGTCTGCAAGTCAGGAAAAGAACGCGGTGGTCCATTTGGTCCTGGATAATCGTACAAGCGCCGCTGTTGTGTCGAAGCAGAGACCGGCAATCCATGGTTGAACTTGCGGCCAATCATCCAGCACCTTCAGAACAGCTCCAGCCATCCGCTGTCCCGTGCTGTCAGGGATTTTTGGGATCGCCAACAACTTCTCAAGATTCTTCCCGCTGACCAGCACTGGTATGCGATCCGATTTCCCTCCATCCGAATCAGGGAGGAGTTTGCCATCAAAGTGGACGACAAGCGGCGTATCAGGATTGAACTCGGTCTTGATTCCGGCTGCCAAGTTCTTCCTGGACTTCTGCCGTGAACGGTGAAGACTTGATTTGGACAAGGTGACCGAGGATAACTCAACTCCCGCGGCAGCGAGTGCTGGAGCCACAATGTGCATCACTTGGCGTACTGAGGTTCCAGTTCGATCCAGGGCTGCAGCAAAATTGGGATATTGGATGATCCTCCTTGCCGACACTTGGCCATCCTTGGGAGCGGATCGAGGAGCTGAAGGACCAGGAGAGGAATATTGGACATCATCATTGGATGCTTCGGCCATGGACTCCGAAGAAGAAGAAGACCCACTTTTCACCGTTCCTTTTGCTTGCAGTGAGTCCATCTCTTCGCAGCTTTTCTTCTTCTTCCTCTTCTCTTCAGCTGCTCGGCGTTTCTCCCGCTCCGCTGCCCTGCGAGCAAACTCCAGATCCTCTCCTCCGATGTACATCTTCCGCACGGTTCGCTGGTCATTCAGAAAGTCTCGATCTTCGGGGACTTTGATGAGTTTCATGGCGTTGGCATGAGCTGTTTCGAACAGTGTATTCAGGTTGGCTTGGAATCCCTTTTCCCGCTCCAGTTGCTTCTCCCCCGCGGTTTCGGTTTCTGGCAACCTTCTCGTAGTCCGTGGAGAGGGCCTTGATCCTCTCGACGCACTTGGGCTTGTGGGAGGTCGGAATAGATGCCCGAGCCCACACCGCCATAACCTCATCAGCTACCACATTGGCAGCTTCCGCCGTGGATGTTTTTTTCTTCCGAGTGAAGAACAACAGACGTCGAAGAACATCTCCCACTGTCGGGAGTTGACACAGCGTTTCCAGGGGTTCATTTCGCAACACCCCCACCAACCACACAGTCTCCTGCTTTCTTGTATTCATAACCTGAAAAGAAATATGTTACAATTAGTATAAGGTAGAGTAGCCATTCAGCAATAGTAACACATGGTTTGAAGGGACCCTTAAAATTAAAGAACACGAATGAAATTCATCTTGCTGGCATGTTTTCACGAGTGGAAGAAATTAGGGGTGTGTGCATGACAAACTTCAGGAACAAAAAAAATTGGGACACACTAATAATATATATATATATATATATATATATATATAAATATCAAAGGTTTAATTAAAATGGTTCGTCATCATGATGTACTCTGACTAACCATAATTCTGCTCGTTGTTCGTCAATTATTCTTCTCCTGTATCTAACATCTGCCTCTGTGAGCTTTTCCTCAAATCTTGAACAGTATCCTAGCCTCAGATTTTTGATCCTCATAGAAGGAGAAATCATTCTGAGTCATCCTCAGTTTAAACTCCTCCTCCAATTTTCGTCATTGAGAAAGATCCTCAGAAAAAATATCAAATAAACAATCAAGCTCTTTGACAAACCATTCTAGTTTTGCCAAATAGGTTGAACCTCTCTTTGTGACGGAGTATCTATGAAACCTGTTGATGCATTTTTGAAGTTGAAATATTAAAAAAATCAATATTATTTTCTTAATTAAAAATTGTGGTCACAAATCACTTAAATATTTTTTAGTTTAGAAATTTTGGCTGAAATACATAGATAAATTAATTCACAGGTTTACAGAGCACATCACAACAAAATTATATTTAAAATAAAAAATTTACTATTGGCTAAGACAACATTCTTGTAATTAATTTAGTACTACCCAGGATAGAAAGTTATGATAACTTAACATGAAAAGTCTGCTGCTAGTTTGTTCACCTTCGTCTCAATGGTGTGCAAGGATAGTGGATAAACATTACACCAAATCCATTGTTTCCTCAACTTATCTGCAACTTTTGTGATGTTTTCCTTGGTTTTCCAGTTTGGCTCCTTAAGTAGATGCTGAACAACTTGTTCAGCGGTAGGTAATTTTCCATTAGGAAAACTGTCAATGGATGGAAAACTATGGCCTCCATGTAAGACTTTTGTTGTCTGGCTTCTATGTTTCATAAGTAACTAAAAATCTTGAAGACGTTAAACTAGTGTTAATTGAATAGGTTATAAAAATTCTGAAAAATGGAAGTAAATATAAAGTAGTGAAATGGGGGTGCGATGCCAGTAAGTGTATCTGTGTAAAGATGCGTTTGCGTTATTCACCTACCGGATACTCTGTTAGTAGGGTCACGGCAGCTGCTGCTGGTTGCTGAGATGGGAGATTTAGCTGCCAGTGAGGACCACCCAGAGGGCCTTCAATAGGGGTGTGCTGGATAGTATTTTTTACTATCTGGCTGGATACTGGATAGCTGGATAATAAAAAAAAATATCTGGCTGGATACCGGATAATATTATTCAAATAATTCATAATTTTTTATATATTATTATTTAGCTGTTACTTGACTAATTGACTATACTATCAAATTTTAATCACTATTTGATATAAATTATAGCTATCTTTCAATAACTTTACTAATTACCTATATTTTATCCTTTTCAGGATTGTTTCATTGCCTAAATCATATAGCTATATAGCTAGTTAGTATTAGTTACAGGCTTACAGCAATATTTTAACATTATTTACCCCCTAAAATGGCTAGTTTTATTTGGAAAATATTTACAATACATGAGACTAATCCAACGATAGCTATTTGCTCCCTATGTTCCAAACAGATTAAAAGGGGATCAGAGAAATTGGGTGCTAGGTGCTATAGCACAAAACCTTTGCACAATCATGCAAAGATGCTGCATTCAAAAGAATATAAAGAAGTGTCTCAACTTAACAAATCATCTAAAAATCAAAATCAACCTATAGCGACCACCTCAATGGCTCCGAAGGAGAAAAAATTAGTTGCCATGGAAAAGTAACTCACGTTAGAAGAAAGTTTTTCCTTTAAGAAAATATGGGATATAAATGACTCAAAAGCTCAAGCTTTACATAAAAAGATAGGATTAATGGTGGCATTGGACAACCATCCTTTTAGTTTAGTTGAACAAGATGGCATTTCGTCACCACCACATGACTCATCAGGTTACTTAGTGGCTATAACTATGCCTTAATGCCTTTTTTCTCTTTATTCAAAAATTACAATAAATCCCAAAATACAAACTGATTGAAGCTTAAACAAAATAAGATTATTATTGGTTTAGCAAATTAATAAGATGTTTTTGTATTAATTAATTAATTGTATTAATTGTATTAATTGTATTAATTATTTAATAAATGTTACCACTTTATCATTTTATGATTGAATTCCATATAATTTCCAAGTGCTTCACAAAAATAGATCCTGACTTTATGTACACCCTGTATATTATTTATATTTATATATTTATATATTATATGAAAATTATTTCATGAAAGTAACACGTAAAAAATATTTATGATGAATAAAACCATGAAGGAAAGGAAACACAGAATGGTGCTCAAGCGCTTTCGTCTAATGACATCCTCAGGAACACTGAAGTACATAAAAGGGTTACAGCCTATATATAGGTTACAGAAAAAAAAAATATATATACTTACTTACTTACTTCTTACTTCGTAGCCCATGGGTTCTCTTATGCGAACCCGGCGGCACTCAGGTATCCCGCTACCACCATGGGACGGGTCCATAGGTCTCGTAGAGAGGTAATGTTGGAGTTGTGTCTTTGTTGAGAGAGAGTGTGGCAGTGTAAGAGTAGGTGTTCTGTGTCCTCAGGGTGGAGGTAGCATTTTTGACAGGTGGAGGTGTCAGCTAGGTGGAGTCTGTGTCTGTATTGTTGGAGGGAGGGGTGGTGGCCTGAACGGAGCCTGGCCAGAGTAACTCTTGTTTTCCTTGGGAGGGTTTGTTCGCTCTGATGGACTACAGGGGGAGTATCGTGAAGGACAGTGTTGTGTGGTTAGTCGAGTAGGTATTTCCTGGTAAATTCTGTGTGGAGATGTTTAATGGGGTTGATGTTTAGGGGAGGAGGGGGGATATTGTTCAGTAGCTGCGAATAGTGAGCAGCAGGAGTACGTTTTTTGTTGCGGGGTGGGAGATTGTGTAATGTGAGATGGTGACAGGGGTGGTCTGGGGCCAGTGCTCTGGAGAAGAATTGAGTCCCTGTCATGTTCATGTGGTGTTCGATGGGGAGTATTTTCATATCTGCATGTAGATGTGGGATGGGTGTGGTTCGGAGGCAGCCAGTAATGCTTCTGAGACCTCTGTTTTGCGTGGTCTGTATCTTTTTCTGGTTTGTGTGGGAGATGGACGGGGACCAGGCGGGGGCAGCGTAAGTTAGGGTAGTACGTACAAACTGTTTGTATAGGATACTAAGGGATTCCTTCTGCTGACCGAATGTTGTGGAGGTGAGTGTTCTGAGAGCGTTGAGTTTTTTTGTTGCTTTGGAGCAAATGTTTGATATGTGAGGGGAAAAGGACATGTGTGTGTCTAGGGTGAGGCCGAGGATTGTTGGGGTTTTGTTTAGAGGTAGGGGATGTCCCGTGAGGGTGACTCTCGGGTGTGGAGAAGTAAAACTAAAAATTAAAAATTAAAGGATTATTAGAGGCATACAAATTTGTAAGGAAAAAATATCGATTTTTAGCACAAGATCAAATGAATTATTATTTCCAACCAATGTTATATAAAAAAAAAAAAAAAAAAAATATACTGGAAATCTGCCCGGGTTTTAACACACTGCCTTTTTTGGTTAAGGTTTGCTGTATATAAAAATAAAATGAAAATTAAAAGTTAATAGAGT
Organism: Bathynomus jamesi; assembly: GCA_023014485.1. Classification (NCBI taxonomy): domain Eukaryota; kingdom Metazoa; phylum Arthropoda; class Malacostraca; order Isopoda; family Cirolanidae; genus Bathynomus; species Bathynomus jamesi. The sequence continues at coordinate 994,451 of JAJOZX010000171.1, read as the reverse complement.
AACACAAGTTTACCAAAGATTTAGCGTCCTACCCTTCTTATCTAAATCTGTTCTGAAGGAATTCAAAACAACAGGATCGAGTTGAAACAGACCTTTGCTTAGGTTGAAGTTATTTGAAAGTTGGATAATGGCAGACTCAAGAATATTTCTATTAACAATGTTGCTAGAGTGAAATAAAACTGAAGCATTATTCCAATCAATACAGTGGGATAGCTCTGACAAATGGACAAAAAGGGCACTGGACAACTGTCCTGTTCTAACGGAATACTGATGCTGTTTTATAAGTGTGTGCAAATCCTTTCCCATCTGACCTATGTAAAAGGAATCACATTGTTTACAACCAATTTTATAGATAATGCCTGAATTATTGGTAGGGCTATTTTTTACTATGATATTTTTCCCAATATTGTTATATGAAAATACTACATTAATATCCAAAAGTTTAAGTATATTAGCAATGCCTAAAAAGCCCGGGAAAAATGGAAGTACTAAAATATTTTTTGACAAAGTACGAGTGTTATTATTGACACGATAGAAAGTTCGTTTTGCCTTGTTGAGACAAGATTCCATAAATGCAGATGGATAACACAGATCACTTCCAATACCGTTGATTTTTTCCAATTCGGCATCGATGTATTCTGGACTGGTGATTCTAAGGGCGCGGAGAAACATTGAAGAAAAAATGGCCTTCTTAGTTGGGGTGTCATGTCCCGAGTAAAAGTGTACATAGGACAAATTGTTTTTTTTTTTCCGATAGATACTAAACTTAAAACCTGGGCTTTCCCTATGTACACGCACATCCAAAAACTCCATATAAATATTGGAGAGGAGGGGCAATAAGGGGTTGCCCATGGCCATCCCAAAAACTTGTTGATAATACTCGTTATTGAAAGTGAATTTACAGTCTTTGATGCAAAGCTTAATAAGTTCCAGAACAATGTGTAAGGTAGTGGCAGGTCATACTTATGTAATTCTTGGGGGGACACCCACTAAGAAGGCCATTTTTTCTTCAATGTTTCTCCGCGCCCTTAGAATCGCCAGTCCGGAATACATCGATGCCGAATTGGAAAAAATCAACGGTATTGGAAGTGATCTGTGTTATCCATCTGCGTTTATGGAATCTTGTCTCAACAAGGCAAAACGAACTTTCTATCATGTCAATAATAACACTCGTACTTTGTTAAAAAATATTTTAGTACTTCCATTTTCCCCGGGCTTTTTAGGCATTGCTAATGTACTTAAACTTTTGGATATTAATGTAGTATTTTCATATAACAATATTGGGAAAAATATCATAGTAAAAAATAGCCCTACCAATAATTCAGGCATTATCTATAAAATTGGTTGTAAACAATGTGATTCCTTTTACATAGGTCAGACGGGAAAGGATTTGCACACACGTATAAAACAGCATCAATATTCCGTTAGAACAGGACAGTTGTCCAGTGCCCTTTTTGTCCATTTGTCAGAGTTATCCCACTGTATTGATTGGAATAATGCTTCAGTTTTATTTCACTCTAGCAACATTGTTAATAGAAATATTCTTGAGTCTGCCATTATCCAACTTTCAAATAACTTCAACCTAAGCAAAGGTCTGTTTCAACTCGATCCTGTTGTTTTGAATTCCTTCAGAACAGATTTAGATAAGAAGGGTAGGACGCTAAATCTTTGGTAAACTTGTGTTACTCTATTAACTTTTAATTTTCATTTTATTTTTATATACAGCGAACCTTAACCAAAAAAGGCAGTGTGTTAAAACCCGGGCAGATTTCCAGTATAATTTTTTTTTTTTTATAACTGGTTGGAAATAATAATTCATTTGATCTTGTGCTAAAAATCGATATTTTTCCTTACAAATTTGTATGCCTCTGATAATCCTTTAATTTTTAATTTTTAGTTTTACTTCTCCATTTATTGCATATATATATATATACAGTATATATATATATATATATATATATATATATATATATATATATATTTTAATTTTTTATTTTATTTTATTTTATTTATTTTTTTTCTGTAACCTATATATAGGCTGTAACCCTTTTATGTACTTCAGTGTTCCTGAGGATGTCATTAGACGAAAGCGCTTGAGCACCATTCTGTGTTTCCTTTCCTTTGTGGTTTTATTCATCATTATATATTATATATTATTTATATATTATATTATATATTAAAACACTAGGTTAAATCTATTTTATTCATAAAATTGAGCTAGGCCTAGCCCTAGGCTGCTATGGTTATAATTGAAGGATTTGCACCGACTCCGACTCCATCCAACTATGCACTTCCGACTCCGACTCCACTCAAAATTGACCGACTCCACGACTCCGACTCCACAGCCCTGGTGTAGTCTCCTTTCTTGTGTACTGGGATTATTATACCATGTCCCAGTTACAGGGTACTCCCTCTCCATCCATAATACACTGATTTAATCCCATCAGCCACTCCTGCACTGCCATTCCTCCCGCCTTGAGAAGCTCTCCTGGTAGGTTATTGATTTTGGGTGATTTCCCATCTGGTAAAGAGTTAGTGTTTTTCAATTTCACTTGAGAGAATGGGTGGTGGTTCTTCTTCTGTATTTGCAGAACTTGTAATCTCTGGGAACAACTCTATATCCATTTCATTATTTCCAGTTAATATTGCTCCAAAATGGTCCCTCTATATCATCTTTACCTAGTGGCATTTTTGTCCCTTGGTCATTCTTCATGATGGTGAATTCTGGTTTCCATTGTCTCATGATCTCCTTCACTGACTGTACAACTCTGTAGCTAATCTCACACACCTCACAGTTCTGCTTTATCCAGTTTTGTTTGGCTTCCTTACATTTTTTCTCTACTTCTCTACACGGATGCCTGTAATTATTCACATTCTCCAGGGTGGGATTTGTTTGCTTCCAATGTTTTGCAGCTCTTCTTTTGTCACATTTACTTAGAACCTCTTGTGTCATCCAAGGTTGTTTAACCTTCTGTTTTACTCCCAACATCTCCCTTGCTTCTTCTTTGATAATATCTCTTCCCTCCTTCCATATCTCATCTGTGCTGCCTTCTATTTGCAGCAATATATATACACACCGGGTGTCCCAATAAAATGTTTACACATTTTTTCATTTGTTTGTTCTCTCTTCTCATCTTGCGCGGAATGTTCTCCTATACAAGCATCGTTCTTTACGTTATTTATACTGCGTGTTCTTTGCAGTTGAAATGTATATATAGATACGGCATGTGGGAGGTGCCCCTTTAGGGCATTGGTTTCTGCGCGTATGTAGAAGAATTATGGCATTTGTTCGAGTGAGGCCCGTGGTGTAATAGTTATCATATGTGACTGGCAATCGGAAGATCCCGGGTTCGATTCCCGGGTGGTTACCTCATTTTTTCATTTGTTCGTTCTCTCTTCTCATCTTGCGCGGAATGTTCTCCTATACAAGCGTCGTTCTTTACGTTATTTATACTGTGTTCTTTGCAGTTGAAATGTGTATATTATATATATATATATATAATATATATATGAAAATTATTTCACAAAAGTAACACGTGAAAAATATTTATGATGAATAAAACCACGAAGGAAAGGAAACACAAAATGGTGCTCAAGCGCTTTCGTCTAATGACATCCTCAGGAACACTGAAGTAGGGTACATAAAAAGGTTAAGCCTATATATAGGTTACAGAAAGAAAAAAAAGAAAAAATAAATAACATACATACACACACACATATATACATACATATATATACATACATATCTATATATACAAATACATACATACATACATACATACACATATATACAATAAACAGAAGTAAAAATAAAAATAAAAAATTAAAAAATTAAAAATTAAAACCTTAAAGGATTACCAGTGAGGCGTACAGATTTGTAAGGAAAAATATCGATTTTTAGCACAAGATCAAATGGATTATAAAAATACAAATTTATACTGGAACTCTGCCCCGGTTTTAACACACTGCTGCCTATGGTCAGGTTTCGATATATATAAAAAAATAAAATGCAAATTAAAAGTTAATAAAGTAGAAGACAAGTTTACCAAAGATTTAATGTTTTACCCTTCTTATCTAAATCTGTTTTAAAGGAATTCAAAATAACAGGATCGAGTTGAAAAAGACCTTTGCTTATGTTGAAGTTATTTGAAAGTTGGATAATGGCAGACTCAAGAATATTTCTATTAACAATGTTGCTGAATGGAATAAACTGAAGCATTATTCCAATCAATACAGTGGGCTAACTCTGACAAATGGACAAAAAGGGCACTGGACAACTGTCCTGTTCTAACGGAATATTGATGCTGTTTTATACGTGTGTGCAAATCCTTTCCCGTCTGACCTATGTAAAAGGAATCACATTGTTTACAACCAATTTATAGATAATGCCTGAATTATTGGTAGGGCTATTTTTTACTATGATATTTTTCACAATATTGTTATATGAAAATACTACATTAATATCCAAAAGTTTAAGTACATTAGCAATGCCTAAAAAGCCCGGGAAAAATGGAAGTACTAAAATATTTTTTGACAAAGTACGAGTGTTAATATTGACACGATAGAAAGTTCGTTTTGCCTTGTTGAGACAAGATTCCATAAACGCAGATGGATAACACAAATCACTTCCAATACCGTTGATTTTTTCAATTCGGCATCGATGTATTCCGGACTGGCGATCCTAAGGGCGCGGAGAAACATTGATAAGAAGGGTAAAACATTAAATCTTTGGTAAACTTGTCTTCTACTTTATTAACTTTTAATTTGCATTTTATTTTTTTATATATATCGAAACCTGACCATAGGCAGCAGTGTGTTAAAACCCGGGCAGAGTTCCAGTATAAATTTGTATTTTTATAATCCATTTGATCTTGTGCTAAAAATCGATATTTTTCCTTACAAATCTGTACACCTCACTGGTAATCCTTTAAGGTTTTAATTTTTAATTTTTTAATTTTTTATTTTTACTTCTCTGTTTATTGTATATATATGTATGTATGTATGTATGTATGTATTTGTATATATAGATATGTATGTATATATATGTATGTATATATGTGTGTGTGTATGTATGTTATTTATTTTTTCTTTTTTTTCTTTCTGTAACCTATATATAGGCTTAACCTTTTTATGTACTTCAGTGTTCCTGAGGATGTCATTAGACGAAAGCGCTTGAGCACCATTTTGTGTTTCCTTTCCTTCGTGGTTTTATTCATCATATATTTTTTTTTTTTTTTTAAGTTCGGGAAGAACCGATTCGCCTCTATTTAAAAGGGCATATCTCGGCGGAAAAACAAAGAAAAAGTGAGAGGAAAGACAGAGGAAAAAGAAAGGGTGGAGGGGACAGTCGAAGTGGAAAAAGACCAAGGATGACAAGGACTGCAGGGTCGAGCCCCATCATCCTTGGGTGCTAGGGCCGGGAGGGCGCACGTGGAACCTCCAGGAACAAGCACGTACAAACGAGCACAAAGAGCACTCAAGAGCACGAGCTTAGAACCCCCTTGCGGGGATTCATCATATATATATATATATATATATATATATATATATATATATATATAAATAATTATATATATATCAACATGCACACTTTAGATGATAGTAATATGCGCTGATGTACAGTATTAGTATATTTATAGTACTTAGTTATAGTAGTATAGTAATGGTGTATTGTACTTAAATAACAGTAGTATCCCTTGTTACAGGAAATGGTGGCATTGCAGTTATTGTTTGAGCAACGTAAGTGGATTCTGAAGCACTACTGGAAGACGGGGAATGTGGCTGAGGTACAGAGACATTGGAGAAATGAGTTTGGAACATTACCACCATCACAGGTAACAATTACAAGATTACGTGATAAGTTTGAGACTGATGTAACAGTGCAAAATTTCAACAAAAGCCAATCTGGATTTGAACATTTAAAACATTAAAGTAAGCAGCACAACCATGAAGGTATGACGCTGCTGGCTGATATTTCAAACATCAAAGAAGCCTATTTGCTATCTATTTACTATCCACCTATTTTGCTTATTGATATACAGTGGGGTTCCGAAGTTCGAGAGACTCAAACTTTGTGATTCCACATAGTCGTGATCACCCTTTTTTATACCAAAAATTTCAAAGTTCATGATTTTTGACCGAAAATCCACATATTCGTGATTTTTTATTTTCTGTATTATTATGCCATGACAAACATTGCTGCAGCTTGGGAGAAAGTTAGTGAAAAGTCACTGTGGGCAACATGGAATAACCTATGGCCAAATCGTCCAGTTCCAGATTTTGAAGGCTTTCCTAACGATCTCTCTCCAGAGAAATTAAATGTAGAAGTTGGAGGTAACCTTGGCTTCGAACTTTCCTCTGACATGATAGATGACCTTTTAGAATCACACGGTGAAGTTATGGCTGAAGATGACATTTTAAACTTTGATGAGGAAGCTGTTTCAGAAGATTTGGACCCTAACCAAACAACTGAAGATGAGCCAAAAGATCTTACCAGGAATGATCTTAAACAATTGTTTTATTACATAGACCTCATTAAGAAGATCACTGATAAAGATCCACTGCAAGACAGAGCTTTTAAAGTTTACAATGGAATCCTATCAAGCGCTCTTCCCTATGAGACGAAAATGAAAGAACTCAAACGTGCGGCAAAGCAAACCACAATAGACAAGTTCTTTAAACCAGCTAGCCGATCACCATCCACCTCTACAGCGTCATCATCCAAAGCCTCACCTTCTCAGTAACCCACTTCAACCATTAACTACTGTATTACTGTAACTTCAAAATTAATACATGGTGAGTTTTTATTCTTTTATTTTTTATTCTCTGTTAGTTTAGTAGTACTGTACATAATTGTAATATTTTTGTTTTTTCTTAGATTGGTATCAATTTTTCTAAGCTCTGGAACGCATTAGCAAAAATTAATGGAAAATGGATTCCAATGTTCGTGATTTCGAAGTTTGAGACGATTTTGGCAGTCCCAATTAATCACGAACTTCGGAACTCCACTGTATATGTTGATATGATGTGTAAACATTTTTTTGGACACTCAGTATATATATATATATATATACAGTATATATATATATAGATATAGATATAGATATATATAGATATATATATGGTGTGTATATATATATATATATTAGGGTGTCCCAGCCTCACATGTGAAAATAAAAATTTGCAAGAGTCAAATCGCACACCCCTTTAATTAATTACACTTGAAGAAAGGAAAAAATGGGCGAAATTTCATTGGCCTATTAGGAGGGGAAGGGTCCCCTCATTGACCTTGTTTATTCGACCCTATATGAATAAACATAAATGCTCAGCATTAATCATTCTAGAATGGAAGAATGAAATGTAAATTCTTTCTAATGACTAAATTAAAGGAAATGGAAATTCTTCCTAATGGCACATTTCATTTCGGGGGACAGAGGATCTTTTTGTCTGCTGAGGGAAACTGCTGGCGGTGGTATTTGACGACTTGGTACACGAGCTGCCGTTCCTCCTCATTTTTTGTCAGGCCCTCGTTGAAATCTTCCGCCAGTTTCACCGCCCATTCTGCCGCGTCGTTCACAGACTTCAACGATGGTGCACATCCTTCGAGATCTTTGGGGGTTTTCGGAACCGGCAGCTTCAGGCAATGAAAAAGGTTTTGAGTCCTTTTCATGACCAAGGTGCTCAAATCCGACCGTCTCACGGTCAAGACACACTTTCCCTCCAGCCAACGCAGATCTTTTGGGTTTTTGGTCTTCTTGTGCAGGTTTTGGAGCATGGCCATCTTCTCTGCATCAGTGGTTTTGGAGGAGAACATAGCGAGTCCGGCTAAATCTTCGCTTAGGTACCAGAGGTGGCCCCGGAATTTCGTCAATGCGGCGGTACCTACATCATGATCCACCACCTTGTACCGCTCTAGGTCCTCCAACAGCTCCAGGTCATTGACGGGCGCGTCCGCCGTCAATGGAGCCTCAAACCACCTCTGGAGGTAGATGGTGACGGCAAAGACGTTTATCCTGCGTAGTGACTGGACCTCGTGAGCGGTCAGGTGGAACTGGCTTCGGAAGATGAACATCTTAAGACAGTAAATGCCTTTGGCCATCCACCTGGCCCGGTGGTATGCTCCAGGATGATTGTACCGGAGATCTCGTTTGCCATGACCATCGAGGATCAGGAACTCCAGGTAATCGTGTCTTGGGTGGCCAACTTCAAGCTGGTCTTCAATGAAGTGGACAATCTGCTCTTTTTTCAACGCCACCCATTCCGAAAGGATGTCGCTTGGCCATCGCCGTTGAACGGAGAAGCCTGCTTCTGGTCGATGAACTCCCATTGGGATTTGAAGCGAGCGAACAGCGCAATTTCGGGGCCAGAAGACCTGAAGAACAGGTCAAAGACTGAGGTGATTACCAATTCCATCATGTGGTGTCTGCAAGCCAGGAAAAGAACGCGGTGGTCCATTTGGTCCTGGATAATCGTACAAGTGCCACTGTGAATACCGGTATTCGCCGCTGTTGTGTCGAAGCAGAGACTGGCAATCCATGGTTGAACTTGCGGCCAATCGTCCAGCACCTTCAGAACAGCTCCAGCCATCCGCTGTCCCATGCTGTCAGGGATTTTTGGGATCGCCAACAACTTCTCAAGATTCTTCCCGCTGACCAGCACTGGTATGTGATCCGATTTCCCTCCATCCGAATCAGGGAGGAGTTTGCCATCAAAGTGGACAACAAGCGGCATATCAGGATTGAACTCGGTCTTGATTCCGGCTGCTGTGAACGGTGAAGACTTGATTTGGACAAGGTGACCAAGGATAACTCAACTCCCACGGCAGTGAGTGCTGGAGCCACAACGTGCATCGCTTGGCGTACTGAGGTTCCAGTTCGATCCAGGGCTGCAGCAAAATTGGGATATTGGATGATCCTCCTTGCCGACACTTGGCTGTCCTTGGGAGCGGATCGAGGAGCTGAAGGACCAGGAGAGGAATATTGGACATCATCATTGGATGCTTTGGCCATGGACTCCGAAGAAGAAGACCCACTTTTCACTGTTCCTTTTGCTTGCAGTGAGTCCATCTCTTCGCGGCTTTTCTTCTTCCTCTTCTCTTCAGCTGCTCGGCGTTTCTCCTGCTCCGCTGCCCTGCGAGCAAACTCCAGGTCCTCTCCTCCGATGTACATCTTCTGCACGGTTCGCTGGTCATTCAGAAAGTCTCGATCTTCGGGGACTTTGATGAGTTTCATGGCGTTGGCATGAGCTGTTTCAAACAGTGTATTCAGGTTGGCTTGGAATCCCTTTTCCCGCTCCAGTTGCTTCTCTCCCCCACGGTTTCGGTTTCTGGCAACCTTCTCGTAGTCCGTGGAGAGGGCCTTGATCCTCTTGACTCACTTGGGCTTGTGGGAGGTCGGAATAGATGCCCGAGCCCACACCGCCATAACCTCATCAGCTACCACATTGGCAGCTTCCACTGTGGACATTTTTTTCTTCCGAGTGAAGAACAACAGACATCGAAGAACATCTCCCACTGTCGGGAGTTGACACAGCGTTTCCAGGGGTTCATTTCGCAACACCCTCACCAACCACACAGTCTCCTGCTTTCTTGTATCCATAACCTGAAAAGAAATATGCTACAATTAGTATAAGGTAGAGAGTAGCCGTTCAGCAATAGTAACATATGGTTTGAGGGGACCCTTAAAATTAAAGAACACGAATGAAATTCATCTTGCTGGCATGTTTTCACGAGTGGAAGAAATTAGGGGGGTGTGCATGACAAACTTCAGGAACAAAAAAAATTGGGACACTAATATATATATATAATATATATATATATATATATATACACACACACACACACACACACATACATACATACATACACCTTACCTTACAACCTTACAAAGGTTTCGCGCAATGATTTCTCATTTTGCGAAGGTCAAGCTTGTCGCCCCTCCTCTTGAGTTGGCCTGGTGAAGTAGTGAGTTGGATTCTTGTGCTCACCACCTCACATAGCTAGGTACGCCTGGCTCATCAGGGATTGCTCTGAGCCAGGCATCTAGTCTTCTTTTGAAAATTTCCACTGCAACTCCCCTCGTGTTTCTTAGGTCTTTGGGCAACTGATTAAACAGTTTTGGTTCTCTCACTACAAAACTCTTTTCTTTCAGGGTTAAGGATGTTCCCTGTCTCACCTTTAATTTAGGAATATCACACAGTCTACCACTTCTACTTTCCACTGTTGTTTGGGGAGTTATAGGGTTCAGAGTAAGATTAGGGACTAGTTTCTCCATTATTTTCCAAGTGTAAATAATGGTGTATCTCTCTCTCCTCCTTTCCAGTGAATATAGGTCTAGTTCTTGTAACCTTTCCCAGTAATTTAGTTCTTTGCATCCATTGATCTTGGCTGTGAAGCTTCTCTGGATCCCTTCCAGCTGTCTAATGTCTTCGTTTTTATATGGCGATGTTAGGACTGCGCAGTATTCCAATTTGGGTATGATCAGGGTTTTCAGTAGAGGAATCATATATATATATATATATACAGGGTGTCTGAGAATTATCTGTACAATTTTTGGCTATTATTAAAAGTCAACCATGAAGTGTAGAAATTCCAGTGTTGTCCCATTTTACAGAGAATTTCATTAAGTTTTTTCTGATACCAAGTTTTGACAAGTTTTTTAGAAATTCCAGTGTGTCTGAACATTATCTATACAATTTCATCTTTTAATAAAATTCTTGATAACACACGTAAAATTCTTAAACAAGATTATTTAGAATCTGTATTTTCAAAAGTTTCTTTTATTAAAGTAACGTTGTTACAAACATTCGATGTGTGCACCATTAGTGATTCGCAAAACATCCAATCGATACTCCAAATGTTGCCATGTACGCTGCAGCATATCCACATCAATTCGCTCAATAGCAGCTGTGATTCTTGCTTTTAAATCATCAATGTCTGTCACCCGCGTACATTTCACCCAGTCAGCAAGCACACGGTGAATGATGTCAGGAGTAATGGTGTTACATGCCCCAATAATGCGCTGCCGCAAATGTTCAACACTCCTAATTTTCTCTGTGTATACCAGCACTTTCAAGTGGCCCCAGAGATAAAATTCTAGTGGCGTGAGATCCGGGCTTCTAGCTGGCCATTCCACAGGCCCTCGACGTCCTATCCAATGACCAGGGAATTGTTGGTACAGGTATTCCCTTACTTGTGTGCTGTAATGTGCAGGAGCGCCGTCTTGCTGGAACCATGTTGGGGAATTTCCTTCTTCGTTCAAGACACTGGGAAATGCTTCTTCCTTGAGCATACGTAGGTAGGTGCCTCCAGTGACATGTTCATCGAAAAAGAGGGGGCCTATGATGTGATCCTTCCAAATGCCACACCATACCATCACCCGAGATGCACCTTGTTCCTTTGAAGAGGTATACCAGTGAGGTTTGTTTTGAGACCAGTAGTGGGTGTTCTGTCGATTTACCTCACCATTTCCATAAAAAGCAGCCTCGTCACTGAACAGAATGGTGGATGGGAAATTGGCATCCCGAGCATAAATTATGGTTTGTAGAAATAGAAAAATATGAATTTCTCCTATGATGCTGGACTTATGGGACACCCTGTACACACATATATATATATATATATATATATATATATATATATATATATATATATATATATATATAAATTTCATACTTGAACCAGTGCATTTCACACAGTTTCTCACAAAAGTAGTGATGAGTCTCACCATTTTCCCATAACCAAAATGAAATGACAAAATTAAATGTAACAATCTCAAACAGTGGCATAGTTTAAGCTTGTTGAATTTTGTATTTCAAATGTTCTTCATAAATTAATATACTGTATTGAACATATTACACACAACTGTCAAGAAAACTGAAACATGACAAACATGTGAAAAAAAGACAAAAACTAACAAGGCTTAATTCCTTACAAAAAGTATCTAAAGTGCTTATGAATTGATTTCCTTCAGGGAAGAGGACTATATCTCTTGGTAAGCAACTCCATAACCTAATACTCTGGTTCAAAAGATGATGTTGAAGGGTAGGAAAGGAAACTTGGGCCTACCTGATTAGTTGCCTTGATCATAAGAGATACTGACTCAAAGGGCACAGTGAGGGAAGGGAAGATGTATGGTAACTGTATGGCAACATTTAGTAGGTTACCAAGCATGTACACTGTACAGTTATCAAAATATTGGAATTTCACAAATCAACCAAGCTAACTAAATGAAATACTTCTAATATGGAAGATTTATATTCTTAGATTCTTTAAGGGAGGTAGACATGTTTTAGGGGAGGCACCCACTTCCCCTTGGTGTTGCTACTAAAGAATAGTAGAGATAGATTTAAATTGTGGGTGTGTTGTTATTTTATTTATTTTGATTGGGTTTAGAATCCCAGCTGAGCCTTGAATGGCCGAACTCTGAGGGGCTACTTTAACTTAAAGCCTAAGTCAATGGTTCCCAAACTTTACTATCTGTTGGAACCCTTACAGACTTGTTTTTATTTCATGGAACCCCAACTCCATATATATATATATATATATATATATATATATATTTTTTTAAAGTTCGGGAAGAACCGATTCGCCTCTATTTAAAAGGGCATATCTCAGCGGAAAAACAAAGAAAAAGTGAGAGGAAAGACAGAGGAAAAAGAAAGGGTGGAGGGGACAGTCAAAGTGGAAAAAGACCAAGGATGACAAGGACTGCAGGGTCGAGCCCCATCATCCTTGGGTGCTAGGGCCGGGAGGGCGCACGTGAAACCTCCAGGAACAAGCACGTACAAACGAACACAAAGAGCACTCAAGAGCACGAGCTTAGAACCCCCTTGCGGGGATATATATATATATATATATATATATATATATATATATATATATATATATATATATATATATATATATCCCCGCAAGGGGGTTCTAAGCTCGTGCTCTTGAGTGCTCTTTGTGCTCGTTTGTACGTGCTTGTTCCTGGAGGTTTCACGTGCGCCCTCCCGGCCCTAGCACCCAAGGATGATGGGGCTCGACCCTGCAGTCCTTGTCATCCTTGGTCTTTTTCCACTTCGACTGTCCCCTCCACCCTTTCTTTTTCCTCTGTCTTTCCTCTCACTTTTTCTTTGTTTTTCCGCTGAGATATGCCCTTTAAATAGAGGCGAATCGGTTCTTCCTGAACTAAAAAAAAAAAAAAAAAATATATATATATATATATAAAATACGCCTTGGTGGTGTAGTGGTTAGCGTCACTGACTACGAATCCATTGGCCCTGGGTTCAAGACCTGACGGCAGCCGGTGCGCAGCAAAACCCAGCTGTTCATCCTTCCATACAATAAAGAAAGTGGTTGGTAGATAAATGGGTACCCTAGGTGGCCTAGTGGTTAAGACGCTGGGCTGCTGATGGGGCATGGTTCGGATTCCACATTAAACTGTAGGTCTAAGGTGGAGTGAAAAGCTTGACCTTCGTCAGAATGAACAATTCGGGTGGAAGCTAACCAAAGGTTATATATATATATATTAGGGTGGTCCAAATCCATAGGGAGAAATTTCAAAATTGTCTTAGATAGTCTCCACAAGTGTGGTTTTTGTCCATTTAGTGTCCACATGGTCTGTGCAAAATTGCAGCGTGATTGGTGAATATTTAGAGGTCGCCCCACTCTGAATATATATATTATATAATGTGCTTTTTCTTCCGTAGGTCCGATGGCTCAAACTCGATCAATTCCAAAAGTTTGGCTTCTAGGGATGGCAACTGGAACTTATCCACGTCAAGGCTCCCTACATGCCTTGACGCCCTCCTCTTGGGGCAATACCACCACATCAATCAAAAGCAAACCACCTCCGACAGTCTGAACCAGGCATGCCAGAGGGTGATTGAAGTCTGGACCCCAGCGCGGATCCCAACTCAACGGATCGACTCCTGTGTCTGTAAGCTTTCAAAGCTTTTAGACCGCTACAAAACACTCAAGAAGCACAGGACCAGGCAACGTGCCAGCGATAGAATGAATGAAGACATCTTCAAAGCGGACATCCAGGAACTGTTTGACATCGCAACCAGTGATGCCATGAGCACAATCGTCAACGTTGAGGACCGAAATTTCCTGTCCATGCAGCGCAAGGACGTCAATTCTTGCAGCATGGCTGGCATTGATAAGGAAACGACTACACAAGAGGACAGAAAGCGATCCAGAATGGAGAAGGAAGCCAAGAGGAAGGCAAGGCATGAAGCAACACAGAAAGATTTGGAAGAAGCAGGAGTGTCATCAATTGATCTTTCCTCTTCTTCTTCTTCCCTTTTTTCGCAAGACGACGACGACTATACACCATCGGTTCCGATTCCTTCTTCGTCTGAAGCTCCGGCACCAAAGCGTCCCAAGAACAAGGTTACGAACATTTTCCAATCTCCAGAAGTCATTGGAGCAATGGATCGCACCAATCTTTCTGACTGGAATGCTGTTTTCGTAACTGGAGCTGTATTACAGGCCGCGGGGCATGATCTGTCTGGGATGATGTGCTCTCGGAGCTCTATTCATTGCTACAGAGAAAGTGGGTGAGAACAGGCAGCTCGAGAAGACCTAGAATCATTCTCTCTAGAAGACCCTGTCCTTCTCCATTGGGATGGAAAGCTTCTCCCCGGCATTGAAGGGAAGAAGACGAATGTGCATCGGATAGCAATCCTTATAACATTCAATGGACAGGAGAAGCTGCTTGGTGTCCCAAAGATGAAACAAGGAACTGGAGAAGCACAGGCCCAGGCATGCCTTCAAACTATGAAATTATGGAACGTGGAACAGCATGTGAGAGGTCTCATCTTCGATACCACTGCGTCAAACACGGGTTTACATCGCGGAGCCTGTGTCAGGATTGAAGAAGCATTGGGTCATGAGCTAGTTTGGATCGGTTGTCGACATCATATACTTGAAGTCGTACTTGCTGATGTCTTTGCCTCAATATTTGGCTCAACAGGAAGTCCTGAAACAGGCCTTTTTAAGCGATTTCAAAAGGAATGGCCATCTCTCTCCCACGAAGCATTTGTCTCAGCATCGGACAGCTTGTTCGAGAACCCTCAACTCCAAGAGATGAGAAAAGAGATGCTCACTTACTTACCTAACGCTCTTCAGGCAAGCCAACCTCGTGACGACTACGAGGAGTTCCTTGAACTATCTTTGCTCTTCCTGGGGGGAAAGACTGGTGGTCAACTCTTTATCCGAGCTCCGGGTCCCATGCACCACGCGAGATGGATGGCGAAGGCGATTTATGCGCTCAAAATCTACCTCTTTCACTATCAATTCAAGCTCACAGCACGCGAAGAATGAAACGTGACTCAGCTGGCTTTATTTGTCAGTCTGATTTACGTCAAGTACTGGCATGAAGCGCCAATGGGGACACAAGCTCCTCTCAATGATCTCAAAATGCTGCATCTTCTGGAAAAATATCCACACGGAGGAGCTGCACAAGCGGCGAAGACAGCTCTAAGACGCCACCTGTGGTACTTGTCGGAGCATCTGATTGGACTGGCCTTCTTCGATAATAGGATCGATCCTGATACCAAAAGGAGAATGGTTCAACACCTCCAACATCCCCAAAAGAATGGCTGCCCCCGACGAATCGACATGGCGGAAGCTGGTGTTGAAAATGATGTGGCATCCTTCGTCACGAAAAGGACATTGACCCTCTTTGATGCCTTGAAAGTTGGAGGTAAGGAGGAAGCGCGCCAGTTACTTCAAAAAGATCCACGGGAATGGCCAAATGACAAGAACTACAGGGAACTTAGAGATCGCGCCTTAAAGATGAAAGTCGTCAATGATGCTGCCGAGCGAGGTATTGCTCTCGCACAATGCTACAATGACACTTTGACACGAAACGAGGACCAGAAGCAGTACCTCCTACAACTCGTAGCCGCCCACCGAAAACAGATACCAATACCATCCAAGGCGACTCTGATGCAGAAGAAATAATGAAGATACACCCATTATCATGTCCTATTGTCTTACTGTTTTCTTTCATATTCTTTGAGAACCAAAAAAAAATTTAGTTATTCAATTGTCTATATATTTTCCCAAATTTTCAAAAAGGGGGCAAGTGGGGCGACCCCTAAATATTAACCGAATAACGTGAAACTTTGCACAAATACTGTCCACACCAAGAGGCATAAAACCAACCTTGTGGAGAGAACTTAGTCGATGCTTTAACCTTTTGGACCACCCTAATATATATATATATATATTAGACTAGAAAAGTTGGTTACAGATTTTAGTGATGAACACAATACAAATTTTTACACTGAAAATACTTAAGTAAATAAAGCCTATCAGAAATTAACTTGACAGTGCACCATGCCAACGGCTATAGTTATACTGATTGGTTCACAATTAATTACGAAACAAGTGCACATCAAATCAACTGGCAACTTAGAAAATTTTAATTTTAGCGAAAATATATTGCTCAAAATTAATTATAGTTAAATTCTCATGAGTAAAATATATATATATATTAAAATTTGTCATAAATAATATGACAAATTTTAAATACTATGACAGAATTTATATGACATTTATTTTAAAACAGTACTGTACTAATAGAACCAGTCTTTTATAAAATCGTTAAAATTAAAATATGCCAAATTACACTTCTGCAGTTGCCAAGTAGCGAAAATTTATTTACATATACGTACTTAGCAGATTTTAATTTTTGCAAAAAATATTTAGTGATCTCAAATCCATGATGGTGCCATTTCAAGTCAGAATAAGAATATAAAATATTATTTAACAAAAAGCCACAAGGTAAAATTATATATAAATATTAGGACCTTAATTAGACCTTAATATTAATAGTACCTGATTAGACTGATTAGAAAATGTGTCATGGAACCCTTGTCAAGCCTCTGTGGGGTTCCTCAGAACACAGTTTGTGAACCCCTGGCCTAAGTTAAGCTAGACTAAAACAAATTTACAGACTTGGAGGTCCTATTAGGTCCTACCTCAGGGTTGCTGACTCACTGTGGGCCTACTTTAGGCCTCAGTTGCATAAAATTAAGAAAAGAAACAAAAGGGGCACTATTTATGGTCTTTCTAAACCTTGCAACAATAACACAACCTGCACCATTGCATGATAGAACAATCTTGTATCTAAACAACCAAACTGAATTGCAAGAAAGCTCTCTATAAGACCATGCCCTGTAAATGCCACATTCAACAAATAAGTAGAAAGGATGTGCCAATGCCCCCCAAAAAAATGATGCCACAAGAGTGCCCAAACAATGATGTCACAAGAGCCCAAAAATGCTAGTTCTAAATTAAGTGAATTTTTCACTAACCTTACAATTATGAAATGGATATATATACACCTTAATATATACAAGCAATGCTACATCAATCAGCTTAGTCATCGTATCGCCTTGGAACAATAATGGCTCTTCCTCTTCTAGATTTTCTAACACTCCCTACCAGAGGCATTGTTGTCATTACCTTCTGCAAGTTTAGCCAAGCTTTCTCCATGAGGCTGTAACCCAAATGCTTCATCTTCACTATCCATGTTTTTGCTGATTTCTAAAGCATAGAGTTTTTGTATAATTGTCTCTAATTTTCCTCCTGAAGTCTTTTACCACTGCAGACCTAACTAAATTGTCTTTGCCAACAAACAACTCTTCAATTATGCCAAGCTTCCAGCATTGCCTTGGTCTTTCATCCCCAATCATTACCACTTCTCCCACCTTGATACAATTTGCATTGGAACCCTTTACATTGCCTGATGGAGTTATGGGTAATAATTGAGTTCTGGCAAGTATTCCATCTGCCACCTCTTCCATAACTGATCTTGTAGCCCTTCAAGGTACTTGAATCTTCTGGTTAACTCTTCTTGACTGCTCTGGATAGGCTGCAAGTCTTCTGGCAAACTGGGGCTTGATGTTGGTCATTTACCACAGAGAAAATGATTTGGTGTCAATGGCTCCGCATTAGGGTGGTTTTATAAATCTGATGTCAGAATATCTGTTATGCCAACCTGGCATTTGGTGCCACTAGTTAAAAAATGATACACTAAAAATGTTTTGAGATCAGGATATATTTAGGACTTGCACCAAGCTTGTTTGTTTTTTTGATAAGACCTCCATCCATTTTATTGCTATTGGGACACATTTCAAAAAAATGGAGCTGTTATGTGAAAAGCATGCTGTCCATTTTGACAAATTAAGTTATTAAAACATTGTAATAAGTGTTCCTTTCACACAACAGGTCATTAGCCCCATCCCTGCCAATGACTGTGATCCACAACCATCTGTGTTGGGGCAATATTTTATTAAAAAAATAATGTGTATTGTTCAAAAACAAAATATTGGAATTTCTCCATTGACAATTTTTACATGACAGACATTATTAGATAAATGCCAGATAATCATTGTTGCTTGGTTCGCATGATGGCAGACTACTTCATTGGTGACAAGAAGACCTTCCAGTGATTTTCAATGACTTTTAGAAGGAACTGCTTCTGCTCTTCACTGTGTGTGAGAGCTGCATTGAACTCCTGGATAAGTGCAACACTGCATTCTGCAAGGTTGTTGATAACTTTCACCGACCAGACAGTATCCTGGCTCCTCCTGTATGATTCATGGAC
Source organism: Bathynomus jamesi (assembly GCA_023014485.1). Lineage (NCBI taxonomy): Eukaryota > Metazoa > Arthropoda > Malacostraca > Isopoda > Cirolanidae > Bathynomus > Bathynomus jamesi. Next base: position 975,846 of record JAJOZX010000171.1, on the reverse strand, counting down.
TGGCCAAAGTGTTGGATCCTCCTCCAAGAAATCTTGAGGCAGTTCAAGTATTTCAAAAACTTTAGAGTTGACATGGTGACAAAATCATGTAATTCTTTCCCACATGCCTGGCCAACTGGAGAGATCTGTTTAGGGGGCTCCTCAGACCTGATTTTGTTTTTCAGGGCATTTACCATCTGCCGCTTCTCTGCAGCAACACTGTCATTGAAGAAACTGAAGCCTACCAATGTTTCTGATAGATACCTTACCAAAGATGGTGGCTGAGTGCTGTGCTGACAGCCTTAGATATATCTTTATCAGCATAGTTAGCTATTGCAGGGAGGAGATTCAGATTGTTTCTCGGAGCTTTCTACTGAAGATGGACTCTGAAACCAGTATTTGACATAGATGGCCATGACAAAGAGGCTTACTTCCTGGAGGTGGCTCCACACCATATCACTACACAATGGCCTTCTTGATTGATCCCTGTTGCTGCTGGAGCAGAAACTCCTTGGGGAAGAGCCACATTTTGATGGTGTAGATAGCTCAAGCCATCCAATGAGCTTGATGTATAGCTCCTGGATATCGGAAATGGATCCCGTATGGAGGGACCTCTCCAAGGAAGATAATTGTCAGCTCAAGGAGCTCTAAGTAGTCTGCAACTTTCGCCTATGAACAATAAAACCAAATGTAGGCCCAAAACAATGACAGACTAGTGGCCAAGTTTTGCAATTGGGCAACCAAATTTTCTACCCTGGGACCCTAACTCAATTATGCTCAACCTGTTAAGGCCTCACTTAGGCTACAATTTGCACAATCAGAACTTTGCCAAAAAATAGTCAATAACTCAGTCTTGGGCTAGAATCTTGTTTGAAGGACCATGTTGCTTTATAAGAACATAAGAAATTTTTATAGTGGGCACACTAAGGGCCACTTTGGCCAATCGAGGTGGCTCCACTATGTAAAAACTGCCTGTACATTGGCAATAACCAATTTTTACAAAACTAATTAAGTATCAATTTAAAACTAATTAATTATCAATTTAAAACTAAAGATAGAATCTCTGGATCCAGAGGATCAAAGTTATAATAGGCTACTATCCACAAATATGTTACACGCTATATCTATTTATAACTGACATGCAAATATATCAGATCCAAAGAATCCAGTCAATTTCATTATGGTACCCATCAATACCAGTACCATGCCAACCAAAAATAAGTCACAGTCCATATCAATTGCGGACCAAGTCACAATTTACATCCATATACATTACAATATATATACTTAAGAGGAAAAGTGTAGGTGTGGCTGTAAAGACTGTACAGTAATGTAGAAATGTGTGTGCACCCATTTTGGGTCTCCCATTTAAAGGTGTTTGTGGGGCAAGTGAAGATCATGAGTTTTTCAATACCTCACAGTACTATGGGGGGCACGCTCGGCAGAGGAATCTCTTTAAATAGGGTGTGTAAGGACAGAGAGTATCCCCTAACCCAAGATGCTGCCTCCCTATATCCCACAACACCTGTGTTGAGCTGTGGGATCTATCACCCAAATGCACATAATATATATGAAATAAACTAGTACCATTCATGCAATAAAAATGGGCTTAAACACCATCACCAGATGTCCCTTGCAGACATCAAACTATCCAACCTTCTTTTGAAAGAATCAAGCGTATCTGAAGTCACCACTTCTTCTGTCAGACTGTTCCAAAACTTAATTACTCTGTTTGTAAAACTATGTTTTCTTAAATTTGTTCTACATCTTGGCTTAAATAATTTCATACTATGACCTCTAGTCTGATTATTGTGATCTTTAATGAAAAGAGACTCAAAATCTATCTTATCCAACCCTTTTATCATTTTATACACCTCTATCATATCACCCCTTAACCTCCTCCTTTTTAATGAGAACATGCTTAGATACGCCAGTCTTTCCTTATATGTCAATTGTCTTAGAGATGGGATCATTCTTGTTGCTCGTTTCTGTACTTTTTCCAGTTTTTCAATATCTTGTATCAAATAGGGACTATTAAATTGAATGCAGTATTAGAGGAGGGGTCTCACATATGAAATGTATAGTTGCTTTATAATATTGGGTGATTTGTATTCAATGTGTGTGTGCATGAGATTGAGTCTAGCATTTGCTTTATTTCTGATTACCATACAGTGATTTGAGGGTTTAAGTTCATTTGTCACAGTGACACCCAAGTCTTTCTCTTTATCATCATTTTTAATCCAAATTCCATTCATATTGTATTCAAATTCTGGATTTTTTGGCCCAATATGCATAACCTTGCACTTATCAACATTAAATTTCATCTCCCACTTATCTGCCCAGGCTGTTACTGTCTAAGTCTTTTTGTATTGTCATTGCTCCTGCTACTGACTTAACATTATGGCCTAATTTTGTATCATCAGCAAATTTTGAGGTTTTACATGATAGGCCCTTCTCTAGATCATTTATATAGACAACAAAAAGCAGAGGTCCCAGAACAGACCCCTGTGGGACTCCGCTCAATACGGGTCTCCAAGTAGACTTATTTCCATTTAGATGAACTCTCTGTTTTCTATTTCTCAGCCATTCTTCTATCCAATCAGCTATATGACCTCTTATACCATGGGCTCTAACTTTTACCAACAATCTTGCATGAGGAACAGTATCAAATGCCTTTGCAAAATCTAAGTATACTATATCTACTGGCTCTTTATTGTCCAAATGCAATAGGACTCCATCATAAAATTCAATCAAGTTGGTTAGACAGGACCTTCCATTTCGAAAGCCATGCTGGCTATCATTTATAAGGTTGCACTCTTCAAGGAACTCAGTAACTTTACCTCTAATGATACTTTCGAGTAATTTGCAAATAATGGAGGTGAGGCTGATGGGTCTGTAGTTTTTTGCCAAGTTTCTATTTCCTTTTTTAAAGATTGGAGCCACATTTGCTTTCTTCCAATCCTCTGGAATTTCAGTACATATCAATGATTTATTAAAAATAATTTCTAGTGCCTGTGCTATATTCTTTTTGGCAGCTTTTATGACTATTGGATGCATTTCATCTGGCCCTGGAGATTTTTCCATTTTTAATTTATCTATTGCTTTTAAGATATCTAGTTTTGTTACCCTTAATTCATTTATTTCTCTATCTTGTCCTGGTAGTATAAGATCAGGAATATTATTTAAATTTTCATTTGTGAATACTGATGAGAAGTATTTGTTTAGTTCTTCAGTTATTTCAAGATCATCATCTATAGTTTTATCATCTATATGGAGGGGGCCAATTTTCTTTTTCACTCTACTTTTCAAATTGAAGTGACTGAAAAACTTCTTAGGATTGTTTTTTGAATTCTTGGCTAGGCTTTTTTCCAGGTCACATTTGCTATCTCTGATTACTTTCTTGCAAATGCTTCTTTTACTTTTATATATTTCGGAGTCTGTGCCATTTTTAGTTCTTTTGAATTTATGAAATGCTTTTGTTTTTTCTCTGATTGCTCTTTTTACATTGCAGTTTATCCAAGGTTGTTTTTTATTTTTTCCAGTTCTGATTTTACACTGTGGGATATGCTTCCTTTGTATGTTCATTATTATACTTTTAAATTTTTCCCACACACTAGTTACTGTCTGTTCAGGCTGTAGAATATCTGTCCAATTTATTAGACACAGATCATTTACTAGTCCATTTATATTTCCTCTTTTAAAATCTGGAACTTCTACTTTATTTTCACTAGGCCTTGAATTACAAACAATATTAAACCAAAGGATACAATGATCACCTGAACCTAGTGTTTCTGAAACCGAGATATCCTGGAAGGTATCTGGATTATTTGTTAGAATTAAATCTAGAATGGCATTGGCCCTGGTTGGCTCCTTTACTAACTGGGTTAAACCATTCTCAATTATACAGTCTAAGAATCTCTCATTACTTTCTGGTGTTTGTAATATTTCCCAGTCTATATGCCTATAATTAAAATCTCCAACAATAATAATATTGCTTGTCATTGCTTTATTTATTTCATCAATAAGTTGATTTTCTACATACTTATTTTCTTCTCTACCTTTGGGGATTCCTCCAACTGAACATCCCTCAGGTGGTCTATAAATACCCCCTATCCTGATTTTCCTGGCATTTTTATGCCCAATATCTATCCATACAGATTCAACTATTTCCTCTTTAACGGAGGTAACTTCAACTGGATTCAGATTTGTCTTGGCATAAATAAATACTCTGCCACCCTCTGAATATTTACGTTCATAATAAAAAGTTCATAGCCATCAATTTCATAAGTAATGGTATTATCTCTTTCACTAAATAGACTATTTGGTATTGTACTGAATTTTGTCCAAGTTTCAGTGACAATCATAACATCAGGATTTTCAATACCTATGTATGCCTTGAATTCATTTATTTTATCTCGAATACTTCTTGCATTTACATAGAAAAATGACAAAGAACCCTTGGAATATTTTGCTTGTAATTTAGTCTGGTTCTTGTTCTGTGATGGTATATTATTTGCATCTCTCTTACTTTCTTTGTTGACCTTTTTCTTTTGAGTTTTGATTATATTTTTTATTAGTTTATTGTTATCAAGAGTATTGGTATTTGTACTAATTTGGCCTATTCCTTTAGTTTTTAGTCAATTATATGATACAATCTTTGATAGTAAATCAGTTCCTTTACTATTAAGGTGAATTCCATCTCTGTTATAGAACTCTCTTTTTTTGTAAAATTTATTCCACAGTTCGATATATGTAATTTCCATGCTCTGACATAGTGTCTTAAGCCTACTATTTATATATAATGCTTGTGAGTACCACTTATTATTCTCATGTATCCTGGGAATTATACCTGTGATAGATGTCTTAAGGTTAGGTCTCCGTTCCTTTAACTTTGTTAATAGCTGTTTATATGACTCCATGATTTCTTCGGAGTGCTTACCCTTTATATCATTTCCACCTACATGTATAACCATATTCTTTGGTACAGTTAGGTCAATACCAGATCCTTTTTCTATAATTTTATTACTAATTCTATTTATCCCTGCACCTGGATAACAGTAAGCTATGCTACCTCTAGGTAATTTAGATCCTAGGCCCCTCACTTGAGTCACCTATAATGGATGCTGGTTCAAACACACCTATAGCTTTAGAGTGCCTGGGTTTATATGAGTCTGGATTATTATTGCTAACATTTTGTTTTATAGGCCTACTTTCTTCAGCTTTCTCATCTTGATCCTGGACCAGCGAGAAAGTATGAAACTGATTGGTTAGTTCTATAAGGACACTTTTCCTTGGCTCTTGAATTCTAGCTTTCCAGGTTTTCCTAGGTTTAGTCCACTCATCATTTTCAGGAATTGTCTGAGGATATCTAGGCCTGGGCTCACTATGAGGTATAGGGACATTTAAGTTTACTTGAACTGCTACTTCACTAGATTTAGGCTCAACTGCAGTATCTCTATAAGTTGGTCTGGCCTCTCCCTCACTAATAGACCCTCTGGACTTATTAAAATTTTTTATTACAGTACTACACTTGTCACAAAACCACATCAAGTTGACATTAAGCTTAGAAGCAGCATTTATACCTTTATATATATCATTTGTAAGGCCTTTATTTATTTTGATTGGGTTCAGAATACCAGCTGAGCCTTGAATGGCCAAGCTCTGAGGGGCTACTTTAACATAGCCTAAATCAAGCTAGACTGAAACAACCTTACAGACTTTGAGGTCCTATTAGGTCCTACCTCAGGGTTGCTGACTCAATGTGGGCCTACTTTAGGCCTCAGTTGCATAAAATTAAGAAAAGAAACAAAAGGGGCACTATTTATGGTCTTCTTTCTAAACCTTGCAACAACAGCACAACCTGCACCATTGTGTGATGCAACAATCTCGTATCAACAACCAGACTGAATTGCAAGAGAGCTCTCTATAAGATCACACCCTGTAAATGCTGCATTCAACAAACGAATAGAAAGGACATGCCAGTGCCCCCAAAAAAATGATGCCACAAGAGCCCAAAAATGCTAGCTCTAAATTAAGTGAATTTTTCACTAACCTTGCAATTATGAGATGGACATATATACACCTTAACTTAATATATACAAGCAATGCTGCATCAATCAGCTTAGTCATCGTATTGCCTTGGGACAACAATGGCTCTTCCTCTTCTAGATTTTCTAACAGTTGTAGTACAAAATACATTCTTACCTGGTTGGGTTTCCAAGCCTAGCCAGAGAATCCCAAAACTGCCAACATGCCAGCTTATTGTGATCATGTAACAAAAGAAGAAATGACAGAGTGAAGCTGTAGCTGGAAAGTGTGTTATAAGCTGAAGGTGATCACTCATGGAAGTCATAGAGCTGCTGCCCCAGATGGACCTCCAAAGAGTGCTTGAATGCAAATAAATTGCATGAGCACACTACAGTATAGCAGAAGGTAGTGAATTCCAGATGGGTATAGACTGACAGAAAAATCTTGCATGGAACTCATGGATGACCTCAAATACTTGTTTGAGGAGGTTTTTGAAACAAGTCAGAAGAATTAATAGTTGAATGGCCATGAAATATTTTCCAACACTGTATCATGTCAGCTCTGAGAAGACTGCCCTGGATGGAGAAAAGCTGTAATCTTTTAAGTCTCAGAACAGGAGAGGTTTTCAAACCCAGTAATGTGCTTAGTCCACCTACACTGCACTCTCTCAAGCATACCCAAGTCACCAAGATAACCTAAATTCCATACCACTGAACCACTGAAGAAAATTCTAGAATGTCTTGTATGACTGATAAAAAGCGACATTGATCATGAACTCTGACCTCTGGAAATTGTAAATTTTAGCAGGTTGGATGACAAGCCATTAGCCTTATTGACAACTGAGCAAATATGCAGATGGAATTTTAATTTATTGTCCACTATCAACCCCAGATCAATAGCAGACTGGACAAATTTAATTGGTTGGCTATCAATATAATATTCAGAGTAAAGGCCCAAGTACTGCCACACTGCACCTAATGTTTGAAATTGAAGCACACAGCACTTGGACACATTCAGAGAGAGCCCCCAGGAGCCAGCTGTGGCACAAAGTGTGCTGATATCATTCTGGCATTGGTTTACACCTGAAAGTATTGATACTTAGGAAATTGGGGAATACTGGTACCCAAAATACAATTTCAGATCATCTGCAAAAATTTTTACTTTACATTTAAAATAAGATATGATTTACATAAATGAGAAATAGCACTGACCCCAGGACACCCCAGGACTGACCCCAGGACTGACCCCAGGACTGACCACAGGACTGACCACAGGACTGACCCCTGGACTGACCCCTGAGGCACCCCACTAGTTACTCTATGTTGGTGGCTAGTCTCACCATTCACAACAACTGACATTTCCCTGTTTAGGAGGAAATAACCAATCCAACACACAACCCAGTGACCCACCCCAATGGCCTCTAGCTTCTGAAGCAAAATTTGATAATTAACAATATCAAAAGCCTTTGCAAAATCAAAAGGCACCAAATCGACTACTGAATTAGAATTGAGCCAGGAAGTAACATCATTATAAGTGAGTAAGAGTTGATCTGAAACAGATCTTGAAGCCAAACTGGTCATTAGTCATAATTGAATTTTCATCTAGATAGGCATACAAGTTCTTAACAATAACTCATTCTAGTGCTTTACAAGGTATAGAGGTCAAGCTAACTGGCCAGTAGTCAAGAGGATCAGACCTTATTCCTTTCTCAAATATTGAACCACCAATGATCTTTTCCACAATGAAGGAAAAGTAAAGGTGAAAAATGTGTTTTTGATCAATTTAACATGTTTTGTAGGCCTAGGTACTCAGTCACAGGCCAACAGGATTATTTAGCCCTAAATAATTTACGGTACCTATTAGCTAAATATTAAAATACTTTTAATAGTTTCCTAAGAACTAGACAAAATTAAGAATAGTAATGGGAAACATTACACACACACTGCATAGAAGCTAGTTTGTAGGCCTAGATTAGGTAGGCTTTTGATTATTGGGTATCTGGGCCTACACTATACTAAGTTGTTTTAAGTACAGGGGATCCTCATTATCCAAGTATTCATTATCCGAGTCCCCTCATTTATTTAGCCAAATAATTGTAGAACCATATGGATAAATTCCCCACACTTGAGAGGTTTCTGCAGATAATGCACGTAGAGCGCGGAAGTGCAATGGAAAAATGTTTAACTTTCCCTCAGACTCGCTGTCTCACTCGGGGCATTCCATGATAGCTCAACCCAAAAAAAATAAAAAGACCACTCTGACACGGATTTGGGTGAAAATTGGTATATAGGGTTAGTTTGTGTTCCAAATCCACTGGTTCAAACAAAAAATCTCTATGACTAATGGTTTTTAAGTTATTAGCCCCCCCTTTACCATGTCCACTTTGATGGGCAATATCTCCCATCCAGTTAATCATAAACTGAACATATTATACATTTTTGGAATCAGCAAGACGATCTAACTAATGATACTAATTTTAGCTTTGTAAAGCAATTTTCAAAATTTTACTCCCCATCTCCCCCATTTGCTTAACCCCCTACCCCCCCTTGACATTAAAACCATCCAATTTTTTTATGAATATTAAACTTCATATTATGGTTGATAAATAAAAACAACAAAAAGGGTGGGTATCATGTTAAAATCAGTTTAAATAATTAACAAAAAATTTATTTTTAATCATTTTTCCTACGGTAACTTATCACCAATCAAAGTTGTTGATTTGTTTTATTAAAATCAGATTTTTTTTATTTATATAATATTTTTAAAATTTAGTATCTCAAAAAAATATTCTTTTTGAGGCAACTACTTTTTTCCAGTTTGAAATAATTAAAACACAGATCTAATTCCTATTTGTAATATAGCTATCTCATTATTAAAGGGCTTGCAAGCATTGAAAAAGGCACATAGTTCTCTGAAGAGAAAGCTTGAAGTGAGTTTATTAACAGAGATTCAAAGCCCAACAAAGACTCCAAAACCTTGATTCTGAAGTGAAAAGGTAAGTATATATGGAGAACTTTGCATGTACACTTGTTACATTAATTTCATAATTATAAGTTCATTGTAGCACATTTCTTAACAAGTATTTCAGTTTTTATTTTGAATTCGGCTTATATTTGGATTCTCTCTAATTCATCATTTTTGTAGACAGCATTAAATACTTCTACATAGCATTAAATACTTTTATGTATTTTGCATTAAATACTTTTATGTATTTTTCAGATACCATCATCTCATGCAAGAATTGGTGGAGGCTTTTCATTCTACCGATAGTTATGATAAAAAACTTTGAATACTGAGCACTTCTCTACATACTATCGCAGAAACAGCGCAAACATTTCAAGTAAAATATTTAGTCAAAAAGAGCAGAAGTTTGAAAAAGAAGTATGGGATTATTCCAGAAGTTCCAGCTATGTCAAAAGGGAAAGTTGTCACAAAATCCACGAAAGAGCTAGTTAGATCATTCTATGAATCAGATGAGATCAGTCGTATTTGTCTGGGAAAAAAAGATTGCCTGAGAATGAGAGACTATAATACTGGAGAAAAGGTAAGTGTCCCAAAAAAGCTTGTATTAATGAATTTAAGAGAAGCATATAACATCTACAAGGAAAACCCAGAGAACCTTCCAATAGGATTTTCAACTTTTGCATGTATTTGAATTTTGACCCAAACACTGTTTTATCTGGATCAGGGAGAACACACTCAGTGTGTGTTTGCACTTATCATCAGAATGCTAAGCTCCAGTTCTTTGCTATGGATATCAGGGCTTGATTATAAAGTTTTGATGGAAAAAAGTGTGTGCAACATCAGCAATAGAAACTGCATGATGCACAAATGTAATTTATTCCCCAAAGAACAAGGAGTTACAGAGTTCCTAATAAATGTTGAAAATATACACGAGAGAGAGTATGACATGATTAAATATAAACAATGGGTTTCTATCGACCGTTGCACTTTGGTGGAAAAAGTAGAATCAATTGAAGATTTTATTGGTTCTTTAAACACAAAAATAGCAAATTTAACTCGTCATCATTATGTGGCCAAATCTCAAAATGATGTTCTCAAAAGTTTAAAAAATAGTTTACCCTACAATGAAGCAATAATTTTTTTTGTGATTTTTCAGAAAACTATTCTTTCATTGTACAAGATGCAGCACAAGGCTTCCACTGGGAAAATAGTCAATGTACAGTGCATCCATTTGTAATTTACTGGAAGAATGCTACAAGTAATGAAACTATGCACACAAGCTACTGCTTTCTTTCACCTGACACCAAACATAATACAACCATGGTCTACTCATTTTTAAATGCCCTCATTCCAGACATAAAGAAGTTTCATCCTCACATTAACAAGTTACATTATTTTACTGACGGATGTGCAGGCCAATATAAGAATTGATTCAACTGACAAATATGCAGACACATAGATGACTTTGGGCTCGAGTGTGAGTGGCATTTTTTTTGCCACAAGTCATGGCAAAAGTGCTTGTGATAGAATTGGTGGAACAGTCAAAAGAGCTGTAGCCAGAGCAAGCTTGCAGAGAACTTTCATTGATCAAATCATAACACCGGAGGCAATGTTTCATTTTTGCTGTGAAAATTTGGAGAACATCAAGTTCTTTTTAATTAAACTTGAAGAAATAGAGAAAGTGGCAAAATTCCTAAGCAAAAGGCTTGAAAATAGTATCCAACTAATTGGAACCCAAAAGTTTCACTGATTTGTGCCAGTTAGTGCCACAAAAATTAAAGCCTTTGAATTATCTTCTTATCATGAAGGTGAGGAGAGGTTAATTGTGAAGTGTGCCACTAATGCAAATAAAAATAAAGATTCAATCATTCTGAACCCCAAAATTGGGGAATCATAGTTTGCTCCTACAATAACTCTCAGTGGCTGGGGCTTGTACTAGAGTACAATGAAGAGTTTGATGACTATAAGATCGATTTTTTTAAACCCATCTAGATTTAGCAGGTATTATTATTTCCCACAAATAAGACACATCTGCCATATTTCAAGACATGATATTTTGGGTATTCTAAGTACCCCAACTTTGAAGGCTGGAATGCTGCATATCCAATATGTTTTTGGAGAAGGAGAATTAAAAAAGTTCGTGTAATGCCACCAAGTTTTATTTGAGCGTATATTCACAAGTTTTAATATGAATATAATGTCACCAAGTTTTTTATTGAAATTAGTCACTGTTTATTTGATGTATCATAATACCATGAGCACAAATGACATGAAAATGTAAATTATATATGTAATTGTCCTTATTTGAATATAGCTGTATATATTTCTATTACAATATGGGATTGCAAACATTTAAGTGATTTAAGTTATTTGATTAACTGACTTGGTAAGCTGCAAAAGATAGTCTTCATAATTAGGTTTCAAAAGGTGCTAACTTTTTATTGAATAAAAAGGATTCACCATTTAAATAAAGATGTTAGTACAGTACTCACTTTTGATTCTTTTATATATGTATTCTTTAAAATTTAAACTGAATAAATAAATGCTGAAAAATGTTCAAAAACTACTCGCAGTAATTTTAATTGGGAATGAACAACATAATTTTAGCTTGTATAAAAGCTGTAAAATTTGTTTAAAATAAATTTGTGGTTGATTTTTTAAATTTATTTATAACATGATATCCACCCTTTTGTTTTTATTTATGAACCATAATATGAAGTTTAATATTCATAAAAAAAATTGGGTGGTTTTAATGTCTAGGGGGGTAGGGGATCAAGCAAATGGGGGAGATGGGGAGTAAAATTTTGAAAATTGCTTTATAAAGCTAAAATTAGTATCATTGGATAGATCTAGTCTTACTGATTCCAAAAATGTATAATATGTTCAGTTTATGATTAACTGGATGGGAGATATTTCCCGTCAAAGTGGGCATGGTAAAGGGGAGCTAATAACTTAAAAAAACCGTTAGTCATAGAGCTTTTTTGTTTGAACCCAGTGGATTTGGAACACTAACCCTATATACCAGTTTTCACCCAAATCTGAGTCAGAGTGATGTTTTGCATTGGTTGATCTGTCCTGGAATGCCTTACAGTTCGCTTTTCCCTACCTCCAACACTCCACCCTGAACCCTGATGCTGCACACACTGTCTCTCACTAACCATTGCCAGTGTTGATCCTGTCTGCAGTTTTCTGGTGTTTTCATTCTTTTGTTGATTTTTTGTGCTATTGTTGCAGCCATGATGTACAAAGTGTACTGCTAGTGGTTTAAAAGTATATTTCAGGGTTTAAAAAGTGTATTTTACAAATGTTTTACCATAATTTTGAGTGTCATTTATTAAGGTTCCAATTAAACCTTGTTCTCATATATATATATATATATATATATATATATATATATATATATATATATATATATAGAGAGAGAGAGAGAGAGAGAGAGAGAGAGAGAGAGAGAGCCTTGCGGCCCATACCGAGGAGGTACCAATGGCAATGGGTGCCAGAGAAAATTTTCTACACCCTCAAATAGTATGCAAGATTTGGTCTAACCTTTCCTTAAAGTGATCCACAGAGGAACTGTTCACAATTCTGAAGGTAACCTGTTTCATGTGTCACAGATCTTATAGGTAAAGTAATTGCCACACACACTAGTCCTAAACCATTTAAATCCAACTTCCAACCATTGTTGCGAGTTGGGTTATCATTTAAACTAAACATGCTTCTAAAATTGACATCTTTGCACCCACATTACGTAAGCGTCGATTGTAGCCCATATGCCTAACGGAAGGGATTAACTTTGTGGCATTCTTCAGCCAGTTTTCAATCCACCTACCTACTTCCCCAACAATACCCAGCGCACGCACTTTGGCCATTAGCCAGCGGTGAGGTACCTTATCAAAGGCTTTCTCATCAATCGCCCTACTGTTATTATACTCACTCAACATGACATGGAAAAACTCGAGCAAGTTGGTGAGACACGACCTATGCTGTCTAAACCCATGTTGGAGTCCCCAAGCACCTTGTAGGAATCTAAATGGTCAACAATCCTACCCGCTATTAACCCCTCTAATTATTTACCTACAACTAAAGTGAAATGGTGTTATTTATAGAGGTTCCAAAGCCTCTCTTCCCACGCATGAGGTAGCAGTAGGGTCCTAATAGTAAGAGTAGAGAAAAAGCCTTAATACTAAAAGTTTTTTTTTTTTTTTTTTCAGTCAGAGGAGAACATCCTTAACCTAAGCTAAAAGGACAGTAGGGATGGGATAGGGTCCTAGTAACCCATAGGACAGGATTGTACAACATACTTCACCCACCCTCCCGAAAGAGAGAGAGAACCTAAAGGAACTGGCAGCCAATTTCTCTAGAATCCCATGACTCGGGACCGGAGGGCTGTCACACCCCAAGTATAAAGTTTACAACACCCAGAAGGAACGTCCATAACCTTTATACCCCCTGCAGAGAGAGAGAGAGAGAGAGAGAGAGAGAGAGAGAGAGAGAGAGAGAGAGAGAGAGAGAGAGAGAGAGAGAGAGAGAGAGAGAGAGAGAGAGAGAGACGAGAGAGAGAGAGAGAGAGTTACAAGGAGTTACAAGGAAAAGAAGTACCTCAAAAGGCCTTGCGGCCCATACCGAGGAGGTACCAATGGCAACGGGTGCCACGGAAAATTTTCTACACTCAAAGAGTGTGCAAAATTTGGTCTAACCTTTTCTTGAACTGATCCACAGAGGAACTGTTCACAACTTCCGAAGGTAACCTGTTCCATGTGTCACCAGATCTTATACGTAACGTAATTCCCACACACACTAGTCCTAAACCGTTTCAAATCCAACTTCCAACCATTGTTGCGAGTTGGGTTATCATTTAAACTAAACATACTTCTAAAATCGACATCGTTGAACCCTCGTAAGAGCTTGAAAACCTCGATCAGTTGACCGCGCAGCCTCCGAGTTTCAAGCGAAAACAAGTTCAGGGCGCGTAACCGTCGATTGTAGCCCATATGCCTAACGGAAGGGATCAACTTTGTGGCCCTCGCCTGCACTCGCTCCAGCCTCTCAATATCTTTCCTGAGGGTGGGCGACCAGAACTGCACAGCATACTCCAGGTACGGCCGAACAAGGGAATTGTACAGTGAGAGCACAATCTCCTTGCTCCGAAACTGAAATTGCCTCCTGATATAACCCAATAGTTTTCTGGGCTTTCTTTTCCATCTCTACACACTGTTTCGTAAACTTAAGGTCGCTGCTAATTAGCACACCCAAGTCCTTTTCTAAATCAGTCACCTCGATATTACTGCCCAACATCGAGTAGTCGACTTGGGATTGGCGTAGCCAATGTGCATCACTTTGCATTTACCCAAGTTAAACGGCATTTGCCATTTTTCGGACCACTCTCCTATCCTACCTAGGTCCGCACGCAGTCCTCGATCGCTTCGGGCGTCCCAACATTGGCCCCAAGCTTGGTGTCATCAGCGAATTGGCGATCCGACTGACGATGCCACCGTCGATATCATTTATGTAAATGGTAAACAACAGTGGCCCCAAAACGGAACCCTGAGGAACCCCACTAGTGACCGAGGGCCCAACCCGAACTAGCCCCTTTAATTACCACCCTCTGCCGCCTATTCCTTAGCCAGTTTTCATCCACCTACCATTTCCCCACCGATACCCAGCGCGCGCACTTTCGCCATTAGCCGGCGGTGAGGTACCTTATCAAAGGCTTCTGAAAGTCGAGATAAAGTATATCAATCGCCCTACTTTCTATCGTACTCACTCAACATGACGTGAAAAAACTCGAGCAAGTTGGTGAGACACGACCTATGCCGTCTAAAACCATGTTGGGAGTCCCCAAGCAGCTTGTAGGAATCCAAATGGTCAACGATTCTATCAGCTATTATCCTTTCTAATAATTTACCTACAACTGAAGTGAGACTAATAGGACGATAGTTCCCTGGACTTTCGTGATCCCTCTTTCTTAAAGAGAGAGAGAGAGAGAGAGAGTGAGAGAGAGAGAGAGAGAGAGAGAGAGAAGAGAGAGAGAGAGAGAGAGAGAGAGAGAGAGAGAGAGAGAGAGAGAGAGAGAGAGAGAGAGAGAGAGGAGAGAGAGAGGAGAGAGAGAGAGAGAGAGAGAGTTACAAGGAAAAGAAGTACCTCAAAAGGCCTTGCGGGCCCATACCGAGGAGGTACCAATGGCAATGGGTGCCAGGGAAAATTTTGTCTTTCAACTATGCTAGCAGTAGTAGAAAACTGGATAGAAAAGTAGAAGGCTCTCTCCCCACCCTCCGCTCCCTCCCTGCCAGAGGCAGGTACGGAAAAAGGTTGAAGAAAATACCTTGACCCTGGAAAAGTAGCCAAGGAAATTTTACAGGAAAGTGGAGAATATATAAATAGCTCTATATTTAGCTTGCTCACAGAGACTGAGCAAGCGAACTCCTGCAGTTGGTTCCAGATATTAACTATTTTATAGGAAAAGAAATTTCCGCAGACTGAGGTCCTAAATGTCTTTACACACTCAAATAGTGTGCAAGATTTCGTCTAACCTTTTCTTGAACTGATCCACAGAGGAACTGTTCACAACTTCCGAAGGTAACCTGTTCCATGTGTCACAGATCTTATACGTAACGTAATTCCCACACACACTAGTCCTAAAACCGTTTCAAATCCAACTTCCAACCATTGTTGCGAGTTGGGTTATCATTTAAACTAAACATACTTCTAAAATCGACATCGTTGAACCCTCGTAAGAGCTTGAAAACCTCGATCAGTTGACCGCGCAGCCTCCGAGTTTCAAGCGAAAACAAGTTCAGGGCGCGTAACCGTCGATTGTTGCCCATATGCCTAACGGAAGGGATCAACTTTGTGGCCCTCGCCTGCACTCGCTCCAGCCTCTCAATATCTTTCCTGAGGGTGGGCGACCAGAACTGCACAGCATACTCCAGGTACGGCCGAACAAGGGAATTGTACAGTGAGAGCACAATCTCCTTGTTCCGAAACTGAAATTGCCTTCTGATATAACCCAATAGTTTCTGGGCTTTCTTTTCCACCTCTACACACTGTTTCGTAAACTTAAGGTCGCTGCTAATTAGCACACCCAAGTCCTTTTCTAAATCAGTCACCTCGATATTACTGCCCAACATCGAGTAGTCCGACTTGGGATTGGCGTAGCCAATGTGCATCACTTTGCATTTACCCAAGTTAAACGGCATTTGCCATTTTTCGGACCACTCTCCTATCCTACCTAGGTCCGCACGCAGTTCCTCGATCGCTTCGGGCGTCCCAACATTGGCCCCAAGCTTGGTGTCATCAGCGAATTTGGCGATCCGACTGACGATGCCACCGTGGATATCATTTATGTAAATGGTAAACAACAGTGGCCCCAAAACGGAACCCTGAGGAACCCCACTAGTGACCGAGGCCCAACCCGAACTAGCCCCTTTAATTACCACCCTCTGCCGCCTATTCCTCAGCCAGTTTTCAATCCACCTACCTATTTCCCCACCGATACCCAGCACGCGCACTTTCGCCATTAGCCGGCGGTGAGGTACCTTATCAAAGGCTTTCTGAAAGTCGAGATAAAGTATATCAATCGCCCTCTTATCGTACTCACTCAACATGACGTGGAAAAACTCGAGCAAGTTGGTGAGACACGACCTATGCCGTCTAAACCCATGTTGGGAGTCCCCAAGCAGCTTGTAGGAATCCAAATGGTCAACGATTCTATCAGCTATTATCCTTTCTAATAATTTACCTACAACTGAAGTGAGACTAATAGGACGATAGTTCCCTGGACTTTCGTGATCCCCTTTCTTAAAGATAGGGGTCACGTTGGCCTCCCTCCAGTCACCAGGCACCTGGCCCATCACCAGCGATTTGTTGAAGACTGTAGCCAGGTGGGGAGCCACCTGGTCGTGCACTTCTCGCAAAACACTGGGGAGAAACTGGTCTGGCCCAGGAGCCTTAAACGCGCTCAGTTTGTCTATTCTATGAGCAACGACTGTCGCGGTACATCTAACACTATCCAGGCCAGCACCTTCGTGCCTCACAGCTGGCTCGGGGATGACGCGGGTATCCTCCCTGGTGAACACTCCCGCAAAGTACTCATTAAGCACATTAGCGATGTCCGCGTCGGAGGTCCGCAGAACGCCGCTTCCGTCCTTTAAAGGACCTATCATGCTTCTAATGGGCTTTCTACTATTAACATAACTGAAGAACTCCTTAGGGTTCCCCTTGCAGAGGCTTGCCACCCGTAGTTCTTCGTTACGTTTCGCTAGCCTAACCTTCGCCTTCAATTCCCTACACAGGCGGACATACGCTTCAGTGTTCTCGTGGGAACGATTGGCCTTCGCCCTCCTATACGCTACTTTCCTATTTCAGATAGCCGAAGCGATGCCACAATTGAACCACTTAGGCTGCGTTGAAGCAGGGGTGACTGGTTTTGAGGGTATGGCAGCAGACTGCAGCACCATAAACTCATCCCGGAATGCACTCCACACTCCCTCAACATCGCCGCCAGCCTCTAACCCCATCTCTGCTACGCTATCCCTGAGGCTAACAAAGTTTGCCCGCCGGAGATCGAGCTTACTGCCTCTCGAGTTACTACGCTTCACCCGAGGGACGCACACACGGAACCTAATAAGACCGTGATCACTCCAGCCCAACGATTCGTCAACGGTGAGGCCAGTGACGAGGTTGTCTTCGGTCGTGAATACTAAGTCTAGAACGCTTTCGCCTCGTGTAGGCTCGTTGACCCACTGAGTGAGGAAGTTCTCATCAGCAAAGTCAACTAGCCTCCTCCCTTCAGCATCGGCAGTCCTGTTTTCCCACTTTATGCCGCGACAGTTGAAGTCTCCTAAAACTACACACACCCTATCCCTAGCAGGCTACTGAGTTCGGTGTACAGGGCTGTATCGTCCTCCAGGAGGAGATGCGGAGGTCTGTACACCAAGATTAACCTATAGTTCGTCCCTCCCACGTTCAGATCGACGCCAAGCAGCTCCCGTTCCGACCGGAACTGGCAGTCAACTGGACTCAACGTGTCTCTGACGTATATTAGTACCCCACCCCCCTCCCCCACGGGTGCGGTCTTTGCGAAACATTCTATACCCGGGAATTTCGAACTCCCCAACGTAGTCCCTACGATCAGTATGAATCCAGGACTCGGTGATAGCAACGATATCCTGGTATTCTGATGCTAAGAGCGCCCGTAGCTCGCGAAACTTGTTCATAATTGACCTAGCATTAAAAAGCATTGCACGGAGGGAGCCTTCCCTATTCTGACCGCCCCCTAGCATGACCCGTTTCCCGAACAGCCAGGGCTGTCAGGAGTTGAAGAGCCCCTCACTAACGAGGGGGCAACTTTCGCAGGAGACTGAGCCCCCTCCAATGTAGGAGGAGGGTCACCCACCTGTACTTCGACGCACCCTTCAGTCGAAGGTACGTCCGCCACCGGCTCATCCTCATCTCTCCCCGGTGGGGGCCCATCATCTCTCCCAGGACTCGACCTCACCATTCTGTATAGGTGCCGGTCGAGCAGCGCGCCTAGCACACCTTACCCTTGTCATTGAGGTGGACACCATCCCTCTGGTAAAGGTCCCACCTACCCGAAATGCATCGAAGGGGTCAATAAACTTCACGCCCAGCGGAACGCACAAGTCTTGTACCCTCTCGTTGATGCCAATGACCTTACTGAGCGCGTGGTCACTGGCATTCATTCGCGGTAAAATACCATTAACATTCCCCTGTCTGTCTTCAGTTTTAGATCATCCGCAAGAGACATGATCTCGGTGATGATCCCTTCTGTAAGACCTACCCCACCGCCTTTGAGGAACAGGTCATTGCCACCAGCGTGGACAACGATCGCAGTCCTCCGACTAGCCACGCGCACCTTCTCTACCTCCTTCCTTAAGTGTGCCGTTCCCCGCCCAGGTAAGCACCTTACCTTCCTCCCATCCCGGTTTGCAGAAGCAAAGTACTTCTCCTGGCCCCTGATCTGCGAGTCCCCAATCAAAACGGTGTCTTCCTCCTTCGAGCACAGGAGACTAAAGCGGTTAGAGGTCTTGACAGGGGCAACTGGGGTCTCAGGCTTCGGCTTCACAGCCTTCTTGCCCGAGACCTTTCGAAACCCGTCGCCACCCATACACGCAGTTACACCACCCGACCCACCCCGACAGGTAGCTACATCCTTCGGTTTCTTTGGGCCATCAGCAGGCCCCTTCCCACCCTTCTCTATCGATCCCTTCCCACCCTTCTCTATCAGCCCCTTCTTTGAGCCCTCCCTTTGTTCTTGATACTTAATCTTACAGTTTGAATCTGCTGGTGTGTTTTTAATTTGATCTTGTCCACTGGGTTGGATTTCCAGTGCTACGACCCTAGCTTCAAGCTTTTTTACTAATTCCTTTAGCTCTTTAACTTCCTTTTCGTGGTTGTCTCTAAGTTTACAAAACAAACATACACTAAGGGATGTGATATCGCTGATACTACCCTCTGGGAAGTCTACGCACCAATGATTAACTTTACATTTAAAGCATTCTGCTTTCAATTTAGCTGGCCCTGCCATATTTTCTCTTTTTTTTGTTTTTTCTGAATACTCTGAATAAGATAAAGCGTTATAGCAATGAAAACTATCCAAAAACGTTATGACCAGTATATAAAAAAGGGGGGTAGGGGGGGGGGGTGGGGGGGGGGGGGGGGGGGGGGGTGAATTAATCCCGCGCGTAGCCGCACCCGCCTTTTTGCAAGTGACGTTCATTCCTTCCAGAAGACTACACCTCTCCTGCTGCCGCAACCGACCAAAGGTTCCCCAGGCCGGACCGTCCCAAACGTGTCGCAGCTACCAACTGACAAACACTCGCGACGCAAGCATCACGGATTTTCCGCCAGGAGCGACAGCGAGATGCAGCCCCTTACTAAGTCTTACTAGTCACTCACAAGCGGCCAGACTCTTAGAATCCAGTGTTCAAGGGATATCCCACCAGACCCAGAGGCTACGCCCGAGACTTTACGCTGGCCTGGCAGCCAGCTGGGCAGTAAAGCCCTCTCACCTCAGAGCAGTACAGCCAAGCACCATCAATTGGTCACCAAAGAACGGTCGCAGGGGGCTGGTCAAGCCATTACGCGTTAGGAATGGGCTTAACGGGGCACTAGCCACACTCCATTCATCGCGCCCCTACGCCTGGGACCCCTCCATCCCAGTCTCTCTCAACCTACAAGCGTTAAATGGTGTTATTTATAGAGGTTCCAAAGCCTCTCTTCCCACGCATGAGGTAGCAGTAGGGTCCTTATAGTAAAAGAAGAGAAAAAGACTTAATACTAAAAGAAAAGTTTTTTTTTTTTTTTTTTTTTTGCAGAGAGAGAACAACCTTAACGTAATCTAAAAGGACAGAGTAGGGATGGGATGGGGTCCTAGTAACCCACAGGACGGGATTGTGCAAAATACTTTACCCGCCTTCCCGAAAGAGAGAGAGAACCTAAAGGAGCTGGCAGCCAGTTCCTCTAGAATCCCACGACTCGGGACCGGAGGGCTGTCACACCCCAAGTATAAAGTTTACTACATCCAGAAGAAATGTGCATAACCTTTATACCCCGAGAGAGAGAGAGAGAGAGAGAGAGAGAGAGAGAGAGAGAGAGAGAGAGAGAGAGAGAGAGAGAGAGAGAGAGAGAGAGAGAGACAGAGACAGAGACACCTTGCAGCCCAAACTGAGGAGGTACCAATGGCAACGCAACGGGTACCAACAACTTCTGAAGGTAACCTGTTCCACGTATCACAGATCTTATACATAAAGTAATTCCCACACACACTA
Source organism: Bathynomus jamesi (assembly GCA_023014485.1). Taxonomy (NCBI): domain Eukaryota; kingdom Metazoa; phylum Arthropoda; class Malacostraca; order Isopoda; family Cirolanidae; genus Bathynomus; species Bathynomus jamesi. The sequence continues at coordinate 955,087 of JAJOZX010000171.1, read as the reverse complement.
GTCCTAAACCATTTCAAATCCAACTTCCAACCATTGTTGCGAGTTGGGTTATCATTTAAACTAAACATGCTTCTAAAATTGACATGTTTGAACCCGCGTCATGTAAGCGTCGATTGTAGCCCATATGCCTAATGGAAGGGATTAACTTTGTGGCACTCTTCAGCTGGTTTTCAATCCACCTACCTACTTCCCCAACAATACCCAGCGCACGCACTTTGGCCATTAGCCAGTGGTGAGGTACCTTATCAAAGGCTTTCTCATCAATCGCTCTACTCTTATCGTACTCACTCAACATGATGTGGAAAAACTCGAGCAAGTTGGTGAGACATGACCTATGCCGTCTAAACCCATGTTGGAGTCCCCAAGTAGCTTGTAGGAATCCAAATGGTCAACAATCCTAGCCACTATTATCCCCTCTAATTATTTACCTACAACTGAAGTGAAATGGTGTTATTTATAGAGGTTCCAAAGCCTCTCTTCCCACGCATGAGGTAGCAGTTGGGTGCTAATTGTACGAGTAGAGAAAAAGACAATACTAAAAGTTTTTTTTTTTTTTTTCAGAGCAGAGCATCCTTAACCTAAGCTAAAAGGAGACAGTAGGGATGGGAAGGGGTCCTAGTAACCCATGGGACAGGTTTGTACAACAGACTTCACCTGCCCTCCTGAAAGAGAGAGAACCTAAAGGAACTGGAAGCCAATTTCTCTAGAATCCCATGACTTGGGACCGGAGGGCTGTCACACCCCAAGTATAAAGTTTACAACACCCAGAAGGAACGTGCATAACCTTTATACCCCCTGCGGAGAAAAAAGAGAGAGAGAGAGAGAGAGAGAGAGAGAGAGAGAGAGAGAGAGAGAGAGAGACCTCAAAAGGCCTGCCTTGCGGCCCATACTGAGGAGGTACCAATGGCAATGGGTGCCATGGAAAATTTTCTACACCCTCAAATAGTGTGCAAGATTTGGTCTTACCTTTTCTTGAAATGATCCACAGAGGAACTGTTCACAACTTCTGAAGGTAGCCTGTTCCACGTGTTATAGATCTTATACGTAAAGTAAGTCCCCCACACACTAGTCCTAAACCGCTTCAAATCCAACTTCCAACCAGTGTTGTGAGTTGGGTTATCATTTAAACTAAACATGCTTCTAAAATCAACATCGTTGAACCCGCGTAAGAGCTTGAAAACCTTGATCAGTTGACCATGCAGCCTCCGAGTTTCCAGGAAAAACAAGTTCAGGGTGCGTAACCGTTGATTGTAGCCCATATGCCCAATGGAAGAGATTAACTTTGTGGCCCTCGTTTGCACTCGCTCCAGCCTCTCAATATCTTTCCTGAGGGTGGGTGACCAAAACTGCACAGCATACTTCAGGTGCGGCTGAACCAGGGAATTGTACAGAGAGAGCACAATCTCCTTGTTCCAAAACTGAAATTGCCTCCTGATATAACCCAACCACTTCTGGGCTTTCTTTTCCACCTCTATGCACTGTTTGGTAAACTTAAGGTTGCTGCTAATTAGCACACCCAAGTCCTTTTCCAAATCAGTTGCCTCGATATTACTCCCCAACATCGGGTAGTCCGACTTGGGATTGGCATAGCCAATGTGCATCACCTTGCATTTACCCAAGTTAAACGGCATTTGCTATTTTTCAGACCACTCTCCTATCCTACCTAGGTCCGCACGCAGTTGCTCGATCGCCTCCGGCGTCCCAACATTTGCCCCAGGCTTCGTGTCATCAGCGAATTTGGCGATCCGACTGACGATGCCACCGTCTATATCATTTATGTAAATGATAAACAACAGTGGCCCCAAAACGGAACCCTGAGGAACCCCGCTAGTAACCGAGGCCCAACCCGAACTAGCCCCTTTAATTACAACCCTCTGCCGCCTATTCTTCAGCCAGTTTTCAATCCACCTACCTACTTCCCCACCGATACCCAGCACGCGCACTTTCGCCATTAGCCGGCAGTGAGGTACCTTATCAAAGGCTTTCTGAAAGTCGAGATAAAGTATATCAATTGCCCTACTCTTATCATGCGCACTCAACATGACATGGAAAAACTTGAGCAAATTGGTAAGACATGACCTATGCCATCTAAACCCATGTTGGGTCCCCAAGCAACTTGTAGGAATCCAAATGGTCAATGATCCTATCTGCTATTATCCCCTCTAATAATTAATTTACCTACAACTGAAGTGAGACTAATGGGATGATAGTTCCTGGACTTTCATGATCTCCTTTCTTAAAGATAGGGGTCACGTTGGCTTCCCTCCAGGCACCTGGCCCGTCTCCAACGATTTGTTGAAGACTGTAGCCAGGTGGGGAGCCACCTGGTCGCCCACCTCCCGCAACACTCTAGGGAGAAACTGGTCTGGCCCAGGAGCCTTAAACGTGCTCAGTTTGTCTATTCTATCGGCAATGACTGTCGCGGTACATCAAACACTATCCAGGCCAGCACCTTCGTGCCTGACGCCTGGCTCGGGGATGATGCGGGTGTCCTCCCTAGTGAACACTGCCGCAAAGTACTCATTAAGCACATTGGCGATGTCCGCGTTGGAGGTCCGCAGAACGCCGCTTCGGTCCTTTAAACGGACCTATCATGCTTCTAATGGGCTTTCTACTATTAACATAACTGAAGAACTCCTTAGGGTTCCCCTTGCAGAGGCTTGCCACCCGTAGTTCTTTGTTACGTTTCGCTAGCCTAACCTTCGCCTTCACTTCCCTACACAGGCGGACATACGCTTCAGTGTTCTCATGGGAATGATTGGCCTTCGCCCTCCTATACGCTACTTTCCTATTTCGGATAGCCGAAGCGATGTCACGATTGAACCACTTAGGCTGCGTTGAAGCAGGGGTGACTGGTTTTGAGGGTATGGCAGCAGACTGCAGCACCATAAACTCATCCCGGAATGCACTCCACACACCCTCAACATTGCCGCTGACCTCAAACCCCATCTCATCTACGTTATCCCCCGGAGAGAGAGAGAGAGAGAGAGAGAGAGAGAGAGAGAGAGAGAGAGAGAGAGAGAGAGAGAGAGAGAGAGAGAGAGAGAGAGAGAGAGCAGTTGATAAAATTAGGTCATAATAGGGTATGTAGGTTAGGTTTGGCATTTAATTATGGGCTGTCTCCAAGCTATGTCTGCATTTTAAAATTTTATAAAGACATTTGTTTGGCCTGGCTTGGCCAAAGAAATAAAGTTTGAGTAAAATTTTAATCCAGACAGCTCCAAGACAGTCTATAAGCCATGTATAAAAAAACTATATAAGGTTATGGTTTGATTGCCATCACTCATCCATTGAAAATTTCCAGCAGATATTGGTGGAGCATTGAATGACGAAACCCCTATGTATTTTTGTTAAAAAATTGTGTTTGTGGAGGTCTTTAAAAGACCTTGTTCAGTAGTTTTTTTGGTTAATGTTTAATTTATATGCCTTCAGTATTTAGTGCTGCCTAATGGTAAAAAAGGAAATTACCATATCTTATTTCATTTGGCCTTGCTTCTGGTTATAGGGCATGTGGGTCTCTTTCAATGTAAGTGATAGGGTTGTGAAAGGAGTTTAATATAGGCAATTCACTACCGTATACTTAAATACCTGAAGGAATAGGCCTATCCTTTTGTGTTATTAGTTTTATATTATTAGGTATTCACTCAGAACTTATAGGAAGATTAAGCACTTCTCCCTTGCCTAAAGCATTGCTCGAAACTAAGCAGCTCTCAGATGAACTAATATAAATTTGACTTAAAAATTTGCTGACCTTACAAAGTCCCCAGACATTTAATTTTTGTAGGTTTATTTCTTCTTCTCTTGAAGTAATTTTCATGTGTCAGCAATGGAAAATTTTGATACAAAATATGTTTTTATTGTTATGTGGACCCAATGCATGCATATTGGGTTCTATGTATGGCAATTATTTCCATTCCCAATTGTTATGTCACCAATCCCAAGGCAATTTTTTAGTTAATTCAATTAATTAATAATTTGTATTTAATTACAAAATGCTATCATACCTCTTTTAATGGACAAGATATGTTCTTGAGGCTTGTCCACTAAGCGAAAAATCCATTAATAGAGGTCATTATAACGGTGCTTATGGAGATAGGTTCTTGCTTAATAGCGAAATCAGTGAAAATGATAAATAAATGCCTTTAAATACTATTATTTTCTTACAGAATGACTAAATAATGATTAAATGTGCCAAAATAGGTCTTAAACATTAGAAAAAAATTGGTTACTTAGAAATATAAGTGTGATTTTCCACTGTCATCTACGTAATGGTACTAATGACTTTCTTGGGCACCTTGGTTGGTTTACCAACACACTCACTTGCAGGCCATTTCCAAGACAAGATGGGTATAAAATGTTCACAAAACACACACACATAGGGAATATGAAGAGACCTACCGCGACACAACCAACACTAATCTTGGCAGGCTACTATATACATTTTGAGACGATTGCGGATTGGCTTAGAGGATGTAAACAACAAAGATGGCAGTGGACTTTATCATTGGTTCTTTTTCACTAATGTTTGATTGATTTTTTTTCTTGAATGGTACTATACTTACTATTATACAGTATTTATTAAATGAATATTATTTTCATGTCCGTTAAACGAAAATCCATTGGCTGAGGCTTTGTTAAAAGAGGTATGATAGTAAAGGTACCATATACGATACCATGTTGTAGGTGTGTATAGTTTTTCCATACCATGCATACATTTTCAGATCATCAGACATCATAATGACATTCCCATGATGCCATTGGTGTAATGATGTCATGGTGGTGTGATTATGTCATCATGATTATGGCATCCACTGATCTGAAAATGTGGCTTACAGGCTTTGGGGAATGCTGTCTGGTAAAGTTTTACCAAATATTTTGTACCAAGCCTTGCTATTGTGGCAGACTAGGGCCTATGTAGTGCGAGGATATTTTCTAATTAGGTGTTGAAGGGATTATTTAAAACAGATTACAACTAAATTTTAAAACTGAGAATAGGCTTAACCCCAAATATAGGAAAGATCTATGAAAATTATCTGTGCTTACCAATTTCTAGAAATTGAAGGATGTCCACTTCTGATAATGAAAGTGATCAGACAATTGTAATCAATGACTTGCTGAGTTTTGTGTGGTGTAAATTGAAATTGTGCAGCAAGGAAAGACTTTTAAAATGCACTCAAGAATTCTATTCCAAAGAGGAAGCATCTGAAGCTCTGAAAACATTATTAACGGCTCTTTCTAATGAAGCTTTAAATATTCAAAGAAAAATAAAGGAATATAGATTTAATCCTTTCTTATCCATTTTGGAAATACTAGAAATTTCTTCTCTTGAAGAACTACCAATATTTGTATGCAAAAATTTAAATAATATCCCTAAATTGGAAATTGTTAAAAAAGAGCCAACTGAATCTCTGGTTGAAAACAAGAGAGAGTTTTATAAAGAGCATCAAAGGATTAAATCCCAGTTAAGTGAAGTATTTGGTTCTCTTTATGAACTGAAGAGGCAGTTCCAAGCAATTTCAGAAGGCAAAATTAATGCATTTGAATGTGAGATGGACAGAGATAAATTAGACTCCATAAACAGTTCTACCCCAAAGGATTTGACCTACCTTCAGAACCTCATTGATGAAGAAAAGGATGAAGAGGAGGAGGTCAGTAGCCTGGCTTAGTTAATTAAGAATTGGGATAGCCTGACTGAATTTTGTCAAAACATGCTACTAATTGTACTAGTTTATTAAAGTTGCTGTCAAAACCAGTAACTCATTTTAAGGGTCATGTTTTCATTTTAGTTTCTCGTTTAACAATAAGCTCTGTCTTTCTATCATCAGAAGCTAAAATTATGTTTGAAACTTTGGTTTTACACCATATTATTAAAAAGTGATGCAAACTAGATGGTAGACGTACATAAAAAATGAATAACTTCAGATAACCAGAAATAGGTTGTTTCTTTTTCCTTTGGTCTCAGTTAAGAGAGAGAAAAAACTTTAGCTTTCAATGGCTTCCTAAGTGAAACTTTTAACATTTCAGGAAATTGACGAAAATGATTTCAGTGATATAGATGATGAAAATATTTTGGAACAGCGAATTAACTTAATTGCCAATCGACATCAGAGAGCATTTTTAAAACTATGTAAGGTATGGTTGTGATTTGGTTTCTTGGCAAGGGGTGAAATATGAAGCTTTGCTTATAATTTTTAATAGGTTAGGTCCTATAGCTAGAATTAGGCTAGTGATACTCTTTGGTATATACATGTTCTGGGAAAGAGAGAGAAAATACAGTGTCACAGTTTGAATATTTTAACTGTAGGAAGATTGTCCTGAGGATGCAGATGCAGTAGGCTTCCTTTCTGACTTGCTTACATTGCATCCAATCATTCCTATAACCTCATTAATTACATACAGTAGATCAGATTCAAGATCTAGGGTTCTTTAGTTCGCTGAACACTACTTCCTTTTTAAAATAGCATTTAGACATATCATGAACTGACTTTATATTATATTAATTAGAATTTATCCTGAATCTCGCTTGAATATTCTTTAGGTCTAGAGCAGGGCTCTTCATCTGCTGGCCCACCACAATAAACCACAGACATACCAGTTAGCACCAAAAATGTAAGAAGTGTCACTTTTCACATTCATCATGTCAGGAAATGTTGAATTTTTGTAATTTTAAATTAATTTTTAAATACAATAAAATAGTTGTACAATTGTAATTGGAAAATAATTGTGGCCCTCCTGCTCTGAATTTGTTTCTAATCTGTCCCCCTTAAACTACTTCAAGAGCCCTGGCCTAGTATTACCTGCAAGTAAGTTGCATTGTATTATTATTATTATTGATGCTAACTAGAAGGTGGCAGAGATAGGGCATTCAGGGTACAATGCAACCTCGAGAATCCAGAATGCTCAGGACCAAACCCTTTCTGGAATTTAGAATGAAAAATTAAACAAAATATGTACTGTACAACACAAAGCATAAATATTTAACTAAAATGAAAAACAGTAATAATACAGTATAATTGATTTACTTGCCCAAATATTTCCCTTGTCTCCACTTCCATAGTACAAAAATGTAGAGTACTGTATACCCAAACTGACAAAGAACTGAGTGAGTCTGAAATAGCAGAGTGGCAAGCAGGAAGCATAAGCAACCCTAGCCCCTGGCCACTAGAGTGGTGAATCTGTGAATTATTAGCAGGGCTGTGGAGTCGGTGATAAAATTTGCCGACTCCAACTCCGACTCCCGACTCCAAAAAATTTAACATTCCGACTCCGACTCCGATGGAATGTTAAGGCCAAATTGATTACGATTAGCTTTATTAGGCCAATGGAGATTCATAAACAAGGCATTTCGTCACCACCACATGACTCATCAGGTTACTTAGTGGCTGTAACTATGCCTTAATGGCTTTTTTTCTCTTTATTCAAAAATTACAATAAATCCCAAAATACAAACTGATTGAAACTTAAACAAAATAAGATTTTATTATTGGTTTAGCAAATTAATAAGATGTTTTTGTATTATTATAAACATCCATAACAAAATGTACTAACCTAAACTGAATTTGTTCTTAAAAAAAGGATCGCTTCCATTAAATCTTCTTTCAGTGATGCTTATCAAAATTATCAAATTGAAATCTAAAAATCTGAAAAAGATTTAGGGTTGCTTGTACAAAATTTTTAAATTTCCTTATTATTAATTATGTTAATTAATTAATTATAATCCTTATTAATTATAAGCAACTATATATATTATTTATATTTATATATTTATATGTTATATATTATATGTTATTTATATATTATATTATATATTAAAACATTAAGTTAAATCTATTTTATTCATAAAATTGAGCTAGGCCTAGGCTGCTATGGTTATAATTGAAGGATTTGCACCGACTCCGACTCCATCCAACTATGCACTTCCGACTCCTGACTCCGACTCCTGACTCCGACTCCTGACTCCGACTCCTGACTCCGACTCCTGACTCCGACTCCTGACTCCGACTCCTGACTCCGACTCCGACTCCTGACTCCACAGCCCTGATTACTAGCTACTACTGCTCTTACGAGATTTGGAATATTGAGAAAATTTTCTGGACAAATGGTGGAACTGGATTTTAGAAATTCTAGATTCTTGAGGTTGTACTGTATTTTGTATGTGGATACGTGGGTGGGTGTGTATAACATGGTGTTACATTCCCACCTATACACAGTTAGCATCGATTGTGATTTTAATCAAGTGCTGTTTAGTTGAAGTATATTCGGCCATAAAATTTTTATTGTGATGTCAGTTTCTGTGTACATACCTCAGTAAATTCAGGGAAATTTTGTATATACCATATAGGGTAACTAAACAAAAAGTTAGATTTCTCAAAATATTTTTTATTTATCGATACTTAAGACATTTATAATTATAGTTTAAGTGGAAGCTTGATGAAAAGTTTAAAACATTTTTCATGTATGTTTATGTAGGATGGTAAAATGAGCTACAAAAAACCATTGTCACCAATAAAACAAAAAGTGATACAGATTGAGTGCGATGGAAAAACCTTAGTATCAGATTCATCAGAGTATGGAACTGGAAATTATGATGATGAGGATATGGAGGTAAGATATTAAGCTCCCTTTAATTGTGTTGGTAGGTTGGCAGTAAGGAAGTTCAGATTAGTGGAGTCATGAATACATCCAATATAATTGCAAGTTGCTGCTTAAGTTTGTAATATTTTTTAAAGGAAGAAACTCGAATTGTTGTTCAGAAAGTGTTTGATCAGGATTCCAGAAACCTTACCAAAACCATCTACAAATGTACTTCTTGCTCATTTCGTGATGGTGATGAATCTGTAGCCAATGACCACATTTGTGACTCTGAGGTTTGAGGGCATTTTATTTGTTTCCCAGTCGATACTTTTAAGACTGAAAGGACAGCAGATGTTTCATTATAGATATACCTGTTAGGCCACATTACAGTGTTCATGCTAATTTTTAAATTTTAACAAGTTAATGAAATAATTTTATTTATTTATTTATTTATTTCTAATAATCATAAATTTTGGGTGCTATACTTTACTTCAACTTTTGATGCCTTCAGCTTGTAGTTTTTTAAAATTAAAAGTTCCCTTGCATTTTTGTCAGTAATTTTAGGTCCTTAGGCTGTATAATTTTAAGAACTTGTTTATTATGACTGTTAATGCAGTGAAAAACTAGGGTACTGAGTCATAACTGCAGTAAAAAAACTATGGTGTTATAACTGTCATAACTACAGTAAAAAAAACTATGGTGTTATAACTGTCATAACTGCAGTAGAAAAATTATTTCAAGTTTATATTCAAACCAAAACAAGAATTTTAAAGCCTAATGCTTTTATGGAACTTCATTGGCCTGATTATTTCAGGTATCACCCTCACCCAATACCCCAAAGAAAGAGAATTGTCGCTATTTGATCGTGGAACATCAGTTTGATGAAAATCTTGGAAATTTCATCCTGTATAGATGTTCCTGTTGTGCTTTTTGTAGTAATGATGAAGTAACTGCTATGGAACACACATGCATCAAAGTAAGTCATTAAGATTATTAATTAAATATATTTTTAAGTATGATAAATATTAGTTTGTAACCTTAATAATAACCATTTGTGAAATTGATGTGAACTACATACTTTGTTAAAGGTACATTATCCTGATTTTTTGCATTTAAGAGGAATAGAAGAGTACTGTACTATAAATAGACTAAAAACTTTCTTGAGCCATGTAGGTATTGTTCAGATGGGTCATTATAGTGTGATTTCCATCTAAATATAAACTATTTCTTTCAATTAGGTTTCATTTGAGAAGAAAGCTAATGCTAAAATAAAGCTACAGCCTACTCCAAATGAACAGCAGAAAGAGAACAAACTGAAAGTGAAGAAGAAAAAGCTGTATGAATGTCACAGTTGTGGTTCTGCTTTTAAAATGAGGAAGGAGCTCCAAAAACACATAGAAACGCACTTGGAAGGAGGTCACAGGTGCCCACTCTGCACTGACAGATTTCCTCTTGAGGATTGGCAAGACCATGTCAGAAGTTGTCCTGGTAATGGCACAACATCAGTTGAGGATATCTACTGTGAAATATGTGATGTTTTTTATGCTGATAAAAGAACGTTGAGTTTTCATAAAGCATTCCACGATCCATCCAGGCCCTTTGAGTGTTTAGAGTGTAAGTTCAGATTCTACACTCAAAAGACGGTGGAAGATCACTTTCGAGCTCACAAAATGCATAGAAATAGTAAGAAATGTCCTTTGTGTGAATTTAGATCTGCTAAGCAGATCAAAATTATTGATCATATCCGATGTCACACTGGAGATCGGCCTTACAAATGCCCGAAATGTGAACGTTCTTGTCCTACATACAATGCTCTAAAAGTTCACTTAACTTCGCACGCACCAACCAGAGATTTTCCGTGCGATATATGCGGGAAGAAGTTTAAATCCCAGAGCAAAGTAGCCTCCCATAGAAAGATCCACACAGTTGAAAGGCCTCATAAGTGCCCCATATGCGGCAAAGGATTTAAATTTGGACTACAAATGGCTCTCCACCACAGGATGCATTTGGATATACGAAAACATGCTTGTCCTCAATGTCCTTATAAGGCGAGGACTGCAGCCATTTTACGAGGGCACATGAACACACACACCAACATAAAACCCTTCAAATGCACTGAATGCGAGTTTGGAGCCAACCACAAAAGTTACTTAAATTGGCATATGAAGTATTACCATCCAAAACCTAATGTGGAAGGTGTAGAGGAACGAAACTAATTTATATATTTAGAACGGACTAATATTTTCCTAAATCACAAATCTTATCTGTGGTACTGTAATCAGTATTTATAATTATAACAGTCGTACTTCATGATATTTTAATGATTCCATAACCCTTAAAGCTAAATCTTACATTGAAGTAAGATCACTCTCAAGATTTACCCCAAATTTATGACATACATTTTCTGGGTTTATAAACCCAGTTTTAATTTCTAGGTACTGTAAATTATTAATTGACAATAGTAATTTTTTATTTTTTTTAATATTGAAAGTTAATATTAACTTCATGAGCTAATTATTGGCCTCACAAGCATAAATGTTTGTATTTAGATGAAAAATGGGTATCAGTCCAGTGCTATATTGCCTAGTAAGTATGGCTTGTCTGTTTTGTGTAGACGTTTACAGTTTCCGTAAATAAAGTAATATATAAATAGGCTCGAATTTAGTTGCACTTACCATTTCCTTCTGTAATGATAAAATTACAATACTGAGCCCAGAGAGCTTATTAATTAACAAGTCATAAGTTTTGTGTCCTGTTGGTCTTGTATGTAGTTCCAATAGAATGTAGTAACTAGAAATGGTTGTTCAGCAACTTTTCAAATAATCAGCATTATCAAACCGAAAAATTTAAGTTTTTATAAATCACATATTCGACCTAAACAGTTATTATGATTAAATATTTTGGTCATTTTATCATACTGTTATATATAAATATTAATATAGACCTCACAGACACTATGAACTGAAATTGAGACATTGAAAGTTTGCCTTTGGTGATGATGATTCATATTTATGACATATGTTATGGTACCCTATGTTCTGTAAAATAATTATATATATATATATGGGATTGAACTCGGAACTCAGAATGGTCCCCTGAGGTTCTTTCATGATACACACAGACCATGCATGGAACAAGGAACTCTTCTAGGAAAATTAAATCCACTGTAGTCCGAATAAATAATGGTAAATGACAAACACTATAGTTTTTCTTTTTCATGATGTTAACCCGACGTTGGCAACGGGTCACTCGCAAAGAGGCTCCAAAAATATAGCTTCCACCTGCTATCTGCAAAGCAGATAGGATCCAGCTTCGGGACAGGATTTAGGGGTTACAGCTACACCTAGCCTACAATATCCAGAACCTCAATATAAGCAATCCAACGCGAATGCAACGAGTCTTTTGCTTATATTGAGGTTCTGGATATAGTAGGCTAGGTGTTGCTGTAACCGCTGGATCCTATCTGCTTTGCAAATAGCTGGTGAGGGAAGCTATACTTTTGGGGCTTCTCTGCGAGTGACCCGTTGCCCACGTCGGGTTAACATCATGAAAAAGAAAAAACTGTAGTGCTTGTCATTTACCATTACTTATTCGGACAAATAGTGGATTTAATTTTCGCAGAAGAGTTCTTGGTCCATGCACGGTCTGTGTGTATCATATATATATATGAAAATTATTTCACGAAAGTAACACGTGAAAAATATTTATGGTGAATAAAACCACGAAGGAAAGGAAACAGAGTGGTGCTCAAGCGCTTCCTCGCTTTCCTGAGGATGTCATTAGACGAAAGCGCTTGAGCACCACTCTGTGTTTCCTTTCCTTCGTGGTTTTATTCATCACACACACACACACACACACACACACACACACACACACAGGTTGTTTCAGGTCGACCCTAGAAATATGGAAATTGGCGGAATTTGTAGCAAGTAGGTAGTAATTCACTGATTCAGGTCGACCATATATATTCACCTGCAGTGAAAAGAAACACTTCATATTAGTTGTGGAATTACTATGACAAACTTCAAATACAAACTAGAAAATCCACCAATTTCCATATTTTTAGGGTCGACCTGAAACTCGTATATATAAGTAATATCCGAACGTTTTAATTAATTTCTCTTCGTGTACTCTAAGCATTTTGTCTTCTCTTCACCAGAAAGCTAAACCAAACTTTTTTCTTCGTATTGAAGCATGTAGATAGAGAATCAGAAGATTCAATTGTTCTTATATCATGACACTATACATAACATTATGAATTTCAAATTTATAATGTGGTACGAATCATATTTTGAAATAAATATGCATCATACATTAACATTTTCAGTTTCTCGCCAGTTGCTACAATGGCCCTTATTCTGAAATTCGTACGTCAGCCGTTTTCGAACCTTTGGTTTGTGGAAATTGCGGAATGGGAGTTTGCATCGGCATGAAAGAATCGATAATCTATTTAAAGTAAATGAATCGTATGTGGAGATACTTGTTTCATAGGAAGAGGGGCCAAGGGCCAGCGCCCGCAAAAGTATCCCCTCCATAGAAGGAGAGAGCCGAAAACAAGGTCTCTGAAACGCAGCGATGCCTTTTTTTTTTATGTATGCATATTGAGGAATAGAAGGAGACGTGTTTGAGGTCTTATGTTTTTACAGTAATAACTTAGTATAGCTTAAATTAATGGGTTTAATAACTATTCTCATACTTTTTACATGACATCAGGGTTAGTTGTTTCTGATAATAAATTTTCGCATTCATTTTAGACATAATGATGTTCTACAGAAAGTAGTATATATTTTAGTTCTGATTTCACGATTTCGATTTCTTCAGTTCTTTTGCACTTATTTTCCAAATCTTCATAACTATAACTGTAAGTTATTTCGAAACAAAATACCAAATGCTTTTGTAAAGGCTTATTTATTGACTATCAGTTTTAATACGTGATGAAAAGGGTGAAAAAAGTCATAGATCCCGTGTCGGGGAAATTCTTTTGCGGATTAAAAAAAAAAATAACATTTGGGAGGAAGGGGGTATTTAGTAATTTTGAAACATAAATACCGGAAATTTACCTTTCAGGTTTAAATGTACTAGCATGAATTATTATTGATGTGAATGTTACTAAATAGAAAAAAGGAAAATGGTTGCTGTTTCTAATAATGATAAATTTTAAAGTGTAAACAATTAAGTGGTTGAACTTAAGAAAGAAATATGGAAGAGCAAACAATTGTTATCAGTGACTTGTTAAGTTTTACGTGGTGTAAGTTGAATTTGTGTACTGTGACTAAGGAAAATCTTCTGAAATGTGTTCAAGATTTTTATTCAAAAAAGGATTCGTTAGAAGCCCTAAAAATATTATTGACGGTTCTTCCCGATGAGATTCCGAATATTCACAGAAAAACTTTGGATTCAAACCCTTTTAAAGCCATTTTTGATATACTAGAACGTTCATCTAGAGAACAACTGCCGATATTTGTTTGTAAAAATTTAAACAACGTCCCTAATATCAAAAGTGTTAACGAAAAACCACTCGTTGATAAAGAAACTGTAGTTCCAGTGGCGGAAAAGAATGCTTTATATAAAGAACATCAAAAGATTAAATCGGAACTTGGTGAGTTATGTGGGTCTCTCTATGAATTAAAGAGGCAGCTCCGGGTCATGACAGATCATAATAAATCAGATGATGGTGAGACGAAAAGGCGAAAGTCCCACGTGACAAACTCTGCTCGTTCTACCCCTAAAGATTTCATTACCATACAAAAAATCAAGGTGGAAGAAGTTGATGGTGATGCCTCAGATTCACTGGACGAGGTTTGTTCATTTATTATATGTTGAGTTAGTAATTTTATATTAAAATTAACGGTTTGATACGTTATATATTACTTTGTGTATTTTATACGACAGGGAGGTAAGAGAGAGGCAAATAATTTAAGAGATCAGGATTCGGATGACTCCACGAACTGTGAATATGATGCAGAGCAAAGAGGTCTCCTCATCGCAAATAGGTATCAGAGGGCCTTAGCAAGATGCGCAGAAAAGGGAGAAAAAGTAAGCTTTAAAATTTAATCAGCGAGTTTTGCAAATTATTTTTGTTAACCAACACGCATTAGTGATACAGTCTCGTCTTCCCGCAATTACTTAAAGCCGCGTACTCATAGACTGAACTATGTCAATTAAATAATTAATTTTAAATTTGTTTAAGCATTTCTGAAAAATTGATGACAGGGTAATAGCATTAGAAGTTAAGGAGCTTATAGAAGGGAGTATGAAAATAAAATAAAATTGATAATAAGCAGTAGTACTCATTATTGTTGGAGTCCTAAAGTGATGATGAGACTATGTATTCTTTCACATTATTATTATCATCTTTTCAGGATCTCCAATTTCTAAATTTTGATTCATTAGCTAAACAGTTTCCCATTACCGTTCCTAGAAGACCAAGGACGATACTAACAGTTTCGAGAGGAACTTCAAAGGCGTCTTCAAAGAATGTAAGAAAGAAAAAGGTGTTTCTATTACCATAAGTAGGTGGTAATGGAGAGTAAGAAGGAAGGGAGACTATTAGTTAATGGATGAATGAGTGGGAGTTTAAAATTCTTGACCAATGTTGAGTGATGGTTTAAGAGGGTAGTCGGGTAAAGATTAAATAATTAAAATTGGTAGTAATTTACGCTTGAACTCCAAAAATTATACCGTACTTTACAACCTTACAAAGGTTCCGCGCGATGATTCCTCATTTCGCGAAGGTCAAGCTTGTCGCCCCCTCCTCTCGAGTTGGCCTGGTGAAGTATTGAGTTGGTTTCGTGTGCTCTCCACCTCATATAGCCAAGTACGCCCGGCTCATCGGGGATTGCTCTGAGCCAGGCGTCTAATCTTCTTTTGAAGATGTCCACTGCAACTCCCTTCGTGTTTCTTAGGTTCTTCGGGCAGCTGATTAAACAGTTTTGGTCCTCTCACAACAAAACTATTTTCTTTCAGGGTTAAGGATGTTCCCTGTCTCGCCTTTAATTTGGGAATACGACACAGTCTATCGTTTCTACTTTCCACCGTTGTTTGGGGAGTTATAGGGTTCAGAGTAAGATAAGGGACTAGTTTCTCCATTATTTTCCCAGTGTAAATAATGGTGTATATCTCTCTTCTCATTTCCAGTAAATATAGGTCTAGTTCGCGTAACCTTTCCCAGTAATTTAGTGCTTTGCACCCATTGATCTTGGCTGTGAAGCTTCTCTGGATCCCTTCCAGCTATTTAATGTCTTCTTTTTTATATGGGGATGTTAGGACCGAGCAGTATTCCAATTTGGGTATGATCAGGGTTTTCAGTAGAGTAATCATTACATTCCTATCCCTTCGTTCAAAGGTTCTCAATATCTGCCCGTTATTCTCTGCTCTGTTGACTGCTATCTTATTTTGTGTTTCAAATTTCGCATCATCAGTCATTACAACCCCTAAAGCTTTTGCTCTAGAATTTCTCTGAATTTCCTGTCCATTTGGGGTATAATATGCCATGAAATTTAGGTCTTCTCTTTTTCCGTACCGTAACAGCTGAAATTTCTCGGTGTTAAACTTCATGTTGTTGTCTTCCGTCCACTTGTAGATTCTGTTTATGTCGGTTTGTGGAGATCCTATATCTTCTGGGTTTCTTATTTTTCTACTGATCTTTGCGTCATCGGCAAAGGATGTTACTGTGCTGTCTCTGGTAACGTCCTCATCTATGTCAGTTAGCATGATTATGAATAGTGGAGGAGCTAATACTGTTCCTTGTGGTACTGAGCTGAGGACCTCTGATTCTGATGAGGATACTCCTTGTACTGTGACGACTTGCCGCCGCTCACTAAGGAAATTATATATCCATTTCCCTACTTTTCCTGTTATTCCCATATATTTCAGTTTATGTATTATGATTCCATGGTCACACTTGTCAAATGCTTTAGACTCATTCCTTGACAAATCATGCATGCAAAAAAAAAAAAAAAAAAAAGCAGCACCATACCCTCATATATTTTGTTTAAATTTGGTTTATAGAATGGACTATGCTAGTAAGTACCAAATTTCAAATATCAGCTCAATCGGAGTTATGGGTCAAAAGTTATGCTCCCCCCTTTTTTGAGGTGGGGGGGGGACAAAAACTGGAAATTTTCAAACCACCGTAACTCAGTCCCTAATTGACATAGAACAGTGATTTAAAGTGTTTATGAAATATAATTGCACACACAACAAATTAGCCTAAGTAGAAAAAATGGCCAAAATTAACAGAAAAAATGTTGCGACACTTTATTCCATTTGAAGGGGTCCTGCCCCCCTAAATTACAGATTTTTAAAATTTTCATATATACAAAAAATGAGTTTCAACCTTATTCTATCAATATATGAAAAGAAATATATGTGTATTTGCGTATAAAATAGGTATTCACAGATTTGAAAATGACTACTTTCACTTAAGAGACAATAATTTCTAACAGTGTTCAACATTCTCATTGACTTATGGTATATAGATTGGTGTACTTGTTAAAAATGTAAATACATATGTGTTAAACTAGTATTCTAAGAACTAAACATAAAACACTAGTACCTACCATAAAATATCTTCCCCCATTCGATTGTTGGGTAAATTGGTTGAACAAAAAATCCCATGTGGACATTAAAATGTGGCAATCCTACCCAGGATAACTATTGCCTAACTAGAGAGATCTTTATTTTGTTTTCTGTGATGCGAAAAGCATTCACTGTGTCCTCATTTAATGTATATATTTTTTTTCATTTTGAACAGATTTATTTACATATACGCATAGTGTTTTAAATAAGTAAGAGTTTGATGAAAATGTCTACACATAAAAGCTATAATAAGCGCTGTTGCAACCCTTTTGAACTGCACAAAAAGCCTATTCTGCGAAACGTGAGGCCACTTCCAAAGCTTGTTGAAAATAGTGACCCTAAATATAATTTCAATGATGAATCGGAAGTTTGTATAAATTGTCTGAAACTAATTAATAAACACGCAAAACCTGAAGAATTATTCAGACTGTCAGAAGCAATAACTAGTAGTACTGAAAGAACGACTATTTCACCTGACATATCCTCAGAAAAAATTCCAAGTAAATGTGCTGAAACGGATAAAGATATTCAACGAGAAGATCTTAATGCAACTTTGGAGCAACTTCATGTTACCCCGGTGAAATTACGTAAGTAACTAGCTGTTAATGAGTGTACAGATAATGCATTTTTATACGGTCAGCTGAAATTTAATTCAGATATAGTTGTCTTATACCTAATACATATATATGAAATTATCTAAAAAATATACTTCAGTTCAGAAATTCAGATTGTTGCCACTAGATATGTCATACTTATATTTATTAATTAATTGTATTTCAAATATTTTTCAGATGCCCTGAGCAGTGGAAGCAGATCAAAGGCAGTTTCACAAAAATACAAAAAAAGCTTCAACCTCCCTCAAGAGGAAGTTGGAAACTGCATTTGCCACTGAAGTTCAAGATGTTGGTGAGCCACTTAGTAAACAACATCTCAAAGAAGCAGATTTGGAGAGGTAAGAAACTAAAAATAATATAATTAATAAGATGACTTTGAACTATTAATGTATGTATGTAAATACCTGTATATAGGTACAGTATTATAGGTTGTCATGTTTGGATATATATGTAGACATCAGCTATATTTCCTAAATGTGACATCATCCCATATACTAAATATACTGGTATATGTTCGAATTCATGAAGTACAGTACTTCCTTAATTCTTGAATAATATGAATCATGTACTTACATCCTTAATATTGTACAGTAATTTGGGGTTATGTTTTTTTTATAGGTACGAAAACCTCATGAGTGATCTTGTACAAGACTTCAAATCCACATCATCGTACAAAAGGAGGCTTCAGATAGTTACACTCTCACCATTTCCTATTTCTAGGACAATGGATTTGTTTGGTGCAACCAGATACATGGTTGACAAAGCCAGACATTTGAAACATACATTTGGTATTATGCCACAGATTCCTATCTACAGTAAAGGAAGAAAACTAACTGAAGATATAATCTCTGAAATAAAGGAATTCTACGAAGATGATGAAGTCAGTCGTTTGTGTGCAGGGAAATCTGATTGTGTTAGCATAAGAAATAAAGATGGTGAAAAAGAGTACAAGCAAAAACGTCTATTACTAGGAAATTTAAAAGAATTATATTCAAAATATAAAGAAAACAATGATAATAGTATAAGGTTTTCTACCTTTGCCAATCTGAGGCCTAAATGGTGTGTAATTGCTGGAGGCAAAGGAACCCACTCAGTTTGTGTTTACACCCACCACCAGAATCCTAAACTCATGGTATCGGCAATTGCAGAGAAAAACTTAACCTATTACACCCTTATGGAAAAAAGTGTTTGTGATATAAATTCTTCTACATGCATGTTACAAATGTTACATGGATGTCGGGAATGTCCTGGTAGCATAAGCATATTTAATTTCTTAAATACTATACCTTCCTTGACAAGCAGAGATTCTGTCGAATATGTTCAGTGGACTAATACAGATAGATCAACATTGGAAACTCGTGTAGCTTCTCCAGATGAATTTATTGAACACCTTTCAAAAAACATTTTTTCTCTTACTAGGCACCAATACATTGCAAAAAGCCAGAGTCAATATTTGAAGACTATGAAACAGAATCTTCACTGTGATGAAATACTTGTGCTAGGGAATTTTGCAGAAAACTATTCATTCATCACTCAAGATGAACCACAAAGTTTTCACTGGACAAATGACCAGGTGACCCTCCATCCATTTGTGGTGTATCACATGAAGGATGAGGAATTGATTCATACTAGTTACTGTATTATTAGCGATTGTCTTGAGCACTCAACATCAGCAGTTCACACTTTTCAGCAATATTTAATGAAGGATATTAAACAGAAATTCCCCAACGTACAAAAAGTAGTTTATTTCTCTGATGGGTGTGGAGGCCAATACAAAAACAAATATAATTTCAGCAATCTATGCTATCATGAACAGGATTTTGGTGTGAAGGCTGAGTGCAATTTCTTTGCCACAAGTCATGGGAAAAATGCTTGTGATGGTATTGGAGGAACTATTAAAAGGGTGGCCGGACAGTTCGCTACCGGACATTTCTCTACTGGACATTTCGCTACTAGGTATGTTCGTTACTAGGTCACTTCGCTACCATTAAAGGTTAAAATCATTGTTATATTATTTTATACATAAAACTGTGTTAACAATATTTACATAGGTAAATAAACTGAGGTATATTTGTTGATGTTTATTAAGACATAAAACATATTTGTTAATGTTTATTAAAAATTATTAATTAAAATGTATATATTTTCAATTATTTTGTACACTTGTGAGTTCTTAGAAAACACAGTTACAATCACTTTACTTGCTGTCTTGAGATTGGTACAAACGAAACTGAATATATCTAAAATTTTGAAAAACATTAAACTTTCGTATGGGAGTGGTTTGGATGTAAACCACGTGGCGTGACCAACTAACAAACAAACTTTTTTGAATATGGTAGCGAAGCAACCTAGTAACGAACAGACCTAGTAGCGAAATGTCCAGTACCGAACTGTCCGGTAACAAACTGTCCTAGCACCTATTAAGAGAGTTGTAGCAAAGGCTAGTTTGCAACGTACTGATACTGGTCATATTCTAACACCAAGAGCTTTCTATGATTTTAGCACTGAACACTTTAATTCAATTATTTGTTTGTATGTTACAAAGGAGGAGGTTCATGCGGATAAATTCAATCTTTCTAGTAGGTTTAATGAAGCTTTATATGTTAAAGGTACACGGGGTTTCCACAGGTTTGTACCAGTCAGAAAACCTAATACAAACTTATCAGACATCTGATTCTGATAATTGTAAATTGTTTAGAATAAGTAAGATAAAGATAGTCAACTAGTTGAAAAAGATGAGTATCAAATTGGCCAGTATGTTGCCTGTAAATATGATGATAAAGTTTGGTTTGGAATTATTTTAGACACTTCAGAAGAATATGGTGATTATAAAATGAGTTTCCTCACCTCATCAGGATCTACCACTCGGTATTATTTTCCAGTGAAAGAGGATGTTTGCTGGATAAAACAAAGTGATATGATTTCTATCATAATGACACCAAATATCAAGCCTGGTGTAAAGATTATTTACTATTTCAATCCAAAGCAAGTTCAAGAACTTAGTGGGAGTTTGGAACCAAAACTAGGATAAAAATCTGTTGAAAATTAACTATATATAAGCTTAGGTAGGTATAGATTATTAGCATTAAGAATTATTGCACCATGTGTAAATTGCAATGTATTAATTACCTAACAGCTTACATGAATTTGTAAAAATTAGTCTTAAGTAAAAGTGGCCATTTTGAAATCTGTAAATACCTATTTTATATGCAAATACACATATATTTCTTTTCATATATTGATAGAATAAGGTTGAAACTCGTTTTTTGTATATATGAAAATTTAAAAAAAATCTGTAATTTAGGGGGGGGGGGGGGCAGGACCCCTTCAAATGGAATAAAGTGTCGTAACGTTTTCTCTGTTAATTTTGGCCATTTTTTCTCCTTGGCTAATTTGTTATGTGTGCAATTACCTTTCATAAACACTTTAAATCACTGTTCTATGTCAATTAGGGACTGAGTTATGGTGGTTTGAATATTTACAGTTTTCATCCCCCACCCTCCCCCCAAGAAAAAACGGGGTAGCATAACTTTTGAACCATAACTCCGATTGAGCTGATATTTGAAATTTGGTACTTACTAGCATATATCATTCTATAAACCAAATTTAAGCAAAATCTATGAGGGTGTGGTTTTGACCACTGCATGATTTATCATGGAATGACAATAATGTAGTGTTCCATTAGTTGTGATAGGCATGATCTGCCTGACCGAAACCCATGTTGGTTATCATTGAATTTTTTCTGAGTTTCCAAAAAGTCATAGATTTTCTGTCTAACTATTCTTTCAAATATTTTAGCGAGATGAGATGTAAGCGACACACTGGCCTATAGTTTTTGGCCTCGGATCGATCTCCTTTATATATTGGAACTATGTTCGCGCTCTTCAGGATGCCCGGTATTTTTCCCGTGTCTAGTGATCGTCTCCATATCCAGTATAGGGGCTCAGCGATTGCATTATTGCAGTTTTTGATCAGTGTGGCATTCCATTTATCCGGTCCTGCCGCTGAGTGTGTTTTTAGTTTCCCTATGGCTTGTGTAATATCATCCGTCGTAAAGTCGAAGTCCGTTATACTTTCCCCTTGTAATTCTTCTTCAAAGAAGGCGTTTCTATCGCATATCAGTTTGTCAGTTTTTGGGATACTGAAAGATGATTCGTACTGAGCTCTTAATATTTCAAATACTTCTGTTAGATCATCAGATAAAGCACTGTTCTCGTTTTTTAAAGGTCCGCTAGTCGCGTGGTTTTTCGACTTTCTTTTTGCGAAATTATAGAAGTACTTTGAGTTAACCTTTATCGCTTCTATAGCGTCGTCGTCGTCGTCGTCTTTTTCTGTATGCTCCTCAGTTAGTGCCTGTATGACGTCATCGATACTTTGTAGTTTATCATTTAATATTTTTCTGATGTTATCATCTTTACAGTTACTTAATTTTGCAGTCACTCTTTTTCTCTTTCGAAACAATGCCCTCTTTTGTCTCTCGAACCTGCTTCTCTTTCCTCTTTGTTGTATTTTTGGGACATGTTTTTTTTTTGCGACATGTTATAGGAACAGCATAATATAAAATTTATACTAATGTTATAGAATCGTAGCAGTTGATTTGAATTTGTTTTAAAGAATGCCATTAACAATGGTGGGACCGCTGAAACAGTGTATGAATCTCCAATTGAGACTACGAAGGTGAAGAAGGGACAGAACAGTTTGCATCAGTGTTCTAGTTGTTCTTTCTCAACCGAAGACGGCGCTGCTGCTCGAGCTCACACCTGTTTCAAGGTAAAATGAAACTGGTTTTCGGCACAATATCATCTTTTTGTTATAGTTTTTAATCCTAGTATTCCGTAAGGTTCCTGTTACGCATTTGGGTTACGAGTCTAAATAAATTAATGTATTCACATTTGAGGTCCTCATAGGAAGAAGGGACTAAGCGACAAAAGTAAAAAACATTAGGAAACGCAGTAAAAATGTTTACCAATTTGAAAGTGACAACTTTTGAAGATATTTCTTCGAAATATGTTAAAACGTTATTCCACTTTCGAAATGGTAAACATTTTTAATGCGTTTTCTGGCATTTTTTACTTTTGTCGCTTAGCCACTTCTTGCAAGGAGGGCCTCATTTCACGGAAATTTTATTTGTGGGTATGCTGTGTCGAATACAGCTCCTGGTAGCTCAGTGGTTATGGTGGTGGATTCTGGGCAGTGAGGCAGAGAGTTCGCTCCCAGCTGCTGTTGGCATCGGATTGGGTTGAGCTGGCGGCCCCTTGCCCTGTTAATGCTGAGGCTTAAGTGACCCTGAGGGCATCCCTCCCCCATAAGGTGGGAAAACGAGTTTCGAATATTGCCTTTTCTTTTTTTTAAATATGAACGTGTCGAATATTTCGTGATCACATCTACAGTGGTTTTCTTTGTTGTTAACATACTTGAAACAGTCATAAATTTTATCATTTATCCTGTTGCACTGTCACAATAAATAAGCATTTTCAAAAGCTTACGATTGGGCTACAACCTCTTATACCAGTGCCTCGCATTCTTCTTTATTTTGTTATGTAACATCTACTTTTCTTAATTTAAAGAAGTATGTTTGATTTAAAATGAGTTGACCGCATGAGGAGTGGATGTTCAGGAGTGGAGTGAAAAAGTCAGTGGAGATGAAAATGGGGAGGAGTAGGTCTGTGCCGCGTTGATATCATGTGGAGAGAATGACTAATGCTAAATTTGTGTAGAAGGTTTATAATAGTGAATGCGTAGGTGCAAGGAGTAGAGGAAGAGGGGATAAAAGTGGGAAGGATTTAATTGGTAATTACTAATTAGTAAATATGTGAATAAACGTGGAATTGACAAAACTGCGGCAAAAGAGTTAACTAAAAATATAGGAAGAGAACCGGTTTGTGGGGTGTGTAAATGGAGACGTTGGTTTTACCTGACGTACCCCTTAAAAGTACACCCCCAACTGTCATGAAAGGTAACACTGGATCCTTGAGGTTAGAGGGTGGTAATTCCTATGTACCCTTAAATGTGTAATTGATTTTAGTCTTTTTGCCGAAGTCTTGAGTTCGAGCATCGGTTGGGCTACGTCTTGGTCAATGTCGTAACACCGCTTCCTGGAGATCAGCGAAGTTAAGCGACATTGGGTCTGCGTAGTAGTAGTAGTAGTTGAATGAGAGACCATCCTCCGCGCCCAAATTATTTCGCGACGCGTCGTTCGGATCCCACGTAAAGCTGTAGGTCCCCTCCATCATTACATTTTCCTTTTAGCATCGGTTTCAGCCAATGGAGAATGGGAAATGGGATTTTAGATTTACAACGATCGTATTATTTATATTTTTTGCCATTAGTCTTTTTCTTTATATCATATCGACAATATTCCTGTAGTGAACTTCTTCACTCACAGTTTTTCCCTTCAAATATCACTTCATACCACAAGTACATCAGTTGAATAAAGTGTAAATATGCAACATCTTTCTTTAAAATAAATTGATGAAAACATTTAACTCGTTTCTTGGCTCTTCTGCTTTACTATTTAAGTCTTCGCTTTCATTAAATTCTTCTTGGTCCTAACTTTCTGAGTCTTACTGCGCACATAGATAGTCAGTCTTTCTTTCAAAATATTTTAATTTCTCTCACTAGTCCTGAACTCAGCTGAACTCAACTTATATTTTAAACAAACATAAGAGGTGATTATTCACTGCAACTGTTGTACTTTCACTTTGTTAGGCTTAATTAAGATGGCTAGTACCAACCAGTTTCATTGCCGTGTATGATTTTCTCCTGGTCATTATTATTATTATTATTATTATTATTATTATTATTATTATTATTATTATTATTATTATTATTATTATTATTATTGATGATAATTCCCTTTCTTGCTCTTTAACCCTTAATAGGAAATCATGGGTCAGAAATGAATTGCGTGTTGGATCCGTAGAACCCGTGAATTCCTATCAGGGTTAATAGCGCAGATATATCGTACAGCAAAGCTGGGCACTTGCGTTTTTTTTTGCGGTACTGCGGTACTACCGCACTACCAAACCGGTACCGCATAACGCAGTACCGCAAAGGATCGCATATAGACTATATTTAAGTATCGATTACCGTATCCTTACTGACTTAATTCCGTTCATGTACAATTTTAATCTTGTGTATTCTGACTGTTTTGTCTTCAACTTTCACATTACTTTCTCATACATTTCGTTTAATAATAGTCGAATTTTATTTTCATTTATAGGACACTGATGGTAAGAACGTACATCTTTCGGAAGGAAATGCAGACACTAAATCCTATTCGTGTAATGATTGTGACATAAATTTTAAAACTGTGGACGCGCTTAATATTCACAAAATGTCTCATTTCGAAACTGATTTTCGTTGCCCTTTGTGCTCGAATCGACTCTCAGAGCAGGATTGGGTTAACCATGTTCGGAATTGTCCTGGAGATGGTACCACAAACCGAGAGGACCATCTTTGCACAGTATGCGACGTTTACTTCGCTGACAAGAAGATACTCGGGTATCACTTGGCCTATCACGACAATTCACGGCCATTTGAGTGTCTTGAATGCAAATACAGGTTTTACACACAAAAGGCAGTTGAGGACCACTTCAAAATGCACTCTGGAAGCGACCATAGGCACAAATGTCCATTCTGTAATCTCCGAACGCCCAAGCTGAATAGGATAAAGGAACATATCCGGGGCCACACGGGAGATAAACCCTTCACTTGTCATTTGTGTGATTACGCCACGACCACTTACGACACTCTTAAGGGCCACCAGCGGTCACACTCTCAGAACAGGGAGTTCAAGTGTAATCAGTGCGAGAAGTCATACAAAACGAAAAACAAGTTGCGTTTCCATCAACGTGTACACACCAAAGAAAAGCCCCACAAATGTCCCGTTTGTGGAAGAGGGTTTAACTACGGTATGTGCATGACGCTTCATTACAGGCGCCATTTAGGCGAAAGAACCCACGACTGTCCAGAGTGCGAGTTTAAAGGGAGTACAGGCAATGAGCTTCGGAAGCACATGACGACGAACCACACCAATAAACTCCCCTACAGGTGCACCAAGTGTGATTTTGGAGCTAAATTTAAAAGCTACTTAGTTGCACATAGAAAGAAAGAACACCCGAAAAGGTCGCATTAGATTAAACACATGGAATTATTTATTAATTAATAAACAGCGCCTTCAAATGTATATACTTTTACTACTAAACACACTTGAATTCAACTTTTTTTTTTTTTAATACACTTTCACATAGTTTCATTGTAATGTTTTTCTTGCGCTCAGTAGTTTAGTGGTTGCGGTGAGACTGAGTTCGCTCCCACCCGCTAGCATCGGGTGTGAGTGAGCCGGTCATTTTCCCTGTTTCTGAATTTAAAGTTATATATATATAAAACCTTTGGTTAGCTTCCGCCCAAATTGTTCATTCTGACGAAGGTCAAGCTTTTCACTCCACCTTAGACCTACAGTTTAACGTGGAATCCGAACCAAGCCCCACCAGCAGCCCTGCGTCTTAATCACTATGCCACCCAGGGTACCCATTTATTTACCAACCACTTTCTTTATTGTGTGGAAGGATGAACAGCTGGGTTTTGCTGCGCGCCGGCTGCTGTCACCGGGGCCGATGGATTCGTAATCAGCGACGCTAACCACTACACCACCGAGGCGCATTTATATATATATATATATATATATATATATATATATATATATATATATATATATATATATATATAGTCATGCGGGTTGCTTCTACAAAGCTTCAATTTAATATTTAGGAGAAATCCAATGACAAGGAGGAATGTAAATGCCATGAAAAGTCTTCTTTAATGCGCAACGTTTCGAGCAATACGCTCATCATCAGGCTAGATAATAACAATATGAAATTAGAATCAATAAATAAATGTGAACAAGACAAAATAATTTCTATAAAACCTATTCATTAAAAGCAAATTTTAAAAAGACTAAAAGAAGAGGGTTAAATTCAAAGTTATAAAAATTTACATATAAAATTACAAGAAATTTAAAAAGCTATTTTTAAATTACATATAGTAAATTTGAAATTAGTACAAACTATGGGCTGGGCGGTTGGAGAGTTATAAATTGGGGAGGGGGGATTATAAAAAATTTAGAGGGACAGCTGAGGAATCCACGTTTAGAGAAGGGGTCAATGTTTTAATATAGAGAGATTCCAAAATTCTAAGTGAGTTAGGACAAGAATTACAACCGAGAATTTTAAAATTATCTAAAGTGACATCAGTTTTACATTTAATACTATGTTCCCGAATACTAGAGGCTTCTTTTTTATTTAAAATTTTACCTGTTCGGCAACTTATTCCCATATGCGAATAAAATCTAGCCCTGAGGGAGCGCACGGTGCTGCCAATATAAGTACCAAGGAGACACCTTGGGCAGGTAAATAAATATACAACACCGCTACGCAACGAATCAGGAGTTCGATCCTTCGCTGAGAAAAAGCTACCTAAAGACATTTTGTTAAGAAATTTTTTTTATCACTGATTTTCGCATTATATTTATTAACAAAATATCTTTAGGTAGCTTTTTCTCAGCGAAGGATCGAACTCCTGATTCGTTGCGTAGCGGTGTTGTATATTTATTTACCTGCCCAAGGTGTCTCCTTGGTACTTATATTGGCAGCACCGTGCGCTCCCTCAGGGCTAGATTTTATTCGCATATGGGAATAAGTTGCCGAACAGGTAAAATTTTAAATAAAAAAGAAGCCTCTAGTATTCGGGAACATAGTATTAAATGTAAAACTGATGTCACTTTAGATAATTTTAAAATTCTCGGTTGTAATTCTTGTCCTAACTCACTTAGAATTTTGGAATCTCTTTATATTAGAACATTGACCCCTTCTCTAAACGTGGATTCCTCAGCTGTCCCTCTAAATTTTTTATAATCCCCCCTCCCCCCTCCCCCCTCCCCAATTTTTTATAATCCCTCCTCCCCAACTTATAACTCCAACCGCCCAACCCATAGTTTGTTTCCTGTTTTGTTTTGTTTTAAATTACTCGTGCCTCGGAACCAGCATTGAAAGGTTCGTAGTGTTAATTATTCCATTGTATTAGTGTTAATTATTCCAGTGTACTAATTTCAAATTTACTATATGTAATTTAAAAATAGCTTTTTAAATTTCTTGTAATTTTATATGTAAATTTTTATAACTGAATTTAACCCTCTTCTTTTAGTCTTTTTAAAATTTGCTTTTAATGACTAGGTTTTATAGAAATTATTTTGTCTTCACATTTATTTATTGATTCTAATTTCATATTGTTATTATCTAGCCTGATGATGAGCGTATTGCTCGAAACGTTGCACATTAAAGAAGACTTTTCATGGCATTTACATTCCTCCTTGTCATTGGATTTCATCTAAATATTATATATATATATATATATATATATGTATATACTGTATATAAATACATATAATATATAAATAAATACATATATAAATACATATATGATGAAAAAAATCACGAAGAAAGGAAACAGAATAGTGCTCAAGTGCTTTCGTCTAATGACATCCTCAGGAACACTGAAGTAAATAAAGCGTTCGAGACTATATATAGGTCACAAAAAAAAAAAATATATATAATCATAATAATAAATATAGAAATGAAAATTGTGGGAGGAGCATACAAATTTGTAAGGAAAATCTACCAATTTTAGCACTTTGTCCTTGTCTAAATCCGTTCTGAACGAATTCAAAACTAGGATCAAGTGGATTGTTTACAACCAATTTTATAGATAATGCCTGAATTGTATATAGGTCAAAAAAATAAATTGAAAAATAAAAATTGTAAGAGGAGCATACAAATTCATAAGGGAAACTACCAAAGTTTTAGCACTCGGCCCTGCTTGTCTAAATCTGTTCTGAACGAATTCAGAACAGGATCAAGTGGAAAAAGACCTTGGCTCATGTTAAAGTTATTTGTAAGTTGAATAATAGCAGACAAGAATATTTCTATTAACAATGTTGCTCGAGTGAAACAAAACTGAAGCATTATTCCAATCAATACAGTGGGATGACTCTGACAAATGGGCAAAAAGGTCACTGGACGACTGTCCCGTTTTAACGGAATATTGATGCTTTACACGCGCGTGCAAATCCTTTCCCGTCTGACCAATGTTAAAGGACTCGCATTGTTTGCAACCAATTTTATAGATAATGCTCGGATTATTGGTAGGGCTATTTTTAACTGATATTTTTCACGAGATTGTTATATGAAAATACTACATTAATATTCAAAAGTTTAAGTACGTTAGCAATGCCTAAAAAGCCTGGGAAAAATGGAAGTACTAAAATATTCTTTGACAAAGTACGAGTGTTGTTATTCACACGATAGAAGGTTCGTTTTCCCTTGTTAAGACAAGATTCCATAAACGCAGGTGGGTAGCACAGATCACTCCCAATACCGTTGATTTTTTCCAATTCGGCATCCAAGTATTCCGGACTGGCGATCCTAAGAGCGAGGAGAAACATTGAAGAAAATATGGCCCTTTTTAATGGGGATGTCATGTCCAGGGTAAAAGTGTACGTAGGACAAATTTTGTTTTTTCCGATAGATACTAAATTTAAAACCTGGGCTTTCTCTATGTACACGCACATCCAAAAACGGGGTTGAGTTGTCTTGTTCCACTTCTAAAGTAAACTTAATGGAGGGGACTTGATCATTTAACTGGAGGAGGAAGTCATCCAGGTCACGCCTCATGGGCCAGATACACAAAATATTGTCGACGTACCGTAACCATGGGATGCCCCCCCCCCCTCCCTGATTCTCGGAATGTAAGTAATTTCGAAAAACTTCATATAAATATTTGAGAGGAGGGGCAACAAGGGATTTCCCATGACCATCCCAAAAACCTGTTGATAATACTCGCTATTGAAAGTTAATTTACAGTCTTTGATGCAAAGTTTAATGAGTTCCAAAACGATTGTGTGCAGGTAGTGGCAGGTCGTACTTATGTAATTCTCGGGAGAGAAAGTCAAACATATCGTCAATCGGCACTGTAAACAATGAACAAACGTCAAAACTGATCAATCATTGGTTTCAGTGCGTACATTATTCAATTTTTCAGTAAGATCCATGGAATTTTATACATGTGAATCAGAGAGAGTTCCGAGAATGGAGGACAAGAATGACAAGCCATTTGGAGAATCTATAGGTAATAGAACTCACCGAGCTAATAATAGGGCGCATAGGGTTGCCAGGTTTGTGGGTCTTAATAAGACCGTAAAGGTAGGGAAGAGAAGGTGAAGTGGACGTGAAAAGCGGAATTAAGTCTATGGTCTTTCAGAATGCGTTTCAAGCCACTAGTGAATGATTTGATGACGTCATCCTGCGGGTTCTTCCTAAGTTTTTTATATGTGGCGGGGTCCTGGAGAAGCTCGTTCATCTTTCTAATGTAGTCCACTTTGTTCATAATAACTATGGTATTTGCCTTGTCGTCTTTAGTAATATGAAGCTCCCCATCTTTTTTTAATTGAGAGAGGCTATTGCGAAAACCACCTCTCCTCTACCTTTACGGTACTGTCCTCTTGCTCATCCTTTCGTTCTAGGCCAGATCAGGTCTCATCTGCCCGTCTCTCTATCCCGTCCTTTATATCAACCTCTGCATCGTCTTCATCCCCGTGTTCTCTTCTCCATCTGTCCGTTCCCCGAGGACTTCCAATTCCACTGTTCCCATGTATTCCACCATAGTAACATCTAGTTCGCTTACCCATCCTCCAGAAACCTTTGATGACATTTCAGCATATATATCGGAAACCGCTCCCTCCTGGTCCCTCTTCCCTTTCTCGTTCTTTTGTTAAACGACCCATCGCCAGACCCCGGTGTTTGGGTACCTCTGCCAAGCTTCTTTGTTCAAGTCCCCCATCACCTCGTCCTCTCATTCCCTCTTCCTCCCGTCCCTATACCCTTCCCACTTCCAGTGATCCCCTTCGTTTTACTGTCTCCTCTGAGTTCCCCTTTTCCCTTCGCGACCGTCCCCTTCCCTTCCCCCATCCACCCTTCTCCTCCACCCCGCTCCCTCCTTGCCTTCCGATGCCCCCAGCATTCTCTCCTCCACTCCCACCCCGGAAATCGGATTCACCCTGCCCAGCTTCGTACCCCAATTCTAGCATTCCCCGACCGCCCTGAAACCCAAACTCCTTTCATCCGTTCTTCGACCGTCCCTTCCTTAACCCGCCTCCAGTTTCGTCTGCTCGTTCTTTTGGTCACACTTTTATGTCTCGCCCGATTATGTCTCTTGCCCCATCCCCCTTGTATTCCGCTCTTGATGGCTGCTATCCTTCAATGGAATTGTCGAGACCCCTCTAATTGGGAGGACTTCCTACGTATTCGGGATTTTGCTCCAGTGTGTGTCTGCTTTCAGAAGACCCAAGTTGGGATTCGCCCCTTGCGCCCTTCGCAGATTCTCATCGTACCCCTCTCCCCCTCCCCTCGTTGCAGCCCCTCGTCGGGGTACGGCCATCTTCGTCCTGTCTGACGTGCCGTCTACTCCCCTTCCCCTCCGCACTCCTCTCCAGGCTATTGCGGCCAGAGTTTTCCTTGACCGATTATATTCAATTTGTTCCTTATATCTCCCCCGTCACAGGAAGTTTCTGTTAATGATCTTTTCGACCTCCTTTTCTAGCTTCCTCCCCGCTTCCTCATCCTGGGAGACTTTAACACGCGCCATCCTCTGTGAGGTAATACTATCACCAATCAGCGGGGTGGCTTCCTTCAACTCCTGTTTGTCTTCTCAACACCGGCCAGCTTACAACTTTTCCACCTCCAAACTCGTACATTTTCCTCCATAGATCTTTCGTTGGTTTCTCCTTCCGCTTTCCTTGAATTCTCTTGGTCTGTTACTCCAGACTTTTATGACACTGGCCATTTTCGCCTCCTCCGTACACCTCGAGACCTCGGCTCCTCCGCTCTTCCTGCCTGATGGTCTCTCGCCAAAGCTAACCGGTCTCTTTTCCGGTCTGAAAGCCAAACCTTTACAGTTCCGAGCAACTTTCCGACGATCGATGCTGCCTCCATCTACTTCACCAATCACGTCAATTTTGCCGGTCTGTCCTCCATTTCCAAGTCGACATTTTCCCGCACCTCCGCCTCTTCGGTTCCATGGTGGACCCCGACATGCACCCTAGCCGTTCAAGTAAAGAAGTCGGTCTTTCGCCTTCAACACAACCCATCCCTTGCTAACTTCAATAGCTTTCAAACGTGCGCGAGCTCAGGCCCGTCGCACAGTCCGGGAAGCCCTCCGCCTTTCTTGACGAACTTGTCTCTCCTCTCTCACTTTTCTCGCAGCCCTTCCTCCCGAATCTAGAACAAGATCCGAAAGATTTCTGGTAAATCTTTTTCCCCATCCTCCTCCTTTTCTTACTGAGGTGACGTGTATATATATATACATATATATATATGTATATATATATATATATATATATATATATATATATATATATATATATAGATATATAGTCTAAAGTCACTAAAGGAAAAAATCACTAAAAGAAAGCTGAATGGCAATACGAAGGGATAAACGGAGCAATGCAGGCTGTTCGTTTGGTTTTGGCTGGACTAGAGCATGGTTATTCATATCTGACTAAGTCGTTGGTGCTAAGTTTAATTTGGTGATGTTTCTAAGGTTACAAATGTGGTAGAAAGTTGTCAATAAATAATAATAGCGGTAATGTCTATAGCTTCTAAATTAGTAAAGTTAGCGAGTTTAGGTAGACTGCTTTGTGGGACGCAGGAAATCTATGGTAGGCCCTAAAGAACTTCTAATTTAACGCATCGGTAAGTGCCTTTGTTGTTTAGAAACCTAGTAACTTAGCGGGGTCACTAACCCCAAGTTATTACATTTGGCGACGAGGATGGGATTCGATTTGGTTCATTGGATTCAATTTGGCTCATCGGATTCAATTTGGCTCATTGGATTCAATTTGGCTCATTGGATTTAATTTGGCTCAGTGGATTTAATTTGGCTCATTGGATTTAATTTGACTTATTGGGTTCAATTTTTTTGTTTGGAAAATTGAATGCAGCCTAGCCTAGTGGGTCGTCCGATTTGGTTGATTTGTGTGGGTAAGCTACCATACTGTAGCTTAGGTCTCGCCGGCCTAACTCTAATACTAATTCCTACTCAGCCCTAACTCTAATACTAATTTCTACCCGCCCTAACTCTAATACTAATTCCTACTCAGCCCTAACTCTAATACAATTTACTATTCAGCCCTAACTGGGGAGTAACTAGATCACATTTAAACAAAATCTAACCTACTTCACGTTATTTGGCCTAAATCGGTTTTGTTCTAGCATGTCGGTGATTGGCCATATAATCCCCTACGAAGACTGGGGAGGACTTCGAAGCTTATGCCA
Source organism: Bathynomus jamesi (assembly GCA_023014485.1). Lineage (NCBI taxonomy): Eukaryota > Metazoa > Arthropoda > Malacostraca > Isopoda > Cirolanidae > Bathynomus > Bathynomus jamesi. Next base: position 921,933 of record JAJOZX010000171.1, on the reverse strand, counting down.
CTAGGGTGAGGTTGTTTTTCGAGGCAAATTCCATTCCTGATGCTAAGAAAGTACCTACCTTTTTAACTATAATAGGCCTTAAAACGTTTGGCTTAGTTATGGACCTAGTTCCTCTTAAAGCATCGGAAACTTGCACCTATAGTGAATTGGTACAGGCCCTAACCAATCACTACAAACACCGAGTAGTTCTCATCTATGAACATTTCAAATTTTATTCGAGGCATCAGACTGTGAATGAAAGCATTGCAGAGTTTGTTGCAGGAATAAAAGCCCATAGCCGTATTTGTAAATTTGGGGACAAATTAGACGAAATGCTAAGAGATAGGTTTGTAGTGGGTCTCAAAGAGGAGTCTACCCAGAGAGCCCTATTAGCTATGCAGGACCTAACTTTTAGTCAGGCTGTAGAAATAGCTGTGGCTAGGGAAGCAGCTGCTAAAGATGTTAGAGCTTTTGGCAGTCACAGTAGTAAAGCCCATCACGTAAATAGTTTTAAATCTTCTAGGCCTGGCAGACCTAATGAGCCTACTAGACAAACAAATAAAAGGTATGCGGCAAATACGACTAAACCTACTAATTCAAACGCTAAACAGGAGGAAAAGCCTTCCAAGCCATGTACTGGGTGTTAAAAACACCATCGGAAGAAGGACTGTCCCTTTAAAGTATTAGTTTGCCGAAACTGTAGTAAAATAGGCCACATAGCTAAAGTTTGTTTTTCAAAGAAAACAAGGGGTGAAAATTCTAATTATAACATTTCTAGCGTAAATCCTCAAAAGGGAAATACTTCGAACATTGGAGTGGAGTACCTATTTTATGAGCAGCAAAGTGGTAATAATACAGGCTCATATATTGTAGAGGTAGGCCTAAATGGAATTACAGTTCCTCAAGAACTAGATACAGGTGCTGCCCGAACTGCCATGTCCAAAACAGTTTTTGACAAAACTTTCAAAATTGCACCTAAACTACATGCATCTAAAACAATACTAAAAAAATATGGGGACATACAAATACCTATTTGTGGAGAAACATCCATCACAGTTACACTCAACAAGAAAACTTTGTCTCATCCCTTAACTCTTTTAGTGGTGGATGAGCAAGGGCCTACTCTACTAGGCCGTGATTGGATTGATGCTTTGAAAATGCCTATTGACAAAATTTTGCGAAAGGGTCAGGCAGCTGTGCATACACACTCATATCCGTCTGACACAGACTCATTGTTGAGGGAGTTTTCTTCTCTTTTTGGGCCTGAAGTAGGCAACCCAAAAGGCCATCAGGTCTGTATAGAGGTAGACCCTAATGTAACTCCGAAATTTTGTAAGGCTCGTTCAATTGCACATGCACTGCGGGAGAAGGTTGATTTAGAAATTGACAAGCTGCTCAAAGATAAAATTATCGAACCAGTCACACACGCTAGGTGGGCTGCCCCAGTAGTTCCTGTACTAAAACTTGACAAGTCCGTGCGGTTATGTGGAAATTACCGTTTAACAGCAAATAGAGCAGTCCTTCTAGATTGCTACCCTATACCCAAGCCTGATGAATTATTTAGCTCTCTTGCTGGGGGTAAATATTTCATAAAACTAGATATGTCCCAAGCCTATGTTCAACTAAGTTTAGATGAAAATTCTAAAGAACTAACTATCATAAATAGGCACCGAGGCCTGTATAAGTACAATAGGCTATGCTATGGAATAGCATCGGCTCCGGGTATTTTTCAGAGGACAATGGACCAAGTTGTAGGTCACATTCCGGGGTACTTTGTTTTCTAGATGATGTCCTCATTTCAGGTTCGTCTAAAAAAGGACACCTGACTAGATTGACCACAGTTCTAAAAAGACTCCGGGATGCCGGACTTAAGTTAAAGAATGAAAAGTGTTCGTGGGTCACTTATGAGTTATGAGGTTTCATATTTAGGGTTCCGTATAGATGCCTCAGGCATTCATCCAACGGTGGATAACTCGAAGCAATAAAAATGCACCACCACCACAAAACATCACACAGCTACAAGTTTATTTAGGTCTCTCTAAAATTTTATAGGAATTTTTTGCCTAATGCATCGACTTTTCTTGAACCCCTAAATAAGTTATTACGATCTGGGGAAGAGTGGAGATGGGAGAAAACCCAAAAGGAAATATTTGAGGCTTCCAAGGACGTACTACTAAAGTCCACTCTCCTAGTGCATTATGATCCTAAACTTCCTCTCATAGTTTCAGCAGATAGCAGTTCTTATGGAATTAGGGCTGTTATCTCACCACATTGATGGTGTAGATAGGCCTATCTGTTTTGCTTCTAAAACACTAACTGAGACTGAAAGACGATATGCACAACTTGAACGTGAAGCCTTAGCCTTAGTATTTGCAGTAAAAGAAATTCATTTCTATCTATGGGGTCATGAATTCAGACTAATTACTGACCATAAGCCTCTTTTTAGGTTTATTTTCACCTAATAAAAATATTCCAGTTATGGCTTCAGGTAGGATTCACCGATGGGCACTGATTCTACAAGCCTATAAATTTGACTTAGTACATCGGTCAGGCAAACTTCTAGGTACGGCTGATGCTCTAAGTAGGTTGCCTTTAGAAAATCCAAATGAATGCGTACCTATACCTACAGAATGGGTTCACTTGGTGGAGTTTTTGGAATCCACTCCAGTATCTGCAGTACAAATAGAGCAGTGGACAAAATCAGACCCTATTCTGTCTAGGGTCATCCATTACTGCTTAGTTGGTTGGCCTACTAATGTGGAGAGTGAATTACAGCCTTTTTATGAACGTCAGTCTTGACTCTCGATCCAAAATGGCTGTCTCTTATGGGGGCTACAGAGTGATAATTCCGAAAGAAGGCAGGTCGAATTTAGTGAAGGAACTTTACGCTGAACACATGGGTGCAACAAAAATGAAAGAGCTGGCGAGAGCTTATTTCTGGTGGCCCGGTTTAGATGGAGAACTCGAATCATTGGTTCGTTCCTGTCAAAGCTGCCTAGAGAACAGAGATCTCCCAAGGAAAAGTCCACTTCATTCCTGGGACGCCTACTCTAAGTAGGTAGAAATTTTTCCAACCACTTCCACGACTTCGGGTGTTACTATTCGCTTACTCCGTTCGTGTTTCGCTCGATGGGGTTTACCCGTAGTCCTGGTTTCTGACAATGGTACGTGTTTTACCAGTGAGGAATTTCGTTCTTTTGTCCACCTAAATGGCATTAGACATGTCCGGTCTAGTGTTTTCCACCCGTCTACTAACGGCCTCGCGGAAAACATGGTTCGTACTTTCAAGTCGGCCTTGCGTCATTCTCGTGGGGAGGAAATGCAAGTGGTGTTGGATAAATTTTTGTTTAAATATCGACTAACACCTCACACAACGAAGCGGGTGTCTCCTTCTAAATTTATGATTGGCCGGGGAATTCGTTCAGTTTTCGATCTGTTACGTCCAAACGAAACGTTACAACAACGAATTTTATGCCATCAGGAAAAACAGAAGTTGTGCCATGACACTAAAAAAGGGAGTTATAGAAGCGCAACCTAATGATCCACTTATGATTCGCAACTATGGGGCTGGACCAAAATGGGTTCCTGCAACTGTGCAGGAGAGAACGGGCCCTGTTTCCTTGAAATGCCAACTAGAAGATGGTCGTTCTATTAAACGTCATTAGGACCAGATATTGGAACGTGAATTGCAGGATGACCGGAGTCTTCCGGAAGAGAGAACCGATCCTCTGGAAAATGGTTCAATTCGCCAGCCTATGCAGGTTGCACCTATTCCTACTACATCAACCCCGCTCTGTAGGTCGTCTAGGGTCTCTCAACCCCGTGACAGACTAACCTTGTAGGGGAGGAGAGAGGTGACGTGTGTGTGTATATATGTATATAGTCTAAAGTCACTAAAGGAAAAAATCACTAAAAGAAAGCTGAATGGCAACACGAAGGGATAAACGGAGCAACGCGGGCTGCTCGTTTGGTTTTGGCTGGACTAGAGCCCAGTATCGTCCCCTGATGCAGTGGCCGAAGTCTTGGCCTCGACCATTGCCTCTATCTCCCGACACGATCACCGTGATCCCACTTTCCTTCAGCATAAGTCTTTGCTTGCTCGCTCCCCTCATCTTTTCCAGACTCCCAATAACTTCCCATGCAACCGTTTTTTTTCATTGTCGGAACTGCGCTCGGCATTGGCTTCTTGCGGTAACTCTGCCCCCGGCCCTGATGGCATCCATTTTGATATGCTGCGCCACCTACACACTTCGGTTCTTTTCTATATACTCGCCCTCTATAATTGGATTTAGGTGGAAGGTACCTCCCCCCCCCTGTTGGAGAGAGGCAGTGGTGTTCCCCTTTCCTAAGCCTGGTAAGACCCCAACATCTCCCCTTAACTACGGTTCAATAGCCCATACTAGGTGCCTCTCAAAACTTCTTGAGAAGATGGTTTCTCGACGTCTGGTGTGACAACGCGAACGCCATAGTTTACTTTCTCCCACACACACCAGTTTTCGCAGGGGCCGGAGCACCACTGACATTTTAGTTCAGTTGGAGGCGGCGTCACCTCTATGCATTTATTTTTATTTAGAGAAGGCTGGCGGTGGTGGCTCTACTGTAAACTTTATTTCTTGGGTTTCCGAGGTTTTCTCCCTTCCTTCATCTCTTTTTGTCTTCCCGCTCCTATTCGTGTTCAGGTGGGTATTCCCTTCCCTTATGTATACTTACATTAAGAAGGGGTTCCCCAGGGCAGCGTCCTGAGCGTCATCTGCTTCACTTTGGCGATCAATGACATGGTGACGGCTCTGCCCTCGGGGATTACAGCCACCCTCTATGTTGACGACCTTGCCATATATTGATCCGGTTCTCGATCAACTTTCCTTGAACGTCTCCTCCAGCGGGCCCTGGATTCGGTTTCCAGATGGGCCATAGATCACGGGTTTCGTTTTTCCCCCTCGAAGACGGTGGTGATGCAGTTCTGTCGACGCCGCCTCTGCACTGCCATTCCTTCCCTCTTCCTTTATGGATCGCCTGCCGAAACAGAATTTTTGTGTTTCCTTCTTGATTCCCGCCTCTCCTGTATTCCCCACCTGAAGTCTCTGAAGGCTTTGTGCCTTCAAACTTGCACCCTTCTCAAGTTCCTTTCCCATACCGATTGGGGTGCTAATCGTCACACCCTTTGGCGGCTTTACCACTCTCTTGTTCAAAGTAAGTTGGATTATGGCTGTCAGACCTATTCCTCCACCCTGCATCCGCCATGTGCATGTTGGACCCTATCCACTCCATCAGCACCTGCGCATTCCGGTCCTCTCCTATTGTTGGTGTTTATGCGGAAAATGGCCATCTCCCGTTGGATGACCATCGTACCTTAGAGGGCTTAAAATACCTCTTTCGCGTTCGACAGTTTCCTTCTACCTCGGTCTACCAATCCCTCTTCGGTCTACTTTGACCGTCGTCCCCATTTGGTTTGACCGTTTGGTCTTCGGATGGCCCCCCGTCCGGTCTTCTTTTGGGGTGGAAGGGCGAGTTCTTCCACCTCCTCCCTCTACCTTCCTCCCGTGGACCATTCCTCTCTACTGCACCAAAGTCACAGTTCTACCCTTTTGCTCTCCGTCATTTGTTTCTATCCCACTCCTCTTCCCATTCTGAATCTATCCCGGTGTCACTGACAGCTTTCGCTCGCCACTTGGAGTGGGTTGCGCGGCAGCCTTCCCGTCGGTAGTTCAATCGCTACTACCTCCCCCAGCGGCTTCCATTTTTAAGGCGGAACTCTCAGCTATTCTCTTTGCCCCTCGACTCCTCAATCAACTCTCATCTACGTCTTTTGTAATTTATTCTGACTCCCGCAGCGCTCTTGAGGCCCTGTCCTCTCTCGTCTCCCCGCATCCGTTAGTGCGACATACTCAGGACTGGCTTGTCGTTCTTTCATCACGTCGTAAGTTGGTTGCCTTTTGTTGGGTACCTTCCCACGTCGGTGGTCCGGGTAACGAACGCATGGTCGCTGCGGTGAGGGAGGTGTCCTCCCCACCTTTCGACCCTAACATACCTCTCCCGACGTCGGATTTCACGAGGGTTTTCCGTGATGCACTCCTTCGGCGGTGGCAACACCAGTGGGAGGATGTATCCGGAAATTTCCTGAGGACCTTGAAGCTCACGATTTGTTAGTGGCCTTCCTCCTGTCGGCGTGATTGACGCTTTGAGACTGCTCTGGTACGCCTGCGCATTGGTCATACTCGCTTCATGCATGGCTATCTTATGAAAGGGAATCTTGCCCCCTTCTGTCCTTGCGGCATTCCTCTGTGTTTCACATTTACTCTTAATATGCCCTGCCTTTGCTGCCGCCCGTTCCCAGTTCATCCCTTTCTGCCTCTTTCTCTTTTGTTGGGTGACTCCACCCCCAGGGCCGTTTCCTGGCATAAGCAGACTAAGCGGCCGCTTAGGGCCCCGCTGCTATTAGGGGGCCCCTAGACAGGCTCCTTGGTCATAGCTCAGTGGGCAAGAATAGGAATATAGCTGGTTATTATTAATATTATTGTTATTATTATTATTATTATTATTATTATTATTATTATTGTCGTAATTAAAGTTTTTGTATGAGACAAATGTGATAAAACGGAGACAAACGAAACGTTTTGGTCGTTATGTGTAAATAACTATTGTGAGATCTTATTTCTATATTATTTCACTTTATTCTTACTATATGCTTATATGATTCCTAAATGCTTAATTTTTCTAGTATTGTAAAACATTATTATTATTATTATTATCATTATTATCATGATTATTATTATTTAGCAGATTAGTTGTGGTTAACTAGATGTGACTTCGTGCATCTTCGAAAATGAAACGACATTATCCATCAGGAGCTGAAAAACGGAAAAAGAAGAAAATAGAGGAGGAGAAGCTTTCAAGTACCACAGGTGAGAAGTGCCACTTGTATATTCTTATGATTACAGTTCAGGCAACTAGGTTAGGTAGACCATCAAGCTAGGCAAGTGCTCAGGAATCGTGTAGAGTAAGCTAGTCTCTGTAATATTTATAATATTTCGAAATGTGAAATTTAATGGATCACATCACCTCAAATTCTGTTCACACAGATCAATTATCAAACAAGATAAGGAAGAGTATTTTAGCAAAATCTAACGGAATATGTAATGTTATGTTCTTCTCAGGAGCACTACTGAAATATTTGGAAAAGCCATCCTCAGCAAAGCCTGATGAGCATCATGAGCCAACAGTACAACCTTTTTGCAGCAGCTACACAGAGATGGACAATCCTAAAGAAGCACGTGAACATAATACTCAAGTCTTGGAGTGAAACCAGGTGGGAGAGCCGGCTTAAGAGCATTGAGGCTGTGCGATACCAGAGCCACAACATCAGAGAGGCCCTGTTGGAAGTCAGAAACAATGCCACAGATGCCATAGCCAGGACTAAAGCACAAGCACTTGCAGAGGAGGTAGGGTCTTATCGCTTTCAAGTTTGCACAGTAGTATGGTATGACATTCTTCATGCAGTTAACCATGTGAGCAAACTTCTGCAGTCTCCTACAATGCAATTTGATGTGGCAGTCAACCTCCTCACAAAAACAAAAGACTCACTTGTGCCATCGGGTCAATAAATGAGAGATTCAAAACATTAGATGATGTGAGGGACATATTTGGGGTTCTCCTAAACTTCACCACAATGAACAAGGAAGACTTGTCCTGCAAGTGTGAAAAGCTCTCTAAGATACTGAGCTCTGGAGCTGACTCTGACATTGATGGAAGAGAACTGGCCCTCGAAATTAAGAACTTGCCGACTATACCTTCACACAACATGACTGCATTGGAGCTTCTCTCCTTCATTCATCAGAAGCAACTGGAGAAACTATACCCAAATCTCTGGGTTGCACTAAGAATTGCTTGCACTCTACATGCGACAGTAGCGTCAGCCGAGAGGAGCTTCTCTAAGATGAAGCTAATCAAGAACTACCTCAGATCATCAATGGGGCAGGTTCACCTCAGTGGCCTTGGCATCATAAGCATCAACCAGGACGTTGGCAGGGAGATTTCATATGATGATGTTATTGATGATTTCGCCCAGAAACAATCTAGGAGGCAAAAATTTTGAAGATACAAACTGTTCTGTATAACTGTTAGCTATTACACGATTGTATCGTAGAGTTAGTAATTGTTTGGTAGTTGATAATTGCATTATTTTTTTATACATAGTTCTGTCATTTATTCTAAATAATGTATAAGCTAATTTTCAGGAATTTCATGAAGGGTATTTTTTCTGTTTGTCTTCTGAAAGTACATATTTGTTGTTTTGTACCTAAATGTTTCATTAAAATTGTTTCATAATTGTTTTTTATTAACACAGCCATTTTTTGTATGTGTGTGCTGAGGTGATGTAGTAAGGCGTGAGTTGGTGGATGGAGGGGTGGGGCCTCAAATGGCTAGAAACGGCCCTGTCCACTCCTGTACTGAAGGATACACTTTTCTCTTTTCTATTTAATGTGACTGAGGTATAATTTCTTCCTCTCTTTGCTGTTTCTACTGCCTTCTCTCTTTTCTCACGGTCTTTCTTCCGCTGCCCCTTCTCCAATATTTCTCTCTCCCAATTTCTTTGAGTTCTCTCTTTATTTTAGTCTCGGCGCGATATGACCTGGGCACTGGAATCGCCGGTGAAACACTGCTTTTCATTCAATTCAATTGTTTTTCTTTTCGATTTTTGTCCATTTTTCTTCATCTGATTCAGCATCGGGTCGGAAGATAGGGACAGCGTTTCACGTGAAATTAGTGGTATGCAGTGACTAGCATATTGAGCAGACAGAACAAACTGAAAGGGTGTTGCTTCAAATTGTTGACAAAAGCACGTGAAGTAAGAGAAGCAGTTAGAGGAGTAGTATTGCCTTGGCGTACTGAGACATCTGGCCCCTAAAAAAGAAGTACTAAACTAAGTCGACACAACGATGTATGTTTGCTTTTAAATTTATCATTGCTAATTTAAAGGCTAACCGAAGGTTAACAGTTAAGGATTCTTTAACAACACCAATATCGCGTAAGCTTACTTTTAAATGTGTCTGGTAAATATGTAGTTTCGTGGCCACCTACTTTTTGGCAATGCCCGTGGCTCATGATTGGTTGAACGTTGGCAACGTGGGAAATTACTGACAAACCTAAAGGGAATACCTGACTTAGTGTATGCCTAACCCGGGCATAAGATTCAACCTGATTGGTCCGACGTGTAGAATGGGCAGGGTTTCCGTCTTTTCGCCTCCCCCCCCCCCCCCCAAAATGGTGGCCACGAAACTACATTTTAGCTTTGTATCACATAAATGAATGATTTTATTGTGTGCTGGTGGTCGTTTTAACAAAACATACACTGTTTAAGAATCCTTAAATGTTAAACTTTAGCTAGTCCTCTCTTTGATTTGACGACTATTTAGGCAGTTTATCTTCAAATGAAAATTATTGTCTTAAAATTTCCATTGAAAATAGAAAAGTTATTTATTTTCGATTAGTCAATAGAGTTAGTTTAACTGAAAACCGCCATTGCTTCATTTAATTTTGGGATCTGTGTTCATTTTCTAATTTGCTTTGTCACTTGTCTTATTTCTCTTATTGTCTCTAGAGAGTTTGTGTAGCCTGTAACCATTTTCGGATGAATTTTTACAAGTCATAGCTCTATCTTCTATTTTTGTCATTAAAATCAATACTCATTTCAGATTCCAGGGACCCTTTCAACAATCACCTGATCCCAAAATCCATTAGTCAGTCAAAAACTTCCACCTCGTTGTCGTTTCTATGTTTTATCTCTCTAATAATAATAATAATAATAATAATAATAATAATTATTATTATTATTATTATTATTATTGAAGGGTTAACTAGTGCATTTCTGAAAAAAAACATCATAAAACGAGAAAGTAAATTTGTTGGTTTCCTGGAGGGTGTCGTAGAAAGAGACCTGCTCGAGAAGTGACACGGAGACGAAATCATCTCTGCGCTGCACATTTTATTTCAGTGTCCGTCGTAATATATCGGAATGGGACGTTTTGGCGCCGACGTTCTGGCGCCGACGTTTTGGCGCCGCCGTTTGGACGCCACCGTTTGGGCACGGAGCCGGTTTGGCGCCGCCGTTAATTAGTTAATTTTTGTTAAAACTAACGAAAATATCACGACTTAACCTAACCAATCGTCAAGGGTGTACAGTTGACCTAACCGGGCAGTGACGATTGGTTAGGTTAAGTTGTGATAGTTTTGTTAGTTTTAACGAAAATATCATGACTGAACCTAACCAATCGTCAATGGGGCAGATAACGGAAAAGTACCCATATTATATATACACCTTATAATACACTGACTCTTTTGCTCGCACCGCCAAAAAAGTAACGAAAGGTCGCGCTTGCTACATTTATCAAACACGTACAAATATCCATTATGTGAAAACTTCTGTTTCCCTTTCTTACTTGATATATTTTCAGACATTTATGCTATTAAGGGCAACAACACAACTTATCTGAAAAGACAGACAGCACTTCAGGTTAATAACCAAGTATTACTACTTAACACTTAATACTAATTAACGGTGGCGCCAAAACGTCCAGCACCAAAATGTCGGCGCCAAAACGTCCTAGATGGGTAATATATATATATATATATATATATATATATATATATTATATATATATATATATATATATATATATATATAATATTCTATTTCTTTTAATATTCATTAAAATGCCCGTTATTTCTTACAGGAAATGGATAACACTAAATATAATGATGAATAGCTCAATCATCTGGTAATAAAGGACTTAAAATTAATTCTTGGTATGAGTTTAAAGATTGCAATAATCGTTTGTTGAATGCGGCACTTACAGGGCGTGGTCTTGTAGAGAGCTCTTTTGCAATTCAGTTTGGTTGCTTAGATACAGGATTGTTGCATCGTGCAATGGTGCAGGTTATGTTGTTGCAAGATTTACAGAGAAGACCATAAATAGTGCCCCTTTTGTTTTTTCTTAATTTTATGCTACTGAGGCCTAAAGTAGGCCCACATCGAGTCAGCAACCCTGAGGTAGGACCTAATAGGACCTAATAGGACCTCCAAGTCCATAAGTTGGTTTTAGTCTAGCTTAACTTAGGCTATAAGTTAAAGTAGCCCCCTCAGAGCTTGGCCGTTCAAGGCTCAGCTGGGATTGTGAATCCAATCAAAATAAATAAAATAACAACTAGGTTGCCAAGCGCGTACATTTATCAAAATATTGGAATTTCACAAATCGACAAAGATTAATCTAACTAAATGAAATACTTTTAATATGGAAGCTGTAAATTTTTAGATTTTTTATGGGAGGCATCCGCTGTTAGAAAATCTATAAGAGGAAGAGCCATTGTTGTCCCAAGGCGATATGATGAAAGCTGATTGATGCAGCATTGCTTGTATATATTAAGTTAAGGTATATATATATCCATCTCATAATTGTAAGGTTAGTGAAAAATTCACTTAATTTAGAGCTAGCATTTTTGGGCTCTTGTGGCATCATTGTTTGGGCACTCTTGTGGCATAATTTTTTTGGGGGTACTGCGCGTCTTTTCTACTCGTTTGTTGAATGTGGCACTTACAGGGCGTAGTCTTATATAGAGCTCTCTTGCAATTCAGTTTGGTTGTTTAGATACAAGATTGTTGCATCGTGCAATGGTGCAGGTTGTGTGTTGTTGCAAGGTTTAGAAAGAAGACCATAAATAGTGCCCCTTTTGTTTTTTATCTTAATTTTGTGAACTGAGGCCTAAAGTAGGCCCACATCGAGTCAGCAACCTTGAGGTAGGACCTAATAGGACCTCCAAATCCGTAAGAGCCAGGAGGCACATTATCTACCACACCATGCAGTGGTACGGCGAGACAAAACTACCACCAAACTGAGGGTAGTTTTTGATGGCTCAGCTAAGGACAAAGATTTATTTTCCTTGTTACTGAGATTCAGGTTTGGTAGAGTAGCATTGACTGCAGATGTGAAGCAACCCTTTTTGCGGATATTAAAACCAGAGGACAGAGATGCAGTAAGGTATCTGTGGGTGGATACGAAAGACTTGTAGGTAAATGAACCTAAGGTTCAAGCATATAGAATGAAGTCAGTATTGTTTGGCCTCAGCTCGAGTCCATTTCTTTTGGCAGCTACTATGCAGTACCATTTTAAGAAATATTCTGAAGTCTGTCCTAACACCTTTGAACACATAAGGAAAATTTTTATGTTGATGATTTGCTGTGTTCACTGGATAATACAGAAATGGCTAAACAGCAGATATTCATGGAGGATAGACCTATAATGAGGGAGGCTGGCATGGAGCTTAGAAAATGGCAGACCAATCATTCTCAGTTTCAACAGTTTATGAGTCAGACCTGTGTAGGACCTGATGCAGCAGAAAGTATTGAGGATTCTGGTATTAAGGAGTTGTGGGCAATAGACACAAAGGTGCTAGGAATTGTTTGGCAGCAAGGAGAGGATTTGTTTACCTTCAATGGGAAATCTTTAGTAGAGCTGGCTGAGAATGAGACAAGGTGGACAAAACGTACAGCTCTTAGTTTGGCTTCGAAGGTCTTTGATCCTCTTGGATTCATGGCTCCATTTGTGATAAAGTAAAAAATTTGGGTTCAGAGCCTCTGGGAAATTGGACTTGGTTGGGACCAAGATTTAACTGATCATATGGTGGTAAGGTGGAAATAGTGGTTCAAAGAATTGGCACATCTTGGAGACATTGAAATCCCAAGATGGTACTTTGGAGAGTTGAACAATAGTCCAGATAATTTGGAGCTGCACATCGTTTGTGATGCAAGTGAGGAAGTCTATGCAACTTGTATTTATATAAGAGGCACATTTGAAGAGGAAGTAAGTTGCAGGTTGGTTGCTGCAAAGAGCAAAGTAGCACCTTTGAAAAGGCTTTCTATTCCAAGGTTGGAATTGATAGGTGCAGTCATTGCCAGTTGGCTTGCAGTTACAGTGCAAAAGTCTTTGGCCCTTTATGAAATTCCAAGCTATTATTGGACAGACTTCACTATAGTTTGGCACTGGTTAAGAAGCCAGGCAAGGAAATGGAAACCATTTGTTGCCAATAGGGTGGAGGAAATTCAAGCAAACACAGATCCAAAGCGATGGAAGCATTGTCCAGGCACCCAAAACCTAGCTGATTTACCAACACGAGGAATTTCAGTGAAAGATCTTGTACACTCAAGTTTGTGGTGGAATGGGCCAGAGTGGCTAAAACTTGGAAGTGAAAACTGGCCTCAGGGCCGTTTCTAGCCATTAGGGGGCCCTAAGCAGTATATCCATTTGAGACCCCACCCCTCCATCCACCAACTCACGCCTTACTACATCACCTCAGCACACACATACAAAAAATGGCTGTGTTAATAAAAAACAATTATGAAACAATTTTAATGAAACATTTATAATAATATAGAAATAATACAGGGTGTCCGAGAATTATCTGTACAAGTTTTGGCTGTTATTAAAAGTCAACCATGAAGTGTAGAAATTCCAGTGTTGTCCCATTTTACAGAGAATCTCATTAAGTTTTTTATGATACCAAGTTTTGACAAGTTTTTTAGAAATTCCAGTGTGTCCGAAAATTATCTGTACAATTTCATCTTTTAATAAAATTCTTGATAACACACGTAAAATTCTTAAACAAGATTATTTAGAATCTGTATTTTCAAAAGTTTCTTTTATTAAAGTAACGTTGTTACAAACATTCGATATGTGCACCATCAGTGATTCGCAAAACATCCAATCGATAAATCCAAATGTTGCCATGTACGCTGCAGCATATCCACATCAATTCGCTCAATAGCAGCTGTGATTCTTGCTTTTAAATCATCAATGTCTGTCACCCGCGTACAAAAAAGAAAAAACTTGTCAAAACTTGTTATCAGAAAAAACTTAATGAGTTTCTCTGTAAAATGGGACAAAACTGGAATTTCTACACTTCATGGTTGGCTTTTAATAACAGCCAAAAATTGTACAGATAATTCTCGGACACCCAGTATAGAAATAAGAAATAATAGAAATAAGATCTCACAATAGTTATTTACACATAACGACCAAAACGTTTCGTTTGTCTCCGTTTTATCACATTTGTCTCATACAAAAACTTTAATTAATACGACAATAATAATAATAATAATAATAATAATAATAGTAACAATAATAATAATAACTTCAGCTATATTCCTATTCTTGCCCACTGAGCTATGACCTAGGAACCTGTCTAGGGGCCCTCTAGTAGCAGCGGGGGCCTAAGCGGCCGCTTGTCTGCTTATGCCAGGAAACGGCCCTGACTGGCCTTCTAATCAGCTTATTGTAGGAGAATCTCAGGCTGAAGAAGAATGGGTGAGTGAGATGAGAAAATGCAATGTGAACAGTTGTCAAGTTATGTAGCAGGATCGCATATTGAGGCTTCAGGACATTAGCAGTCTGAAAAGGTTGTTAAGAGTGACATCATGGGTATATAGATTTACAGACATCATTAAGGGAGAAACAAGAAGGGAAGGAATTCTGAACAGTAAGGAGATTCAACAGGCCAGGCACTACTGAGTGGCATATGAGCAGAAGGAAAAATTTGGTGAAGAGAGAAAATTGATCACCAGCACTCCATTACAGGTTCTACCAACACATTCTGCTCTCAAGGGTTTGGATGTGTTTTTGGATCAGGATTTATTGAGAGTAGGAGGTAGACTACAGTTTTCTGGGCTTCCAGAGGAGAAAAAACCTCTAAATTTTGCTACCTTCTCGGGGGCAATTTGTGGAACTTTTGATCATGGACACGCATCATAAGTTGTTACGTGCTGGAGTTACAGAAGCGATAATAGAGATCAGACAACAGTTTTGGATTCCCAAAATTAGACAAGTAGTAAAAAAGGTCTTGCATAAATGTGTGGTTTGCAAACGTTGGAGTGCAAAGTCTTATTATGAAAAGGTGGCTCCGCTTCCAAGAGAATGGTGTGTCTATACTGCCTCATTTGATGTAGTTGGAGTAGACTTCGCAGGTCCAGTCTATGTGTATGAGCAAGGGGAGTCTAACAAAGGTTATATATGTCTTTTCACATGTGCTACCACCAGAGCAATCTATTTGGAGTTGGTAAGCAACTTAAGTAGTGATGTATTTCTTTTGGCCTTTCAAAGGTTTGTGAACAGAAGGGGTTTCCCAAATAAAATCATATCGGATAATGCAAAAACCTTCAAAAGGGCTGCAAAGGAACTCCAAGAAGTTTGGTCCTTGCTAAAAGAGGAGGGATTCCAATCCTACTTTTTACACCCTGGGGTAGAGTGGGAGTTTATTGTTGAGAGAGCACCATGGTGGGGAGGATTTTGGGAAAGGCTAGTGAGAAATGTAAAGTGTCCATTAAAGAAACTTTTAGCTAATGCTCACTTGAGCAAAGAAGAATTCTGCACTGTTTTGTGTGAAGTAGAAGAAATGGTGAACAGTTGGCCTATCACCTTTGTTTATAACAGTATGCAGGATGCAGAGCCATTGGCACCAAATCATTTTCTCTGTGGTAAACGATTAACATCAAGCCCCAGCTTGCCAGAAGACTTACAGCCTATCCAGAGCACTCAAGAAGAGTTAACCAGAAGATTCAAGTACCTTGAAGAGCTACAAGATCAGTTATGGAAGAGGCGGCAGATGGAATACTTGCCAGAACTCAATTATTACCCATCAGGTAATGTAAAGGGCTCCAGTGCAAATTGTATCAAGGTGGGAGAAGTGGTAATGATTGGGGATGAAAGACCAAGGCAATGCTGGAAGCTTGGCATAATTGAAGAGTTGTTTGTTGGCAAAGACAATTTAGTTAGGTCTGCACTGGTAAAAACTTCAGGAGAAAAATTAAAGAGACCTATACAAAAACTCTATGCTTTAGAAATCAGCAAAAACACGGATAGTCAAGATGAAACATTTGAGTTACAGCCTCATGGAGAAGGCTTGGCTAAATTTGCAGGTAATGACAAAAATGCCTCTTCGGTGGTGAGTGTTAGAAAATCTAGAAGAGGAAGAGCCATTGTTGTCCCAAGGCGATATGATGACTAAGCTGATTGATGCAGTATTGCTTGTATATATTAAGTTAAGGTGTATATATATATTAGGGTGTGTCAATTTTGGGGGTGAAATGACTACAGTAAATTGAAAATCATGTGATTTGGTAGCAATTTAATGTAATCATTTGGCATACAAAATAATATCCTTGCTTCAAAAACAATAAAAAATAACTTCTACCTACATCAATTTTAATTCAAAATTTCCATTTTTCCGTAAATTCGTAACAAAATAACAAATGTGCGCAAACATCCTATCAACATTTAAAGTGGCAATAAGATATCATTCAGAGTCTTTATTTGAGAGTAACCAATGCAGTCATGTCCTTTTTGCTGCGGTTCCTTGACATCGGCATTCGGCTTGCTACTTGCGCTTTGATGTAGCCTTCTCGCCTCTCGTGACTGTAAACTTGACTAGCTGCTTCTGTGACCATTTTCACACATCTCTCCACACTCTGAGTGTGAGAAGGCCACTTTGGCACTTGCATTGGGGCCTCTTTAAGTTGTGTTAAATCTTTGTTTGTTATACATGTTGTCAGTGGTGGCTCCAAAACTTCCGAACTCAAGTTAACTAATTCTGACAATTTCGTGGCATTGACGTTTATCAGAGGTACCTTCATTGTCTGAATAGAGCAGTCTCCCAGCTGGTCATCATCTAGTGATGTTCCTCTAAGCTTTAGAATGATTACCACAGCCTCAGTTCGCTCTTTGGTACATTGGCTGCAGAGTATTGCTTGCAAAACTGCCTCTGGCCTAGCATACCAAGCGGACCTTCTCACCACAGGTAACACGATGTCCACCACTATTTTCCTTTGGGTTCTCAGTAGCTGTAATTGAAACAAGATGTGGTTGGGCCCCTCCATCCACATTGGATTAAGTTTTACATTGAACCAGTGAGGAAGATAAAACCCAATAATAAATTCAACAATCAACATAAAATTCTGTAGCATTTTGCCCTTCAGTGCATGTTTGGAAACCCAAATCCTGCAGAAACGAATCGCTGTAGTTAACCAACGACTGTGACTTACGGGTCCAATCTCCAAGAGAGCCAGATTTTGAGGCAACTCTCCTGATCTGATTGCTTGAACAATACGATAAGCGTAAGATTGATCCGTGCTGAGGTCTTTGATAACTTCTTCAGACAACACTGGAAGGGGAGGGCCTACTTCGACCTTTGGAAATTTTGTATTTATTTCTAATTCCGTTGCTTCATCTAGCATGTTGCCAAGCGGGCCTGACCACTTGTTGTTGTTGTTGTTTAGCCGATCAGCCCACCCTGATCGAGCAAGCCGGCGGCACGCAGGTAACCGATCGCCCTCTTCGGAGTGGACCAGAGGTTCAGCGCACTAGTGATGTTGTGTTGTGTTCGTTGTTGTGCTAGAGCGGTACAGTCTGTCATAATGTGTTCAATTGTTTGTGGTGTGTCCTGGCACAGGTGGCAGGTGTCGTCTATGGAGTTGTCTAGTCTGTGTTTATATGTTAGTAAATTGGGGTGATGTCCACATCGGAATCGTGCTAAGTTAACTCGATCCGATCTGCTCAGGCTGAGTCGTGTCAGTGCTTTGTGGGTTAGGTGTGTATGTATGTGTTTTCTGTACTGTGTGATGTCTGTGGGGCGTGGTATGGAATGGAGTATTTGATTATAATGTCTCTCTGGTGTTACCTTAATGGTGCGAGGTGTCTGTGCGTGATTGTACATGTAGTGGCAAGGGTGTTGTGGGTTAGTTGTCGCTGCTGCCATGAATTGTGTTCCCCTCATGTCTAAATTCCCTAACTTTCAGTACTTTTGTTTCTGTGTGCAGGTGTTCTATTGGTGTTGTTTGAGTGCATCCTGTAATGATACGAAGTGCGTTGTTTTGTATTGTCTGTAAGGTGTTTATGTGTGTGTTTGAGATAATGGGTGCCCAGCATGGGCTAGCATAGTCCATAACTGAGCGAATATATTGTTTGTATATGAGTGATGTTGTTTCCTGCTGGTGTCCAAAGTTTGTGCCTGTTAGTACTCTAAGCGTGTTAAGTCTTGACGTACATTTGTTTTTAATATCCTGAATGTGGTTTGCAAAAGATAATGATGTGTTGTATGTGACCCCAAGTATTTTGGTCCTGTGAGTGTGTGGAATGTTGATGTTGTTTAGTGTAAGCTGTGGAATTACCTGGTGTTCTTTTGTGTTGCTTGTAAGCAAGGTGATGGTTGATTTTGTGGGCGCTACTTTGAGTCTATTGTGTATGAGCCAGTCTTGTATACTGTTTATGTATGTTTGTAGGTTATTTGTAGCGGTGTCGATGTTGTTGTGGGTGGATGTTAGAGTGATGTCATCTGCATATGATGATAAGGTAAGCTTGTTATCTATGGGTGTTGGAATGTCATGCATGTATAAGTTGAAGAGTGTTGGTGAGAGAACAGAGCCTTGAGGGACCCCGTTCGGAAAAAGCTTGTTTTTGGATGACTTGCCATTAAATGTGACATGTGAGTATCTCCCTGAAAGATAGTTGCTCAGCCACCTTTTGGTGTTATTGTGCAGGTTTGTGTTGAGTATTTTGTTTATGAGAGGGAAGCGTGGGATAGCATCAAATGCTTTACTAATGTCTATTGTTGCTAATAGTGTACGTTGAGCTGGTCGTCTGGAGTTGATGCCATCCATGATGTGCTGCGTGAGGTTAGTGAGTAATGTCGTGGTTGAGTGGTGAGGTCTGAATCCATGTTGAGTAGGCGATAGTGGGATGTGTGGGTTGGTGATTTGTAAGATTAGTCTTTCTGTTACTTTGGAAGGTGTGCATAGTAAAGTAATGGGTCTATAGGAAGCTGGTTCTGTTGGATTTTTGTTTGGTTTGAGTAGTGTAGTAATTTTACCTTGTTTCCATATGTCAGGAATAATAGTGTTGGTATGAATATGTGCTGATATTTGTGAGAGCTAGTATTCCTTGTGGGCCCAAGTGTTTAAGGTGTATGTTAGATATGTTGTCTGGTCCAGTAGCCTTCGAATTCTTAATGTTTTTGATGAATGATGATCTTGGTGGTCTGGTCTGTATTGAAGGGTGTAATGGTTGTGTCGAGTCTGTAGGTTCTCTTGTGTCTGGCCGTTTGTCTGTCTGCATGTTTCTGGTTATTGTCTCTGTTTAAGTGACTTATCTTTGCGTAGTGATTAACTAGAATGTTGGGATATTATTTTGGCTGCGACAGATAGCCGCGTGTGAGGTGTGAATGCCGCTGTTAGAGTGGGTAATGCCGTTTATAGTCTTGTATAGCCTAGATGTATCTGTGGAGTGGTTTAATGTTATTATGAATTCCCTGAATGTTTCTGTTTGTTTTTCTTTGAGTTTGTTGTTTATTTCTGCGTTGAGCTGTTGTATCTGCTGTTTTATGGCTTCTGTGTGTGGGGTTTGTGTGTTATATTTGAGGTTGTTACGTTGCCTTATGAGGTGGGCTATTTCTCTAGTGTAATTTGGGTTGTATTTCCTAATTGCCCTTCGGTATGTATTTGTTTGCATTATTGATGATCTGATTAAATGTTTTGAGTGTTGTATTGATGTTTATGATGGGTGTGCTGTTTAATGTGGTGAATTGTTCCTCAGTCTGTATTTTGAACTGTTCCCTATCAGCTTTCTTGTAATTTCTGTAAGTGTGCCTAAGGCTGTTGGGGCAGAGTGTAGAATGTGTTGTAATGATGATGGGCAGGTGGTCTGATGACAGTTGTTTTTCTGTTCTCCATTATGTATGTGTTGCTAGTGAGGGGGAACAGAACGTTATGTCTGGGGAGGAGTTTGAGTATCCTGCTTGATGTGGTATGTGTGTATGTTCTTCTGTATTGTTAAGAATGAAGAGGCTGTTTAGTTGTTATTGCTCTTTGTAGGACCATCAAGTTCCTGGATGAGACGACGAAGAGGTAGTTCCCCTGTGTGCAAATCACATACAATCCAAACAAGCCTTCTTCCAAGTTTTTTCTCTAAGTGCGTCATAACAGTTGAGTCTCCACCAACGGCCTGCAGTGAACTGTCAAGTCTTCTTTCTTGAAGCCAACATATTATTTGATCAGCAATTGCCTCTGCATGTTTCTTGCCTTCTACTTCTGCTTCAGGAACAAAGTGAAACAAATAGCGGCCACCAGGTTCGGAACACACAGAGTAGTGTTCTTCTTTGATGAGACCGGGAAACTTTCTGTCCATTCCCTCTACCTCTAGGAGAACTTTTGTGTCATCTCTTCTTCCATCAAACAAAAGGCAAGAGAGACCTTCCTCCTTCAAATCTTTTTCATGCTGATCAGATATTTCCTTCATTATTTTTCTTGTGCTCTTCTTATCTTATTATGATCTATCACTAAGGCTGTATCCTCTCGGCTGATGAGGCCTGCATCTATCCAAGCGGCAGTGTCAATCTCTGCAGTCTCTCGTAGCCCCGTATGGTGGCGAATACTGGCAAGGGCAATGTTTGAGATGTCTTTAGTGTTGTATTTCATTCTCTTCGGCGAAGGTTCAGATGGCATTTTGGAGCTATCATCTGATGTTGCTTCTTTCTGTTCATCTGAAGAGCTTTCAAAGAAGTGAAAAACCTCTTGATAGAGCTCTTCATCTCTTTTGGTGACTTCTTCACTCTTCTTTTTCTTCCTTTCTTCTCTCTCTCGGATTTTCTCTTTTTTCTTAGCAATAACAATCTGTTTTTTGGTTTCTGAATAATCTGCCGAACCAATCTGCATACTTCCTTGGCCTCCTGCCTTTGTTCTCTGCGCCTTTATGAAAGCCAGCTCCAAAACAGGGATCTTCTTCTCACGAGGACAGCGACAATCAGTGTGAGGGTGAGGTTCTCTTCTGCATGAGGGAGAACAATTGGCTTCAGAACACAACTCTATGGGACACTGGCAGTTAAAAATGTCAAGAAGAGTATCAAGTGTGTGCAGAAATTTATTTTTCTTTGCTAATTTTCCTTTACCAAGTGATGTCTCAAATGCTTTGTGCCACAGCTTTGTTAATTTTAGCTCAATAGTTCTATACTGATTGAGTACAGGTGGTTTGAATAACACATTAGCTTTTTTCCACTGATGCAGAAGAGGGGGAATCATGTTCCTTATGAGCTCTTTCTCTGTGTAGTTCCTTCTATCCTTTGTATTTTGTTCACGAAGGAGTAACCTTAGTCTCAGCATGTCTCGCACTGTTGGTAGTTCTGATACGGGAAGCTCCTTGCCTGTACTGACTAACAGGCTCAAGTGGCATGACGACTGACCTCTTGTCTTCAATTTTGGCAACTTAGGAATATCTGAAAAGAAAGAAAAACATTTAAGTATTTTATATCAATTACGATGTTTCAAAGTTTAGTCATTCGATGTTCTAAAATTCAATAAAAAAATATTTCATGGGATTACAACATAATTAGACAGAAGAATATGATAATAATAAATAATTGTAATAATCAATAATCCATACTTACAGTTGAACTGTAGTATTCGTCTAGTAGAATAACTATGAAGTAGGTACAAGAGCAATAACAGCAAACCACCGTCTATGACATCTAAGAGGCAACTGAGGACTGAGAGTGAGGAACAGTTCTATTCATGTTGACTTGTACATTGTACAACAACTATATGACCTTGAAAACACTCCATATGCGATCAGTCGGATAATTCTGTGACAGATGAAGAGTTAATCAATTTATGTCCTATTATTTAGTAAAAGAGTCAATTTCTGAAACTTTAAGGTAAAATTGATGTAGGTCAGGGTTATTTTATTTCATTTTGGTTGGTCAATTTCAAGTTTTGACATGAAAAGACTATATTTTCACTACCAAAATTGATTTGAAAAAAGTTGACAAAATTGACACACCCTAATATATATCCATCTCATAACTGTAAGGTTAGTAAAAAATTCACTTCATATAGATCTAGCATTTTGGGGCTCTTGTGGCATCATTGTTTGGGCACTCTTGTGGCATAATTTTTTTGGGGGCACTGCGCGTCTTTTCTACTCGTTTGTTGAATGCGGCACAGTAGTATAGCTGCAAAAGGGGAGAGTGCAAGAATGTTGCAGGTTATTATGTAATGTTGCAAAGGGGGGGGGGGGTTGCAAAAAAAGAAAAAAAGAAAAAAAAAAGAAAAAAAATTCCCCCAAAGGGGGGATGCTGCAGGTGCAACAAGGAAAACTTGGAGGCGGCGTTATCCCCCAAGAGAAAGAAGGAGGAGAGAAAGGAGGAGGAGAGGTGTTCACCTGGCAGGAGCCAAGTGCACATTAAGACTTCCGCCGAGTAGGCGTTGTTTTATAGGCTCCTAATCAGCCAGTTGGCGTAAATGGCTTGAGTTGCCAGATACCGCGATACCATTGTATACGTTATTATAGACTCCTAATCAGCCAGTTGGCTGTAAATGGCTTGAGTTGCCAGATACCTCTTTTTAGCAGTATATTGTATACATTATTATTATACGCCTAATCAGCCAGTTGGCTGTAAATGGCTTGAGTTGCCAGATAGCGCCTATTCATTTAATCGAAGACTGAGTTGCCAGATTACCATTGTATACATTATTATAGACTCCTAATCAGCCAGTTGGCTGTAAATGGCTTGAGTTGCCAGATACCGCTTTTTAAGCAGATTAGATACCATTTATACATATTATAGACTCCTAATCAGCCAGTTGGCTTAGAAGGCTTAAATATTGCCAGATACCGCAATACGTTGTATGCATTATTATATTGAATACCGGTAGTAGAAGGCATAACAATTAAGTAAAACAACATTGCATCATTCTGTTTATTATAAATATATAGAAAATAAATATACATTCTGAGGAATATGCATATAACAGTACAGGAAATATATACACACAATTATGGATATATATAAAAAAATATACATTTCAAATAAATATACACTTCAATAGAAATATGTACATAACAGTACAGGAGAAATATCACGCAAAATATATATATATAAACACAAATCAATAGAAATATGCGTATAATCAGTACAGGAGAAATGTCAAGCAAAATATAAATACAATTCACTTTTTTTCAAAATACTAAACTCGGTCTTAATCGAGTTTACAATTACATCATTATTGCTCTGCATTACGCAGTATATGCGGCTTAATAATATTTCACCGCTTAAAGTATAGGGAAACCTGTACTCGATATGAAGGGCTTTCATATCGTTCAGTACTATTTTTGTTCCCACTTTACAACCGTTGGTAAGTCATCTTTAAATACGTCTAGAATACAATCAAAAGCACGCACAAAGAGTTCATCGTTAGCTACATTATTAAATACAAGTTTATAAACACGCTTTTCCAATCGAGGGTTTATTTCTACCGACTCGAGCTTTTCAATCGTGAACTCACTCAACATAGCGGCAATTGAAATAATCTTCTAAATCGTTACGACAACTGCGCGTTATATAAAGAAATAGTTCTTCAGGGTGAACGGTGTAGGTGAGCTCAGCCTTGTACCGATCAATTGCTTTGTACCAAAGTTCATGGTATTTCAAAGAGTCTAAACTTTTTAAATAAACGTCCAGCTCTAGACCATTCTCACCAGTCCTACACTCGGTAAACCCATCGAGCAGAGCGGTGTAGGCGTATTCAAGTACTGTATCAAAATAAAGCATGTCCGTAACACGCGCGTCTAATATAGGTTTCAGCTTACGGAATCCGACGATTTCAAACATTCTGTCGAGGATGAAACGGTTTCGCGTAGGAATAAGAGCGTTATTATCAGAAGCATTCTTCCACATCAGCCGTATATCAATGCACGGCCGATCGTTATTTATACACAACGTACATACAACGGCGTATGAGGGTGCGTCACTAATCTGCTCTCTTCTTGTACCTACGTTAGCAGGTATTTTATAACGATCTTCACTCCACTTCTCAACTATCACAAAGATTCTATTCATCTCCTCGATACTTAAATAAACCCGTTTGTTTGTCGGTCTACATTCCGTTTCCAGTACATAGCTAATGGTACCGGAATTACGCCTGAACACGCGCAACGATTTCGTCACGGACACATCGTACGAGGCGTTGAGAATGCTGCTCAAAGGAAGTTCCATCGTATTCGAGGAGCGCACGTCCACTCGGCTCAAGCTCTGAGATAACTATGAGCCGTGTGAGGCACGCAGGTAGGCAGGAATGGTTCGACGGGCGGCTGACTCGATGATACGTGAATGGGCTTGTTCCGCGAGTCGAATTGTTGTACCGGTACAAGAATATCACTACCAGCCTACGCACCAGACAGTTTGGATAAGAACTAGGAACATTTTATGTTTTACTAAACATCTCCACACTCCGGCGCACTATTTGAGAGGAACATATGTTCATATTTTTCCTTTCTGCCCATCAAACGATACTCGTCTCTAAACTCTGTTAAAAATTCACGCAGGGCACTAGCCACAACCTCACTACGAACCTCATCATGATATACGTTAATATAGTGATAAAAATACTTAAGATTGTCCATGATCACGAGATTCACATTTTCAGTCGTAGGGTATGAGTAATCGACATGGTGTAGCATGACGTAATACCGCTTGTCACACCACCCATCAGCAAGACTCATTATCCATACCTGCTGCTTCTCTTCTGCACGCGTTGTTTCTTTTACTTCACGGTGTATGTGAGACTTTATAAAGTTTAGCTCTGCAGTATACTTCAGCACATCGTCTGTGCAACGAAAGCCTTCAACGGTCTCACCAGAACATCCGTAGAGTATTTGTACATCTTGGAACTTCGCACAATCCAATGTGTTTTTAAAAGAGGCATAGGAGGGATGAATAGGAAGTTTTTCGGTATCCACCACATCCTGGCACTTTACTGAATACCATTTCGTAAACGTTGTACAAGCAATATTAAAGGTAGCCATTTGAATACACGTCTGATCTGAATACACGTCTGATCTCTCGGGCTTACTGCGGTCGACTGACCACGCAGGGATTCCCAGATAGTAGCATGACTCACGGTCTTACAGTGGGCGGAGCTTAGAACTTTCACCTACACACACACACACACACACACACACACACACACACACGAGAAAGTGAAACGCTATTTGAAACATGATTTATTTAATAAACGAGATATTCAAGTTATATATATTTACAAATACGATTTAATAAACGAGATATTCAAGTTATATATATATAATATTTACAAATAGATACGATTATATACAAGACGTGTGAGTTAGAAGCATCATTGGTATCCAAAGGGTACGGTATCATAGGTACCAGGTAACTGGTAACGTTTCCTATAGGTGTTACGGCACACCATCGTACCCCTAAGTTCCTTCACGCCCCCCAGCTTCTGCGCCCGAAAATTGTGGGTGCCTACAATTAGTTGGGGAGGTTGTTCATCCAAACATACTAGATCCTTCAACGACTCAAAGTTAACAACCTCCCGATTCGCATGGTTGAGCGTAATACCCTTTGCCTTCACGATATATTTCATTTCCTCCCCCACCCTGACCCGTACCCCATAAGTCTTAGGTCCTGTTGAGGCAAAAGAGTCGGCGTATGCGTTGTCCCCATACTCATCCTTGATCTCATCAGTGAGCTCGCCGAGGAACTCCCCAATAGTGGGCATGTATTCACCCTCCCTCTCTGTGAATATCACGCTATCTGTATCGGCATACAATACTCTCCGCCCAAGAGAATGCAATAGACCCCAAAGTTTTATACGGGCGTAGGCTGTTGTGAAGCTGGCCACAGGTATGTTTGTAACCCTTGAGGTATCTGTGGCAAATTCAGTGTTGTTGTACTTTATTACGTAAGTATTACCTACATTTACGATCTCCATGACCTCTTTATCGGGGCATTGGCATAATCCCAGACATCGCTATAACTTTGTGCCAAATGAATGCTCCCTCTGCCGGTATTCTGCGCAAATTTTCCCCATAGACTGTTTAGACACAACTTTGCACTAAAGCGCTTGCCAGGATTCTTTACAATTTGGACACGATCAAGTTGTATACCTTCGCGGTCGCGGTAACGTTGAATATAGGCAGACTTTTCATCTTCGGTATCAACTCCTCGCGGATACCCTGATGCCTCAACCTTATCCTTCAAAAAGGTGTTTATATATGGTGTGAAAAGGTTGGGTAGCTTCTGAAACCTCCACACCTCATGTATCTTCAGTATTCTATAACCATGGCGCACGGCTAGGGCCAACTCAGGACTTGTATATACGCCTCTGATCTTACGTAGTGGGGTATGGTTACATTCGCCGTTATCCTCTTCCGCGCACTTCACGCACAGGGGAAACATGAGCTTGTCGTCGATAACGACAGGTAAGATCGGCATCCATAATTGGTGGGGGGAGTACGTCTACGAAAGAGAGCCCAAAGTAACGATCATTCAAATTTTTTGAAAATTCATGATGGAGGGTAGGCTAGGTCCCACCAGTTTCTCAGGAGCGCCCACGGGGTACGGATTGCTCTTCATCACGTATGGGTATAAATAACAGAAATCGTAGTAATGGAGCTTCACGCCCTCCGTAGGTGGGAAGTATAGTCTGAAAGGATTTGTCGTCCTCCAAACAAGCTATCAACACATTTGAGAGGATCCAGCACCATTGAACGCTTGATCGTTTTTATTTCCTCACGGTACACCTCGTCTGTCTCCATCCATGCATCATATTCATGCTCCCACAAGACTTTGTGAGTGAACTGTGATCCTATAAGTTGATCGCGGGTGCGGGTCGATGCAAGACAGTCGGCAGGAGACCTACCGTGGATATCTCCGGTGATTCCGCACTCAGGACGGGGGCATCCATGCCACCAGCAACCGTTAAAGAAGTACACAGTCTTCACACCAGTGACACGGTTTTCACTTAACATCAACCCAAAAACACGTCCATTAATCTTAATGGGTACTTCACCCGTGTTGCGGGCGTGCTTTAGGTATACACCTGTCTGTTGCTGTAGGTGTATGAGCCAGTAAATAGCCTTGTGCCCGTAACTGCGGGGATTGTTTCGGTGAATAATGGCTAAGGCGTCTTTCGGCATGAAGTTATTCTTGAACACCGTAAAACATAATGATGCGATGGTGGTTGCGACTTGCAGTGGATCGCATTTGAAACGGACTATGTACATCCTTCTAAAGGCCTGGAAACATACTCTAAGCACGCGCACATCATTCACGCAATAACGCTCACATTCATCAGCTATATTATAAGGGTTACTTTCATTGAAACTGTGTATAGTATCGATCAAAGTCTTCACGTTCATCCATACAGTCAAAATAATGTTTGGGGGGTGGTGGGCCTACGTAGTTTAAAGTCTCGCTGGTGAGGAAAGTGTAAGGGAAGTATCCTTTGGAAACTTCAGCTGCTACTCCCATCACCTTGGGTAGCTTTGCTAATTTACAAGGTGTGAATAAAAAGTATCTTTAAATTGTACATTGCCTCTTATCTGCATCTGTATTAATTTTTTGCCTCTTTTCAATGGATCACCTGTAAATATCTCAGAGGATTCGTGTTCAAGCAACTCCTTATAAAGGAACTGCGTGTCAAACTTTGCCCCGTTATGGGCGAGAATATACAGAGTCTTTTTTGAACTTGTCGGCTAACTTGACAATATAGGACACAAATAGTTTCACAGGACTATCGCTGACATTCGTTTTAAAAACGTTTGTCCGTTTACCACATTTGGGGCACTCGTCACATTCGATATCCATACACTCATCACAGATAATCTGGCTCACAAGTAAATGTGGAATTACCTCTTTGGTTTCAGCGTTCGTATATGTTTCTATATCGTAGTATACAGTTATACAAGTGATATTTTTAGGCTTAGCATCTTTCATATAACATACATGCTTTACTCCATCCGCCTTATATTCCTCCTGGCATGTAGGACAGTGAATTACGTCACACTTGTGCTTAAATTTTCCCCAATTATCCATTGTGTGAAACATACCACATTCACAGATTCTCATTTTCCTGCACGCCAATTGATTTATGGAAATCAAAACAGCTATTATTGAAAAATGTGCGTCTACACACATCACAGTCTCTCTTCTCAGCTTCAACTACACGGCTTTCACATTTGGTGCTTTTACACTGCTCACATACCATGTGACATTCTTTACAATGTCTCACTATATCATCCGCAAACTCGAGGCACCCCTTACACAAATCATGATGTCTCCCATATTTTCGACTTTTGTCATAACTCGCGTAAAGCCACCTCATATTACGGATGGGGAGATACGTTGTCCCTGACAATCCTAAAATAAGTAGGGGCCTTGTACGATCTCTCACACAGCTTTTAAAAACATACACAGTCCTACGACGATCATCCAACCCAAACACAACTATGCGGACATTCATTTTCTGTTCTACCCTTCTCAGCTCTTCAGGACCCATATTACAGTCAAATTCAAGCTCACAGTCTACAGCTAGTTTACGGGCACGCTCCACGACTGTAGGCAACCAAATTTTTTGAGTTCGTGTATTTTGTACAGTAAACATACGTGCTAAGAGTACTGCTATAAAGCCGCAACCACGATCGACGTTTATATGCCGTCTATAAATAGCTTGAGAATTGAGGTTAAGAGTATACGGTATGGCACTATGACCCGCAACACGGTATACATGGTCAACATTTACCGTGAAGTTGTCCATATTGAAGGCTATACTACTTTGGGCGGCTTGCATTATACGTCCTAATATATATTCTACATCTTCAGCCGCCAAACGTCTAAATGGTACTATCACCCAATAATCGTCTACATCACCGTCATCTGACCCGAATCCAAAGGACAGACTCGTCCTGACTTCACGCTCGTCACGATTCTGAAGAGCAAACTCTATAATATGCTCTACAACCCGGCGTAGTCCGCGCTCAATTCCACTGCTATACATGACTCTAGGGTCGACCCTGACTCTATACCGATTTCTAGTCAAGGCTGGGGTGGGGGCTGCTGATCGCACCAATTCCAGCGTTATACCATCCTCAACAGAACGGGGGGCGGCGGATGAATTAGGGGGTATATTAGCGGAAGGCGCTGCTGATGGGGGCCCTGTTGCGTAGGAGATTGATGGTTGGGGCTCTATTATTGTAGACTTAACAGAACCGGGGGCGGCGGATGAATAAGGGGATATATTAGGTGCTGCTGAGGGTGTTGTTGCGTAAGAGGTTGAGGGTTGGGGATCTATTACCGCTGCAACAGGCGCGTATTTCGGTCGCTTTATACCTGACGTGGGTATCTCATACCTCCGCTTTGGACGTGTTACCGGTATCGCTGGTGATGGTTCAGGGGAGGAGATCACAACTACACTGTCGTCAAGGTCATCCGTAATGATGGGCTGCTCTACCTCATCGTCATTCACGGTTCTGTGGGAGAAGAAATATAAGGATCAGCACTCAAAATTTGTAATATTTTGTAAATGACTCACTTAGGAGTGTGACGTGTTAGAAATGGACTCTGTAGAAAAATTCAGATTCACGAGCCCATCCACATGTATTATATCTGGACCTACAGGATGTGGTAAAACTGTGTTTATGCTTAAAATCATTAAAGAAAAGGGGGAGATGTTCTCGAAATTTGTGCATAAAGTTATATGGTGCTATTCGACGTATCAATCAGTGTTCAACGAGTACCAAGATGATATTTGTTCCACAAAGGCGTATATGACGTTAATTCGTTAAAGGGAAATGAACATACAATCATTGTAATTGACGATCTCATGTTGGAGATGGATAAACGTTTGCCGAGACATTTACAGTATTCTCCCACCATCTTAACATAAGCGTGTTCTTCATCAATCAGAATCTATTTTTCAAAAATAGATACATGCGCGATGTGTCGTTAAATACGCAATATCTAGTCTTATTCGCGCAACGTAGAGATGTATCACAAATTGGGGTATTAGCCAATCAAATGTTCCCGAATCAGCGTAAGGAGTTTTTGGAAGTTTATAAAGAAGCTACAAGCACGCGTTACGGATATTTGCTTTGCGACCTTCATCCGCGAAACACGTTTAGAGTGCTTTTGCGAACGAATATTATTTCCAAACGAGCCTGAAACGGTGTATATTCCAGAATGACAAAGAGACTAAAGAAATACCGTGAATTAATAAAAATCTATCATCGATTGCCCCGGCAATGCAGCAGATGTTTATTAAAAATATCGATGCCGACTTTTTAAAATGCATCTGTGAAATCTGTCTTAACGTTATAAATTGCAATGTATCAATGAAAACCCATCAGAAGGCTCGCCTACGCCGCTACAAGAACATAATACGTGCACTCGCTCGTAAAAGCCAAACTGTAGCGAAGAAAAAACGAATTATTGTACAAACAGGAGGGTCATTTCTCCCCATCTTATTTCAGTTTTGGGTCCTTTACTGACTAGATTAATATAATGAAGAAAGTGGTAGTGATTCCCCACGAGGTGTACGCCTCACTGCAAAGGAATCCCGACACGTATCTAGATCCCCGTAAAAGCAGACTTAAAAGAATGGAAAGCGAATTGTTAGCCCTATTAAACAGTGAAAAAACACCTGATGAGAAAAGAATCTTATACCAAGAAGCTCTGCAGAAATTTCTTCACGAGTACGGAAATTATAAGAGCCCTACAGAGATTCCTGTGGTTATTAGGCACAGCACGGGGGACGATGGCGACATAGGATCTGTGCCCAACGACACAGCTGACCAACCAAAAAGATTAGCCACACAACATATCGAGCATGTATTAAAAAATACCCTCCCACTTACATTGAGGAGTAAAGGCTTAAGTCTTTATAATCTATTGAATGAGGATCCCGCCATACAATGGACCGATACAGAGGAGATCATTGTGGAAGGATCAAAGGTACAGGGATCGAATATCGTAGACATTGTCCATGATCTGGTGAGAAAGTGGGATAGGCCATCACCATCAGGATGGAAGCATATTAAAGCAAGACTACAACAAATAAATGTCCCTAAAACGTTGATAGGAAATCTGAACAGGTTAAAAGACTTGGAACATGCAACGCCTGTGACACAATTGAAGGCGCCGTCACCCCCGGCGGTAACACCTTTGAAGATGAGCAAGAAGAGGTTAAACCAACCCTACCCACGTACCTCTAAAATACGCAAATGGCTAACGTATTAACTAAACGCTATTATGACATTTCTACCCAATCCTCTTATGGCGGCGTAGATAGAATGTACAGAAGTGTTTACGGAGTAGGAAAAAAAGATGTTGAAAGATTTTTGAGGGAGCAGGACGCTTATACGCTTCATAAGCCTGTGAGAAAAAGGTTTAAAACAGCCAAGACAACGGCTTCCTCGATTGATTCTATTTGGCAAGCAGATTTAACAGACATGCAAAGATATTCTGTGTATAACGATGGTTACCGCTACATTCTATTCATAATAGACGTATTCTCTAGATATCTGTGGCTAGTTCCTCTGAAAAATAAATCACCTGAAACAGTTGCTAAAGCCACCAAAACGCTAATGTTAAAAGAAAACAGGGTTCCTGGCTATTTTTGTACGGATATGGGGAAGGAAT
This sequence comes from Bathynomus jamesi, assembly GCA_023014485.1. Taxonomy (NCBI): domain Eukaryota; kingdom Metazoa; phylum Arthropoda; class Malacostraca; order Isopoda; family Cirolanidae; genus Bathynomus; species Bathynomus jamesi. The sequence goes on along the minus strand of JAJOZX010000171.1, from coordinate 890,427 downwards.
TTATAGGCCGTGCTTTTCAGAACATGTTGACAGAGTTTAATATCAGCTATTACACAACCAATTCTATACATAAGGCTTCTTTAGCTGAAAGAGTTCAGCGCACCATAAAGGAACGCATGCACCGTTATTTTACACATAAAAACACATACAGATTTCTAGACATTCTGGAATCATTGGCATCATCCTACAACCGCTCACACCATCGCACGATTGGGGCAACACCTAACGATGTTTTAGAAAGAGGTACGCTCCCGAGAAGAGATGGATCACCACCACCACCACCACACTCTACGCGCTTCAAAATCAATGATTATGTAAGGCTGTCGCGTTCGGGGAATAAATTCGCAAAGGGTTTTGAGCAAGGATGGACACGCGAGATTTTTAAAGTTAGGGCTGTGAGACCTAAAGGTGAGATAATGATGTATTACATTGAAGATTTGAACGGGGAAGAAATCTCAGGAGGCGTTTACCGCGAGGAATTGCAGAAAGTTGCGTTTAATTTAGAAAAAAATGTGTTTAAAATTGAGAAAATTTTAGGAAGCAAAGGTTCAGGAAGGAGAAAAATGTACCTGGTGAAATGGCTAGGGTACCCAGAAAGCTTCAACACCTATATAAAAGCTGATGCAATAATGAAGCTTAAATAGTATGCAACATGGCTCCTAACCATTTCTACGTCACACTCCCGTCCTCCTCGTCCCTGTCTGTACACCCTAACAACACACTAGCCAACTTTGTAACAGAACTCCATGGGCACATTGAATTGGGTCGTGATTCGTATGAGGTGGGGATATGCGAAATTCAGCTGGACACGTCTTTTTAAATATTGAACATAAAGAAACCGTTTTTACGATTCTTAGAGACATTGACGAGTGTGAAAAGCTGGGGTAGCTATGGATGAAACTATGCGCATCGCTCGGACTAAGATTGCACGGTATTACAGTACAGAAGTAAGACTAGGGCCGGGTCAATATGGTTCGGCCGAGGATGTTGTGAGAGGCTTAAACGTAAGTTTAAGAAACTCAAACCTTACGAATGATTTAGTATATGAAATCGTAAACAACCCTGCACATACACTAATCCTAAAATCAAAGACTAACAGACGTCTTAAAGAACATAGAAAGTTCAAAATTCTAACCAATGGCCGCTATAGCGCAGCCTTCCAAAGAGACACATTTCACGAGACACAGTATAATTTGTCCAGATTAATGTATCAATTGAAGATGGAGAAATTGGCTGAAAGGTCCCCAGACATGTGCTATATTTACAGTAATATAGTGGAGCACCAGTTTGTTGGGGATACCCAGGCACGCCTGCTGCGCATTGCTCACATCCCCAACCATAGAGGAAGGAGTTTGAGTATTACATATGACAGACCCCATTATGTGAATGTCGCAACTAATTTAATAACCAATATCACAATATATATAAGAACGATTGAGGGCGAAAACTTCCCATTCGGTAACGGGAGCTTAACAGTGAAGCTACACTTTCGACGCACTGAGTTATAATGGATAGAAAGCCTTTCACCGTCTATCGAGGATGCGATACCAGCGCGGTAGTGGACTTGGATCCATTTTTTCATCCATACTACGTACGGCTGTTCCTTTGCTGAAGAGGGGTGCCAGATACCTTGGAAGGAAAGCGCTACAATCAGGCCTTAACACTGCAGAAGACATATTGGCCGGGGCTAAACCTAAAGAAGCTCTAAAAAAACATTTAAAGCGTACACGGAACGAAATCATCAAAGATGCAAAGAGAAAAATGCGTGGTGGCGGGAAGAAGAAGAGGGCTCCCCGGAAGAAGAAGGGGTCACGTGGTATTAAACGTAAAAGGCTATCAAAAAAGAAGTGCTGTAAGCGAATGAAACCTATGGTTGACCACTTTTTTGACTGATATAAGCTAAGGATATTGATCTCATGCATCATAGTTTGTTTACCACTTGTCGAGAGAGGAGTCACTATTTCGCCATGGCACGCTTCATCCACCCATGTAGTTCACAATGCTGTAAATCGGAGCTGTCCTTTTTTGAGTTCCCGCCAACCCAAGTTTCTATTGAGCACAGTGACTTTATTACAATTAACCCTTTAAACACAATTAGTTCCCCGAGGGCACCTATAGAATTCGTGATACCCAGCTCAGGTCCTTACTTTTTTGATCCAACTGTGTGCACATGTACGCTAAGCTACGTATAGCCCATTCTGATGGAACGGTCTGCGATGACAAATATGCTGTATACCCTGAAACAAACTTTTTGCACTCCATATTCAACCAGTGTGACGTATATTTAAATCAGACCAACATATCGGCAGGCACGGGGTACTATCATCTACGAGCCTATCTGGAAAATGTCCTCAACTTTTCCAAAGAAGCGAAGGCTACCTTTTTAAGTGCGGAGGGATATTATCAAACTAAAGATGAAAATAGTATAAAGGACAAATTTAAAAATTCTAAAAAGAAAATATACGAGTGTTTTGGACGGTTGCACACAGATTTCACTTTCCAGGAGAAGTTGCTTGTGAACGGGGTGGATATGAAAATAAAGCTCACCCGCACGAGTCCTGAGATCTGCTTAAATCTGGATGCGAATCAAGAAGAGGGTGCAAAGTCCGTTGTGGTTCACATTATGGACACATACCTCCGCGTACGGCGAGTGAAATTAAGTTCACCAAAACAACTAGAAATTGAGAAAAATTTACTAAACGCTACAGTGAAATATCCTATTAACAGAGTGCAGATCAAACTATATACGGTTCCTGCAGGGTTGGCATCGAAGCAGATAGAAAACATTGCCCTGGGAAATCTTCCTAAAAGGATATTAATCGGCATGCAGGACCACGCTTCGGTGAATGGAAAATATAAAAAGAGTGCCTTTAAATTCGAGAATTTCGGACTTAAAAATATAACTCTATTCGTTAATGGCACTGCTTTGGGTGGAACAATGGGTACGGACTATTCATCAGACGCTGTGTTACCTCTTTGTGCCAGAGCCTATAGTAATCTGACCCGTATTGCAGGTGATTGTGATGAGCTTGGTAATGGGGTAACGCAGGAAGAATTCATTGATCAGTTTAACCTTTACCCGTTTGACATTACACCTGACTTATCTGCTAGCGTAAATACCCATTTAACCCCACAGCAGAGCGGAAACATCTCAGTGTGGCTGGAATTCGCCAAGCCTATAGACGCTCCTATTAGTGTACTAGTATATCTCGAATCGCAAGCCCTAATAGAAGTAGATAGATTTAGAAGCGTTATCACTGACTTTTAAAATGGATGCTAATACACTTCAGAAAGTAATGGAGCGAGTCACACGTTCCAAATTTATCGGCGTGTTTGCGAAACATTGAGTTTGTCAAGTACGCGAGAATGCGGTAGTCGAACACAGACATCATCGGTAATGAAGGGATTCACTGGATCGCTGTCTATTTTAAAAATAGACAGCGCCTGTACTATTTTGATTCACTCGGTACTCAACCCTGGAGTGACCCTATTATTGTAAAATTTCTCGCTCAGTTACATATTCCCGAAGTTGTGTGGACCCCATTTCGCATGCAAGGATATTTTACTAATGTTTGCGGAATGTACTGCGTCTCATTTCTCATGCATATGTCAAATGATAAAGAATTTATAAATTTTTAAAATTTATTTGACCCGTGTCACACTCGCCGAAACGATGAAATGGTATGCAGACAGATAAAAAACCGTTTTCCAATTGTACGTACTCGTTGTATATTATAATGTTTTTGTTTGTATATTTGTAACGATATATTCTGCAGTTGTTTATTGTACTGATTTCTTTCATTTAATAAATTTATGAAAATATATTGTGTCTTCTTATCCCAAAAAGATCGAAAAACACTTACATTATTTCGGTGTGACATTGTTGACTGATCAGTTTATCCTCCCTATTCCGAGATTCTTCAAAAGATTGTATAACACGTGTCAAATCCTCATCGGCCCTTAAAGGAATAATGCTTTTAAAACATATACAGAGTATACAGACAGATCCCCATTATGTGAAGATATCTTTGGTTCGAGGAATGAATGCCATAAAAATTTCGATTTTAGCATAATGGGGTAACAAAATAACATTGATTGACATTTTTGGCGAGTATCTATTTGACGAGATACTACAACTCTCCATATATAAGAACGAATTATAGACACTTACATTTCTATGGTAGCCCCCTGCGTCGGGTTGTAAGGAGCGTCACTGCAAATATCTTCTACGGTTTGCGTTGAAAATAATTCGCCACGGTCAATCGCATTGAAAAGACTAATTGCGGTTAATGCTGCAGTATCACGTTCTTCATACAATTCCGGGGAGACGTACAGGTCCATGGTGGAGGATGTGTGACATTGTTGACTATTCAGTGTATCCCCCGTATTCCGAGATTCTTCAAAAGATTGTATAACACGTGTCAAATCCTCATCGGACCTTAAAGGAATAATGCTTTTACAACATATACAGAGTATACAGACAGATCCCCATTATGTGAAGATATCTTTGGTTCGAGGAATGAATGCCATAAAAATTTCGATTTTAGCATAATGGGGTAACAAAATAACATCGATTGACATTTTTGGCGAGTATCTATTTGACGAGATACTACACCCCATCCATATATAAATTCTAATTATAGACACTTACATTTCTATGGTAGTCCCTTGCGTCGGATTGTAAGGAGCGTCACTGCACATATCTTCTACGGTTTGCGTTGTAAATAATTCATCACGGTCAACCGCATTAAAAAGGCTAATTGCGGTTAATGCTGCAGTATTACTCTCTTCATACAAGTCTGGGGAGACGTACAGGTTCATGGTGGAGAGAATGATTATTCACTGACGCGAAAATAGCTACTGTTACTCCAAACTGAAAAATATCCCCTTTTATATGCACAATCGCCAAGCTCCGCCCCAAAAGACCAGATGTTCGTAGTGATTGGCTGCCGATGTAGCTGGGTGGAGCTATGACGTGTACCAATCCGCTATAACGGGGCCGGACGAGTAACATATATATATTTTCACCAATAGATTTAATGCTCGTATTCTCCTTTGAAAATTATTTGGTTATTCGTATAGAACTTTTGATACTGATTCCAAATATGGTTTCAGAATTTTTCTATCACCCATAGTTTTCGAGAAAATATTTACTCAGAATTTCCCGCATCATTAGTCACTAATGTAATCGAGAGGTTATAAAGAAATATATATCCTAATTATATTTTAAAAGAACATTCGGTTTCAACGTTAAACTGTGGGTCTAAGGTGGGGTGAAAACCTTTCCAATTGCGCTAGGGGACAATTATTTGGTGTTTCATTTTGGCACTGAGTCAGGTTTCAGAATTTTCTAATGTTAAACTGTGGGTCTAAGGTGGGGTGAAAACCTTTCCAATTGCGCTAGGGGACAATTATTTGGTGTTTCTTATAAAACTTTGGTACAAAGCAATTGATCGGTACAAGGCTGAGCTCACCTACACCGTTCACCCTGAAGAACTATTTCTTTATATAACGCGCAGTTGTCGTAACGATTTAGAAGATTATTTCAATTGCCGCTATGTTGAGTGAGTTCACGATTGAAAAGCTCGAGTCGGTAGAAATAAACCCTCGATTGGAAAAGCGTGTTTATAAACTTGTGTTAATAATGTAGCTAACGATGAACTCTTTGTGCGTGCTTTTGATTGTATTCTAGACGTATTTAAAGATGACTTACCAACCGGTTGTAAAGTGGGAACAAAAATAGTACTGAACGATATGAAAGCCCTTCATATCGAGTACAGGTTTCCCTGTACTTTAAGCGGTGAAATATTAATAAGCCGCATATACTGCGTAATGCAGAGCAATAATGATGTAATTGTAAACTCGTACAAGCATATCCCGTTATTTGAACAAAACTCTCTCTCTCTCTCTCTCTCTCTCTCTCTCTCTCTCTCTCTCTCTCTCTCTCTCTCTATATATATATATATATATATATATATATATATATATATATATATATATATAATTGTGGGCATATCTAAGAAATGGAGTCGAGAGAGGTTTTGTTCAAGCTGTCTATGAGAAAGGTCATTGTGGTCATTCGAATTGGGCAGATTCTCGGAATTCCTTACCTCTAGCGAATTGAGTTTTGGTTAATTTCAACTTTTAATTGAATTGTTTCGTAAATTTTCATATTGTTTCAATTTTTTTTCGCATGGAAAGAGACTCGTGTGTTTCGTAAATTTTCATCTCGATGCAACTTAGATATTATATATATATATATATATATATATATATATATATATATATATATATATATACGGGTTTGGGGAATGACGATCGTCGAATTGTTTAATAAATTTTCAATTCCGTTCGTTTTTCCCCACTGATATTCGAAATGAAAATTGAGTGTGTAAAATTATTTATTTGATAAACAGAGTTTAATTGGTTTCACGTCAGACCATTACTTCGGTCTTATATAATTATTTTAGGATTTATTTCTTGTAGTACTTGTGTTACCTTATTTCTATACAATAATGTCTTGAAGTGCTATTGGATATGGGGAAGGAGATTATAAGCCGTGCTTTTCAGAACATGTATATATATAATTATAGTAAACGAAATAAACTAGTTAACCATAAAATTAATTATTTTCTATTATGACGTTTTCGAAGGTAAACTATGTTATTTGTTTCGAAAAGTTTAAGTTCAATGAAGTTAATGTTAAATTTGCTTCTAAACTAAAATTAAATGTTATAAAATAAATAATATATATATATATATATATATATATTATATAATATATTTACCTAACATAAGAAAAGAATGTATATATATATATATATATAATATTTAGGAGAAATCCAATGACAAGGAGAAATGTAAATGCCATGAAAAGTCTTCTTTATTGCGCAACGTTTCGAGCAATACGCTCATCTTCAGGCTGTTTAATAACAATGTGAAATTAAAATCAATATTGAATGAAAAACAAACAGAAAATTTCTATAACCTATTCGTAAAGACAAATTTTAAAAGACTGAGAAAAGAGGGTTAAATTCTAAGTTATACAGATTTACATATAAAAATTAAGAGTTATTTTTAATACATGTAGTAAATGTGAAATTAATACACTGGAAAAATTACCAATAGTACACTGGAACAATGGAGCTATCTACCTTACACAGCAGTATCCGAGGCCGACTAATTTGAGCAGAGGAAACGGGAACGAAGGATGGCGAGGGAGATAGGGGAAGGAGGGATTATAAGGAATTGGGGAAGGAGGAGGGATCATAGCAAATTGAGAGGGACGGACGATGAGTCAACATTCAGACTAGGGGACAATGCTTTAATGAAAAGGGATTCTAAAATTCTTAGTGAGTTGGGACAAGTATTACAACCAAGAATTTTAAAATTGTCTAAAGTGACATCAATTTTGCATTTAATGCTATGTTCACGAATACTCGAGGCTTCCTTAGTTTTTAAAATTTTACCTGTTCGGCCACTTATTCCCATATGCGAATAAAATCTAGCCCTGAGAGAGCGAACAGTGCTGCCGATGTAATTCCCAAGGAGACACCTGGGGCAGGTAAATAAATATACAACACCGCTACGCAACGAGTCAGGGGTTCGATCCTTCGCTGAGAAAAAGCTACCTAAAGACGTTTTATTAATAAATATGATGCGGAAATCAGTATGATAAAAAAATTTCCTTAACAATTTTGTAAATTTAAGCTTAAATTCCTTATTCAAGGGACCCATTTCAGGTACCAAGAAATTTTATATCCTTCGGCACTGTAATACATGGAAGTTGAGGGCTATAAACATTATTTAAGAAGGATCTAATTAGTTTGTCTACATATTGAACAGGAAAACTATTATTAGTAAAGTATGATCTTAGATTATTAAATTCATCATTAAGTAAGGTAAAATTAGAGGTCAAATTATATCCTCTGAACAGGAGAGTTTTAATACAACATCTTATAGTTGAAATCAGTAAAACTAAAAAAATTCATGCCCAAACCAGTGAAAGTGGGTTTCCTATAAACTGATGTAGTAATAGAATCACCGTTTTTCGAAATTAAAAGATCTAAGAAGGGGAGGGAGCCATTTTGCTCAGTTTCCATTGTATACGTTATATTGGGGTGCAAAGAATTTAGGAAGTTAAAGAATTGTTGCGCTTGTACCGCATTATCAAAGACTGCTATCGAATCATCAACGAAGCGTCGATAGAAAATTGGCTTGAGATGAGTGGGAGATTGTCTAAAAATTACACTTTCTAAATGAGTCATAAAAAAGTCAGCTGCTAACGGTCCGACTGGTGATCCCATCCCTACCCCATCAATTTGTTGGTAAACCTTATTGTTGAAAGTGAAATAGCATTGTTTGAAGACCAATTCTAAAAGTTCCTTCAAATGAGACAATGAAAAACCATGAAAATTATCAACTGAGCTAAAAACCCTATCTAAAATAATGGCAATAGTTTCAGATACAGGTACATTTGTGAAAAGTGACTTTACATCAAAACTGACAAAAAACTTTTTTGAATCGAAGTTTGGGCATGAATTTTTTTAGTTTTACTGATTTCAACTATAAGATGTCTTGTATTAAAACTCTCCTGTTCAGAGGATATAATTTGACCTCTAATTTTACCTTACTTAATGATGAATTTAATAATCTAAGATCATACTTTACTAATAATAGTTTTCCTGTTCAATATGTAGACAAACTAATTAGATCCTTCTTAAATAATGTTTATAGCCCTCAACTTCCATGTATTACAGTGCCGAAGGATATAAAATATTTCTTGGTACCTGAAATGGGTCCCTTGAATAAGGAATTTAAGCTTAAATTTACAAAATTGTTAAGGAAATTTTTTTATCATACTGATTTCCGCATCATATTTATTAATAAAACGTCTTTAGGTAGCTTTTTCTCAGCGAAGGATCGAACCCCTGACTCGTTGCGTAGCGGTGTTGTATATTTATTTACCTGCCCCAGGTGTCTCCTTGGGAATTACATCGGCAGCACTGTTCGCTCTCTCAGGGCTAGATTTTATTCGCATATGGGAATAAGTGGCCGAACAGGTAAAATTTTAAAAACTAAGGAAGCCTCGAGTATTCGTGAACATAGCATTAAATGCAAAATTGATGTCACTTTAGACAATTTTAAAATTCTTGGTTGTAATACTTGTCCCAACTCACTAAGAATTTTAGAATCCCTTTTCATTAAAGCATTGTCCCCTAGTCTGAATGTTGACTCATCGTCCGTCCCTCTCAATTTGCTATGATCCCTCCTCCTTCCCCAATTCCTTATAATCCCTCCTTCCCCTATCTCCCTCGCCATCCTTCGTTCCGTTTCCTCTGCTCAAATTAGTCGGCCTCGGATACTGCTGTGTAAGGTAGATAGCTCCATTGTTCCAGTGTACTATTGGTAATTTTTCCAGTGTATTAATTTCACATTTACTACATGTATTTAAAAATAACTTCTTAATTTTTATATGTAAATCTGTATAACTTAGAATTTAACCCTCTTTTCTCAGTCTTTTAAAATTTGTCTTTACGAATAGGTTATAGAAATTTTCTGTTTGTTTTTCATTCAATATTGATTTTAATTTCACATTGTTATTAAACAGCCTGAAGATGAGCGTATTGCTCGAAACGTTGCGCAATAAAGAAGACTTTTCATGGCATTTACATTTCTCCTTGTCATTGGATTTCTCCTAAATATTAAATTGAAGCTCTGTAGAAGCAACCCGCATAATTATATATATATATATATATATATATATCTAGCAATCCGATCATTGCAAAAAAAAAAAAAACTGGAAAGGTATGCAATTAATAAAGGTGTATTTAAACAGAATTTAATTGGAATAACTATCGTCATATTGTGTTACACAATGGATGATTAATATTTCTGGAATACATGGCGCTATCTGCCAACTGAACACATTGCGCTATCTGGCAATTCAGCCAGAATAGAGGCTTATAAAAGACCGCGAAGTTGGTGAAAGACTCATTCCACCTCGGCTCCCGGCCGAGGAAGGACCTCTGGTCCTTCTCTTTCAGGCCCTTTGGTAAAACCCCTTAGTGGCCTCTTAGGTTAGGAAAACGAAAATAACTTGGGGGAGAACTCCTCTCTCTCTCCTACAGGCGTCTCTCTCTCTCTCTCTCTCTCCTACAGGCGTCTCTCTCTCTCTCTCCTACAGGCGTCTCTCTCTCCTTCAGGCGTCTCTCTCTCTCTCCTTCAGGTGTACCCCTTGGCTCAGTCAACTGGCTGATTCAGCCAACTGGCTGATTCTGGCTGATTAGGAGCCTATAAAACAACGCCTACTCGGCTGAAGTCTTAATGTGCACTTGGCTCCTGCCAGGTGAACACCTCTCCTCCTTTCTCTTCTCCTTTCTCTCTGGCCCTTTGGGGGGAATAGCTTGGGGGAGGCCTCCAAGTTGCATGCCCCTTGCAACCTAGGTTGGTGCATGCCCCTTGCAACCTAGGTTGGCAACAAAGGCCAGTACTCTTTTTTTATTTTTGTTTTATTTTTTTATTTTATTTTTAATTTTTTTTGCAACCCCACCCCCCTTTGCAACAACCCCACCCCATTTGCAACAACCCCCTTTGCAACATTACATAATAACCTGCAACATTCTTGCACTCTCCCCTTTTGCGGCTATACTACTCGGCACTTACAGGGCGTGGTCTTATATAGAGCTCTCTTGCAATTCAATTTGGTTGTTTAGATACAAGATTGTTGCATCGTGCAATGGTGCAGATTGTGTGTTGTTGCAAGGTTTAGAAAGAAGACCATAAATAGTGCCGCCCCTTTTGTTTTTTATCTTGATTTTATGTAACTGAGGCCTAAAGTAGGCCCACATCAAGTCAGCAACTTTGAGGTAGGACCTAATAGGACCTTCAAGTCCGTAAGTTTTAGTCTAGCTTAACTTGGGCTGTAGGTTGAACTGGCCCTTTAGAGCTTGGCCGTTCAGGGTTCAGCTGGGATTCTGAACCCAATAAAAAAAAATAACACTCGCCTCCCCTTGGCGTCGCCAGTGGTGTGAATGAACTGTGAAGCTATTCTTTTCATTATACTTTTTCCTACTTTTCTATAAATCTTCTTTCACCACTACTTTTTGTCAGCAGTGGTTGGCGGAGGAAGGTAAGAGCCTTGTCTGTTCTATATTTTACTATTACTACTATTCCTTTGTGAAAGCTTTACACGTATGGTATAAATTTTCAATATTCTATGCTTTTATTGCTATTTCTAACTTTACTATGTACGTCCTTTTTGGGCTAGTCTAGGGTGGACCTTAAGGTCTTTGTTTGCCTGTAACTATGTAACTTTAATCATAAAAAATAATTTAATTCATAAACGTTCATACAGAAATTGACTCGCAGCGCACTCCATGCGAGCTTTATAAATTACAATTGAGCTTTACAAGTTTCATTCAACAGTGTTATTTAAAAGTCGGCATGGTTAAACGCACTTTTGGAATGGCTGGTGATTTCAGATTTGGGCCAGGATTTGTTAATTATTGTGATTTTTACAGTTGTAATAATATACAGATTAGAGAAAACAGGATCAATATAACTTTTCATTACGTTCCGAGCGATAAAAAGTTGTGTAGAGTACGGTAATTGTAAATAGTATGCGTAAGTTGTAGATTACCATATATTCATTTTAGTATGACAGCTTGTGAATGAGATGAGGAGACTTCGTAATAAGATATTAAGCGATATTTAGGATTCCAGTATTCATTTCATGAATGAAAATTTAAATATAATAATTATATACAGGATTGCGCATAAAAAAATAAGCTATTGGGTTTTAAAGTGTGCATTTCAATTTGCAGAAAGAGAAAGTCATAAAAAATTATTTATTTTACCTACTCCAGAGTATTACCAATATTATGAAATCAAATGCTCAACGATGGCACCAACTATCAAGAACCCTGTTTATGAATCTTTACCTTTATTGAGCAATATTATCAAAACTGGAGTTCTTGTTAGTCTTTTCTTTTAGCTCATTCCATACTGCATAATCAAATGGGCACGAGTCTGCACTGCTAACCGGCCATTCGTTAGCTTCTCTGTCTAGATATTCAATGGTTAGGTGGGAAGTATGGCTTGCTGATCCATCTTGCTGTAATGTGTATTGATTTTCAGAAATTTCGTGAATTTTTGGCAGATATCTTTCTATCACATTATCAGATAGTGTACAGCATTTAGTTTAGCCCCTGGTTCAACAAAAATTATATCACTATTACACATTTTTTAGGAAAAACACGAGATCATCTGTAATAGCATGGGTTTTAGACTCAGTTAGCTTAAGTTAGAAGTTAAACATAAATAATACTGTACAGATACTTGGCTTCAGGTTTTCATGGTAGGACTATGGTTAGAGATGTAGGTGACCTTAGCTTAACTGGTAACAAATATCGGCCAAACCAACTTAACTTACCAATAATTTATAGACATTTACCGTTAACTGCTATAATAATTAGACGACTTAATACTACAACGTTTACAACAAATCTAGGTCAACATTTAGTATATTCTAGCCACCAATAGTGGTCTTAAATTTAGATATAATATATAGTCACATGGCAGCGATTAATTAGGATAGAAAAACGTACGCTGCTCTGAAGACGCCAACGACAAAACAGACCAGATCCTGATTTTAATTTAGTCGGTGTTACCAATTTAGCATTTAGGGAACTTTTTCATTCGGTGACTTTTTGACTACATGCTATATATATATATATATATATATATATATATATATATATATATATACTGTTATCTTATTTATTTTGATTGGGTTCAGAATCCCAGCTCAGCCTTGAACGGCCAAGCTCTGAAGGCCTACTTTAACTTATAGCCTAAGTTAAGCTAGACTAAAACAAACTTACGGACTTGGAGGTCCTACCTCAGGGTTGCTGACTCACTGTGGGCCTACTTTAGGTCAAAGTAGCATAAAATTAAGAATAAAAACAAAAGGGGCACTATTTATGGTTTTCTTTCTAAACCTTGCAACAACAACACAACCTGCACCATTGCACGATGCAACAATCTTGTATCTAAACAACCAAACTGAATTGCAAGAAAGCTCTCTATAAGACTACGCCCTGTAAATGCCGCATTCAACAAACGAGTAGAAAGGACGCGCCAGTGCCCCAAAAAATGATGCCACAAGAGTGCCAAAACAATGATGCCACAAGAGCCCAAAATTACTAGCTCTAAATTAAGTGAACTTTTCACTAACCTTACAGTTATGAGATGGATATACATACAGTATACAGCTTAACTTAATATATATAAGCAATGCTGCATCAATCAACTTAGTCATCATATCGCCTTGGGACAACAATGGTTCTTCCTCTCCTAGATTTTCTAACACTTTCCACCGAAGAGGCATTGTTGTCATTACCTTCTGTAAGTTTAGCCAAGCCTTCTCCATGGGGCTGTAACCCAAATGCTTCATCTTGACTATCCGTATTTTTGCTGATTTTTAAAGCATAGAGTTTTTGTATAGGTCTCTTTAGTTTTCCTCCTGAAGTTTTTACCAGTGCAGACTTAACTAAGTTGTCTTTGTCAACAAACAACTCTTCAATTATGCCAAGCTTCCAGCATTGCCTTGGTATTTCATCCCAATCATTACCACTTCTCCCACCTTGATACAATTTGCACTGGAGCCCTTTACATTACCTGATGGGTAATAATTGAGTTCTGGCAAGTATTTCATTTGCCACCTCTTCCATAACTGATCTTGTAGCTCTTCAAGGTACTTGAATCTTCTGGTTAACTTTTCTTGAGTGCTCTGGATAGGCTGTAAGTCTTCTGGCAAACTGGGGTTTGATGTTAATCGTTTACCACAGGGAAAATGATTTGGTGTCAATGGCTCTGCATAGTGTTATAAACAAAGGTGGTGGGCCTGCTGTTCACCATTGCTTCTACCTCACACAAAACAGTGCAGAATTCTTCTTTGCTCAAAGGAACATTAGCCAAACGTTTCTTTAATGGACACTTTACACTTCTCACTAGCCTTTCCCAAAATCCTCCCCACGATGGTGCTCTCTCAACAATAAACTCCCACTGTATCCGATGGTGTGAAAAGTAGGACTGGAATCTCTACTCCTTTAGCAAGGACTAAACTTCTTGGCGTTCCTTTGCAGCCCTTTTGAAGGTTTTTACATTATCAGATATGATTTTATTTGGGAAACCCCTTCTGTTTACAAATCTTTTTAAAGACCAAAAGAAATATATCACTACTTAAGTTGCTTACCAACTCCAAATGGATTGCTCTGGTTTTTTTATTGTTGTTGGTTAGCCGATCAGCCCACCCTGATCGAGCAAGCTGGCGGCACGCAGGTAACCGATCGCCCTCTCCGGAGTGGACCAGAGTTTCAGCGCATTAGTGACTAGTGATGTTGTGTTGTGTTCTATGTTGTGCCAGAGCGGTTCAGTATGTTGTAATGTGTTCAATTGTTTGTGGTGTGTCCTGGCACAGGTGGCAGGTGTCGTCTGTGGAGTTGTCTAGTCTGTGTTTATATGTCTGTAAGTTGGGGTAATGTCCACATCGGAATCGTGCTAAGTTAACTCGATCCGATCTGCTCAGGCTGGTCTCTGACCTGTCAATGGGTGGTGGCTTCGCACCTAGGACCGCATTCGGACCGAGTCGTGTGAGTGCTTTGTGGGTTAGGCGAGTGTGTATGTGTTTTCTGTACTGTGTGATGTCTGTGGGGCGTGGTATGGAATAGAGTATTTGATTATAATGGCTTTCTGGTGTTACCTTAATGGTGCGAAGTGTTGGTGCATGATTGTACATGTAGTGGCAAGGGTATTGTGGGGTTAGTTGTCGCTGTTGCCATGAATTGTGTTCACCTCATGTCTAAATGTTCCCTAACTTTCAGTATTTTCGTTTCTGTGTGCAGGTGTTCTATTGGTGTCGTTTGAGTAATCCTGTAATGATACGAAGTGCGTTGTTTTGTATTGTCTGTGTGTGTTTGAGATAATGGGTGCACAGCATGGGCTACCATAGTCCATAACTGAGTGACTATATTGTTTGTATATGAGTGATGTTGTTTCCTGCTGGTGTCCAAAGTTTGTGCCTGTTAATACCCTAAGCGTATTAAGTCTTGACGTACATTTGTTTTTAATGTCCTGAATGTGGTTTGCCAAAGATAATGATGTGTTGTATGTGACTCCAAGTATTTTAGTCCTGTAAGTGTGTGGAATGTTGGTGTTGTTTAGTGTAAGCTGTGGAGTTACCTGGTGTTCTTTTGTTTTGCTTGTAAGCAAGGTGATGGTTGATTTTGTGGGCGCTACTTTGAGTTTATTGTGTGTGAGCTAGTCTTGTATACTTTTTATGTATGTTTGTAGGTTATTTGTAACGGTGTCGATGTTGTTGTGGGTGGATGTTAGAGTGCTGTCACCTGCATATGATGATAAGGTAAGCTTGTTATCTATGGGTGTTGGAATGTCATGCTGTGCACTCATGCATGTATAAGTTGAACAGTGTTGGTGAGAGAACAGAGCCTTGAGGGACCACGTTCGGAAAAAGCTTGTTTTTAGATGACTTGCCATTAAATGTGACATGTGAGTATCTTCCTGAAAGACAATTGCTCAGCTACATTTTGGTGTTATTATGCATGTTTGTGTTGAGTATTTTGTTTATGAGAGGGAAGCGTGGGATAGCATCAAATGCATTACTAATGTCTATTGTTGCTAATAGAGTACGTTGAGCTGTCGTCTAGAGTTGATGCCATCCATGATGTGCTGCGTGAGGTTAGTGAGTAATGTCGTGGTTGAGTGGTGAGGTCTGAATCCATGTTGAGTAGGCGATAGTGGTATTTGTGGGTTGGTGATTTGTAAGATTAGTCTTTGTTGCTTTGGAAGGTGTGCATAAGAAAGTAATGGGTCTATAGGAAGCTGATTCTGTTGGATTTTTGTTTGGTTTGAGTAGTGTAATAAGTTTACCTTGTTTCCATATGTTAGGAACAATACAGTGTTGGTATGAATATGTGCTGATGTTTGTGTGAGCTAGTATTCCCTGTGGCCCAAGTGTTTAAGGTGTATGTTAGATATGTTGTCTGGTTCAGTAACTTTCGAATTCTTAATGTTTTTGATGATCTTGGTGGTCTGGTCTGTATTGAAGGGTGTAATGGTCGTGTCGAGTCTGTAGGTTTTCTTGTGTCTGGATGTTTGTCTTCTTTGTGTTTCTGGTTGTTGTCTCTGTTTAAGTGACTTATCTTTGCGTAGTGATTAACTAGAATGTTAGATTGTTGTGTATATGTTGGGATATTATTTTGGCTGCGAAAGATAGCCACGTGTGAGGTGTGAATGCTGCTGTTAGAGTGGATAATGGTGTTTATAGTCTTGTGTAACCTGAATGGAATGTATCTGTGGAGTGGTTTAGTGTTGCTATGAATTCCCTAAATGTTTCTGTTTGTTGCTCTGATGGCAGTACATGTGAAAAGACATATATAACCTTTGTTGACCTCCCCTTGCTCATACACATAAAATGTGAAAAATGCTCTGTATGAATTAGTCCCCACTTAACCCACCTAATATCTCCAGTCTAACTGTAGAGTAGGTTAAGCCTAGCCTTGTAGGGGTCAGCCTAGAGATTCCGGAAGTGGTCCAGAGCGGGCAGAGTAAATTGAGGTCCACAGTAGGATTCCTCACCAAATTAGGTTAAGATAATTTGCCTTAGCCTTTGTTAAGTTATGAGTTGATGCTAGGTCTTAGACCACAATGTAGGCCTAATTTGACTGGACCTAGTTTATATGTTATCCCCCAAACTGGGGTTCAGAAACACAACCGTTCACTTACTGAGTGTTATTAGACAATGGTGCTAATTTCTTCCTCTTGGAGTCCCTCTTCTCTTTGCTCAGTTTTTGAGAGCGCACTTGCTGGTGGAGATCTTTTGTGTTTTTAAGCCCCTTCGTTCGCCATGCCGTTCTTCCTTCCCAGTTCCTCTGTTCCCGGCTTTTCTCCACCAGGGTCCTTTTTGTTTGTTGGTTGATTGGTAGTGTGTATCAATACTACCAAGCACGCTCTATCACACAGTATATAAATACTAGTGTGGAGAATAACTCTGGTGAGCAACCAATTGGTTTCATCCACCCAGTTATTGACATAAAAGTCGTTTA
The DNA here is from genome assembly GCA_023014485.1 of Bathynomus jamesi. Taxonomy (NCBI): domain Eukaryota; kingdom Metazoa; phylum Arthropoda; class Malacostraca; order Isopoda; family Cirolanidae; genus Bathynomus; species Bathynomus jamesi. The sequence goes on along the minus strand of JAJOZX010000171.1, from coordinate 873,301 downwards.
ACTACCTACCTACTCAGTGGACCATTTTCGTTACTTCCCAACTACCCACATGTATCAGTTTTCCATATAGACTGGACCCGCAAATTCTACTCTACATAAATGGGGCAGTATAGAGACATCGTTCTCTTGGAAGTGGATTCACCTTTTCATGATAAGGCTTTGCATTCCAACGCTTGCAAACCACACATCTATGCAAGATCTTTTTTACTACTCGTCTAATTTTGGGAATCCAAAACTGCTGTCTGATCTCTATTATCGCTTCTGTAACTCCAGTATGTAACAACGTATGATGCGTATCCATGATCAAAAGTTCCACAAATTGCCCCCGAGAAGGTAGCAAAATTTAGAGGTCTTTTCTCCTCTGGAAGCCCAGAAAACTGTAGTCTACCTCCTACTCTCAATAAATCCTGATCCAAACACACATTCAAACCTTTGAGAGCAGAATGTGTTGGTAGAACCTGTAATGGACCGCTGGTGAGCAATTTTCTCTCTTCACCAAATTTTTCCTTCTGCACATATACCACCCAGTAGTGCCTGGCCTGTTGAATCTCCTTACTGTTCAGAATTCCTTCCCTTCTTGTTTCTCCCTTAATGTTGTCTGTAAATCTATATACCCATGCTGTCACTCTTAACAACCTTTTCAGATTGCTACTGTCCTCAAGCCTCAATGTGGGGTTCTGCTTCATAACTTGACAACTGTTCACAGTGTATTTTCTCATCTCACTCACCCATTCTTCTTCAGCCTGGCATTCTCCTACAATAGACTGGTTAGAAAGCCAATTTTCACCTCCAAGTTTTAGCAACTCTGGCTGTGGAAAATTTGGGAGTACCGAAATGGATGACCCACCTAATCTTGGATAAGCCATATTGACATTAAAAAAAAATAATAACAATAAAAAATAAATCAGAAGGAGAACTTGAACTCTTGCTGAGAAAAATTAAAAAGACACCAACGAAGAAACAAATATGGGATGAAAAGAAAAAAAGATCCCATAGCTAGAAATGGCAACACGGTTTTGGGAAGAAGAAGAAAAAGATCGGGATAAGCTGAATAAGCAGAACAATAGGGAGGAGGGAGAGGCACGAGACGAAAGAAGCCGGAATAAAAATGTTCATTATTGGTGTCAAGAAATAAAACGTATATTAAAATTTCAAGGTAAGAAGTTCATAAATTTCCCTTCGGTTATTAAATTTAGGTTAAATAAGCTGACATTTCAGCTGTAATTGTTTAACAAAAGAGTATGGAAGTCCTGTTTATGGACAAATAGGCTGGTTCATCTTTGGCCTAGGTCTTCCATCTCCAACGTAGCCTAGGTTGTGTTTAGGCTACTCTGGTTGGAGCAGGACCTATTTTTTCTATATCTATAATGGTGGCCCGTGTGGGGAAGGGTTATTTGCTGTGAAAACCTTAACCTTGAATAAAATAAAATTAAAACAAAAACAAAATAAAATTACGCCTTATCAAACATTTTGACATCTGAACAGAATTTATTCCATGTTTGGCTTTTTCAAATATTTACTACATATAAATAATAATAAATTACGAAGCCCTAACTAAAAATAAAAATAAGAAATAATTCAAATACTTCAAAACTTATCATTTGGTCATAAATGTCGTAAAATTGTAGAATAAGGGTAATCTGAAGCCTAGCCTATTTAACCAAAATAAAGCTTAACTATTGTATACATAATATAAAATAAAGCTTATTTATAGAGTTGAAAGGGTTTTAGGATTTTGGGGACTTATTTTTGGAAAAATAAAATAAACAAAATATGGCTGAATGTGAAGCAATTGAGGCAAAGATTAAATCATTAAAAAGGAAGAGATCAGCAAGGAAGAGAGTCATTACCAGGCTTTTAACTAGCTTTAATAGCAAAGAAAATCCAAATAAAAGGGATTATGTTACTATTTTGGGTGGTTTAAATAGAATTAAACACGAAATAATAATTATAGACGAGGAAATTGTTACAGAAACTGATGGGTTAAATGTTGGTGAGGAGACATACACAGCACTTTTGTGTGAACAAGAACAGAATATTTTTGAAATAGATTCTCACATAAATGAATTATATGCTGCTTTAGATAATCTACCAAATAATTTAGAAGCTACAAATCAAAGTTTTATTGAGGCCTTCAGAAATGTATCCATTTCTAATGATGACAATAAACAACTAAAAGCCAAGTTACCAGCATTACAAGTACCAATATTTGAGGGTGATCGAACAAAATTTCAGTCTTTTCTGGAAAAATTTGATAGTTTAATTGGCAATAAAGATTATATATCTGATGTTGACAAATTCAGTTATCTGCTTAATTATTTAAAGGGCCCAGCCCTAAAACTGGTTGATGCCTTACCGGCAATAGGCAGCTCGTATAAAATAGCTCTCAAATTACTAGAAAGAAATTTCCTAAATAGAAAAGAAATAGTAAATGATTTAGCAATAAAATTAAAAAATATAAAACCAGCCAAGGATAACCATCAGGATCTGTACAATTTCTATTGTGAAATTGAATGCATGTTAGGTCATCTACAAAATAATGACATAGATCTAGAGAAATCAGCATGGTTTATCCAAGCCATAATATTTGATTGTTTACCTACCCAAATTAGAGATATTTTCCAAAGAATAACGGGAAATACATACCCTACCCTCGGTGAAATAAGGAATGAATTTCCAAATGTTTTGTCAGTGTACAAATCTTCAAAGATTAATTCACAAACAAAGATTGATTCACAAATAAACCAAACAAAGAAAATTCAAACAAAACCAAAGCCACAACAACAACAAAAAGACAAATCAGAACAAAAAGTGATAGGTCTAACTCCTACACTACAAAATTTTAATGTTACGACAGAATTTGTACGTAAGTGTAAATTTTGTTCGGCTGATGATCACAATAGCACACGATGTACTAAATATGTAGACTTAGAATCCCGGATAAATAGGTGTTCTCAGTTAAACCTTTGTACTAAATGCACAGCTGCAGGACATCTAACAAAGACTGCAAAACAAAAATAAGATTCAAATGTGTTAATTGTGGAAGTTTAAACCATGTCTCTTGTCTTTGTGATTCATTTAAAAATTCAAATAAACAAAACACAAAGAAAAATGAAAAAAAACATTTAATGGACATGTATCAATAAATAATGTCAATAAAAATTCTAGTGTACTCCTACCTACAATAACCTTGGATTTAAAAAATAAAAAAGGTGGGACAACTCCTATAAGATGTCTAATAGATTCTTGTTCCCAACAAACATTCAAGTTATGCAATTCCAAGTGTTGAACTATACGATCCCTAATTATTGATTCCAGTAGCTTACCTACAACAAACGTTAAACTCATTGGCCTATAATTTCCCGCCGCACCTTTATCGCCTTTCTTAAAAATAGGTGTTACATTTGCTAACTTGAAATTATCTGGTACGCACCCCTCAGAAATAGACGCATTAAAAATCTTTGTTAGCGGCAGAACAATGCTGTCTTTTAGTCCTTTTAGTTGTATAGGATATATGGAATCCGATCCCGGTGATTTACGCATTTTCATTTTATCAATATAGCGTATTACCTCCCTTACATTAACCACAATATTATATAAATATTACTATTGTCAGAATGTATTATGTCTATGACCGTAGGGATATTCGTTGCATCTTCTATTGTAAAAAGTGACGTTAAAAATTTGTTAGCAGAGTAGCTATTTGCTTGTTTTCAAAAACTCGCTCTCCGTCAGAATTTTTCAAAGGCCCCAAGACACTCTTTACTGGATTCTTATTATTGACGTATTGAAAGAATCTCTTGGAGTTTTCTTTGCCGTCACGAGCTATGGAGATTTCAAATTCGTGCTTATGTAGCCTATACGCCCTTTCTTTACTCTTTATAATATCGGCTAATCTAGAAGTAAACCACAAGCAGTGGCGTGGTAGGACTCTAGTCGCTGGTTGGGCTAGAGAACATTTTGGCGCCCTTTCGAAATGATTCGAAATTTTTAATTTTAGCATTTTTTGACCGTTTTGAGACTGAGACGTATTTATCTACATTTTTCGTTTTGAACGTTATAATAACAGGACCAAACTGTTAGATTTTTCGGTAAATAAATTTATAGAAATATAGTTTGTTTGTATGCAGAAAATATTATTACAAACTTCTTACAACAAAAGAAAGCACAAAACGTTTTAAAACAATAGAAAGCACAAAACGTTTTAAAACAATAGAAAGCACAGCACATGTTTGTCATATATGTGAAAATAAATACTTAACGTCTCTACTACATAATTAGCGCTTTCGAGAGAAATTTAGATGATTGACCAAATCGAACAATTAGCCGGTCTGTGTTGTGTCTAGTTTCTTTGCTATATTTCGTTCGACTGACATCAGCATTGTAACCAGCAGCATCTCCTGCGACATGGAATTCCTTATGCGCGTTTTGATTCGCTTCAATGCTGAAAAGGATCTCTCAGCCGTTGCTGATGTAGCGGGAATTGCCACTAATATGCCATATGCTTTTGAAAGAGTTGGATAGGCTTCAGTAGGACCCATATCATGATTGAGTACAGTGTAGGCGCAATAAATCGCTTTCGTGTTCGATAATAAAGGGAATACAGAACTGAAGCTATAGAGCTCCAAGGCACATTCGTGACTATTGATGCTGTAATTACTGCAAAATTCATCGATCTCATTCTCCAATGTAGAAATTTGAGCACCACTGTTTTTCTTTGTCATCATCATCATCAGAGCTGGAATGGTTAATATACATATTTTATAGTTAAGAAAAAAATAACAAGATACTGTTATTCATTAGAATTTTATAAATTGATTTTTAGAAACTTTTGTGCTTACAATTACCTGCTATTTTCAGTGACAGTGACAGATGTGGCTGACTCAGCAAATTGACCAGACTGAAGTTTTTTGGTAACAGTGATGTGATCTATCTCATCAGAGTCATCACTATGACTAGACTGCAATGTTTCAGCTTCAGTGAAAGATGTGCTTGTTTCAACAACTTGACTAAAATTGAGTGTTTCAGCTACAGTAACAGCTGACAGTGTTTCAGTGGCAGGTGTCACTTGACTAGGCTCAGTTATATTTAAAAATGCCTGCATTCCTTGCCAGAGAGTGTCTTCTTCCTGTGTGTGCTGTTTCTTCGCAGCTCTGTTTTGAGCACCAGATTTTTTATTTCTCTTTTTATCCAGTGCATATGGACTAGATTCTATGTTTCAACCAATTAGTTTATTTTGGTTTTTGACAGTTTATAATACCAAAAATAGAAGAAAAATATTTGATGCTGAAATTTTACCTGTAAAATCGAATGTAGTTATATTTTCTTATGAAATACATTTATTAATAAAATAAATATAGGCAATATTTATTTTATTAATTTAAAAATAAATAAATATAGCCAAGAGTTAAAAAAATCAAATTTGTGACTCAAGCAAGACTATAGTATGCATTTTTGACAGCATGCAAAATCAAATTTTAATTCTTGATATTGAATATATATATTTTAAAATTTGACTTTAAAAATTTCCATACAATTTTGGTATAAATTTGGGCATACCCCCCCCCCCCCCCTCCTTCAAAAATTTGTAATAATTTGGGGTTTCTATGTTGTAGAGTAAGTCTTCCTTTGTGTTCTTTGCAGTTTTGAAGAAATTCATAGTCTCCAATTTTTTTAATGAATTTTCCAAAATAGAAAGTTGTGTTTTTTTAAAAATTGATGTGAAAATTGTTTTACTTTATTAATGGTTATAGGTCCCCCAAATTTTAAATCATAGCCAAAGAGTATGATTAAAAATTTGTATTACTAATTTTAGTAATATATAGCAGTTATATTACTATTATTGTTGGTTTTATAATTTTAAAATTTAAAAAATTCTAAAATCTGGCCACTGGTGCGGCGCCTTCTGAACCTCTGTTATGGCACCCTTTGGCTAATCGCTGCTGGTCGGGCCAAACCCGTTTGGCCCATATGGCCACCACGCCACTGACCACAAGTGCTTGTTATTTACTTTCGCACGCTTAATCTCGTATGGTACACATTCCTCATTTATAGTCCTAATTACTGTTTCAAACGATTCCCACATTAGTTTTGCGTTGGAGATCCCCATTACGTTTTCCCAATTGACATGTGACATTATAGGGCATATCATACTTTTCCGAGTCCGAATTTCATTCTGGCTAATATGGATTTTTATGTAAAATTTAATTCTAAGGGGGTTTCTTTTCTGCAACTTTTTCAAAAAATCGCGTTATCATGTTCAAAATTGCGGTTTTCTGTTCTATGTTGAAATATCGAATATTCAATTGAACATAACCTCATATTTTTAACCCTTTGTCGTAATTTGTTGCCATTTAGACACATTAACTTTGCTTAACCCTTACACAGGTTTAATACATACATACATAAGAAAAAAAATCTACTCCATTTGAATCTTTGTAACCATTTGGACGCAGAAGGCAATTACGCCAGTTATAATTGTGAAGTAGAAGTGAGTGGGGTAAATTTCTGTCTATGATAATACGTGTGTCCAATTGGATACATGAAATGAATTTTTCATTACGATTGTTTTTATGTACTGTTATATACAGGGTGGGCGGAAAGTAGCTCCCTATTTTGGATTGGTAAAAAAATACGTATATTATTCATTTATTTCAGAAAAAATAATATGAAAAGGTAGGCATACATGGTAGGTTTTCTCTAAAATTCAATGTGGGCTCCAACTCTTTCCACCAGCTTCTAGAGCCGCCCAGGAATGGCGTCCACTGACTTTAGCAGGAACTCCGGCGGGATGGAGGACATGACTTCCCGAATTCGGTCCTCCAGTTCTTCCAATGTCCTCGGTTTGGTGCGGTAGACTTCTTCCTTTACCCACCCCAAAGAAAGAAGTCGCACGGTTACCGCTGAAAAACGGCAGAATCGGTTCAGTGTAACGGTGTGGTGTGGTATGACCTCAGATCAGGTTGTGGGCCCGTTCCTTCTGCGCAACACCATGAATGCTGAGCGGTACCTTGCTATGTTGCGAAACGAGGTCTGGCCGGTTGTCAGCACATGGGAGAACATCGACGATCTGATATTTATGCAAGATGGCGCCCCTCCGCACTTCGCTCTTGTTGTCCGTGAGTGGCTGGATGCCCACTCCCTGGGCGTTGGATGGGTCGTCGTGGTCCACATTAATGGCCAGCCAGGAGCCCCGACTTGACACCGTGCGACTTCTTTCTTTGGGGGTGGGTAAAGGAAGAAGTCTACCGCACCAAACCGAGGACATTGGAAGAACTGGAGGACCGAATTCGGGAAGTCATGTCCTCCATCCCGCCGGAGTTCCTGCTAAAGTCAGTGGACGCCATTCCTGGGCGGCTCCAGAAGCTGGTGGAAAGAGTTGGAGCCCACATTGAATTTAGAGAAAACCTACCATGTATGCCTACCTTTTCATATTATTTCTTCTGAAATAAATGGATAATATACGTATTTTTTACCAATCCAAAATAGGGAGCTACTTTCCGCCCACCTGTATATATATATATATATATATATATATATATATATATATATATATATATATATATACTGCATATATATATATATATATATAAAATTATATATATATATATATATATATATATATATATATATATAGAGAGAGAGAGAGAGAGAGAGAGAGAGAGAGAGAGAGAGAGAGAGAGAGAAAGAGTTACAAGGAGTTACTAAGAAAAGAAGTACCTCAAAAGGCCTTGCGGCCCATACCGAGGAGGTACCAATGGCAACGGGTGCCAGGGAAAATTTTCTACACATTCAAATAGTGTGCAAGATTTGGTCTAACCTTTTCTTGAAATGATCCGCAGAGGAACTGTTCACAACTTCTGAAGGTAAATTGTTCCACGTGTCACAGATCTTATACGTAAAGTAATTCCCACACACACTAGTCCTAAACCGTTTCAAATCCAACTTCCAACCATTGTTGCGAGTTGGGTTATCATTTAAACTAAATATGCTTCTAAAATCGACATCGTTGAACCCGCGTAAGAGCTTGAAAACCTCGATCAGTTGACCGCGCAGCCTCCGAGTTTCCAGCGAAAACAAGTCCAAGGCGCATAAGCGTCGATTGCAGCCCATATGCCTAACGGAAGGGATTAACTTTGTGGCCCTCGCCTGCACTCGCTCCAGCCTCTCAATATCTTTCTTGAGGGTGGGCGACCAGAACTGCCCAGCATACTCCAGGTGCGGCCGAACCAGGGAATTGTACAGAGTTATGAAATAGTCTTCCCAAACGCGCAGCTCCAACGTCATTAAGATGAAGTCCATCTCCAAGGAACAAGTCCCTCCTGCCGTAGAAACTGCTCCAAAAATTCGCAAAATGCACTCCTTCCTGTTGACAAAGTTACTTTAGGTTATTGTTAATATAGGTCGCCTTGCGTTACGTTGGATAATTCGAGAAAGTATACCTGTTAAAACATTCTTATTAGTTTCTTCCTTTAGTCGCTCTAGTAAGTCCCTGTCTCTAGCCAGCAGCTCTTCCGATCTGGAATTTAGAACGTTATTAGTACCGACGTGAATAACATACGTTGTGTCCTCAGTGGTTCCGTCTGTAAAAAAACAACACTATTAGTTATATCCTTCACCCTTGCACCAGGGTAGCAGTAACGGCGCCTATGACGGGGTTTCTTCCGCAGAAATCCTCGAGCTGCCCTCGAACAATGGAATCACCAAAGAGTCGTATTTCAGGTTCATCTACGTCTTCGAAGCCTGAAACAGAAAACTTATTGTTCGTTAATACTGGTAGACAAGTCTTACGTTGTTTCAATGGGGCTCCATTACGCACTTGCACGAGGGGTCGGGAACGAGGGGAAGAGATAGGGCGATTAGTATTATATATATCATTAGTAGAAACTGAGGCAGGACGGGCCGTGACTGAAGAATAACTCCTCTCAGAAGGCCCAAGGGATCCGAACTTTGCCGTCTGGAGCAGCACCCTTTCTTCAAGCTTCACTCTGGCCTCCCTCTCACGCTCTAGCTCGTTCCTCAGCAATTCCATGTTTAAGCACCACCTGCAAACTAACGGATCATTATTAGTAGCCAAAATAAACGCGTAAGCGGCAAACTTTCCTTCACAGCGACTGCAAGTACTTGACGGGGCAGTCATGCTATTAACTAATTAAAAAACGAGCGTTTGGAAATTAATATCGAGTTAATAATAGTAATCTAATAATGACGTAACTCTCCTAGAATAAGTAAGGAGCAATTACTAAATAAAACGTAGTTCTACCACGTGCTTATTGTGACGTCACCTGCGCAAGCCCTCAAAAATGTTCTTCAAACGCAGAAACAGGTTCCTGTAACCCATTAAATGAATATATACATAATTAAGCTACTGACGAAGGTTCTGCAGAAGAAAAAGTATTAATAAAGATGGATTAAAAAAAGAAGAAAAACTTATGTCCACAATTCGGCCAACTTTTTTCCTTTTTTTCTTTGCTTTACCACACCTACTTGATGAACCTCAGCAAGGCAAAATCAACCTTATTAGACCACGTTTTATAATAGATTGGGATTTTACCCTCTCGAACGAAAACGAATTAGAAATATATATATAACACTGTATATGCGCCTCCGTGTAGTGGTTAGCGTTGCTGACTACGAATCCATCGGCCCCGAGATCGAGACCCGATGACGGCAGCCGGCGCGCAGCAAAAGCAGGTTGTTCATTCTTTTACACAATAAAGAAAGTGGTTGGTAGATAAATGGGTACCCTGGGTGGCCTAGTGGTTAAGACGCTGCGCTGCTGGTGGACCGTGGTTCGGATTCCACGTTAAACTGTAGGTCTAAGGTGCAGTGACAAGTAAATAAATATATAAAGTAAATAAAAACGAAGCGAATTAATCTATGCAGCATTTTCCGAGTGTGTTTTTGTGAAGAAAATTTGCTGCCTATGGAAATTCCTACAAATACCCCTCCCATTATCCCCCGCAGACACAGTCGCGAGCACCAATCAGTGAGAAGTATACAGCGTGCCACATCCCCCATACCCCGGAGTAACGAAGAACTTTCCCTCACTCAGCTTGAGTCAACCCCCACCCAATACTTCCCATAATACCCTTTTTGAGTCAATTTTGTGCACCAGCGACTACCCTCTATCACTAACATGGAAATGGTAAGTAAATTCCTGCAACTCTGTGGTATCTGCATTGATGCAACAGATGAAACAAAGGCGATGAGGTACGACTTTTGTCAACTGCTTTTTGATTTTAGATGCTTCGAATGGGAAGATGAAAAAATCTCCCTTATAACGAACGCGAAGCAACTTAATGGGATAAAATTTTCCTACCAAAACTGTATGACCGAAATCAACTTCTATTCAGTATTTACAGTAAAGCAGAAAGAGAGTACGATAAGAAAATGAAAGAGGAAAGGGGGAATAAAGAACAAAGGAAAACAGAAGAAACGAAGAAAGGCGAAGTAGAAAAAAATCAGATACCATTACACAACGAGGCCGAAACCATGCAGTCGAAAGAGAGTTTAAAGACAACAGATAGTATAAGGGCAACGAAAGACATTAACACAAATAGCACAAATAGGAAGAAAGAAGAGGGCAATCAAGAAAACGGAGTGAAACTGTCCTCCAATAAGGAGCAAAAAGGCCACGAGTATATTTGGGGAAGGAATTACATTCAGATATTATATAAAAGATAATTGCAGATTTAAAAGAGGACAATATATATATGAACATCCCCTATATGCAATTTCTTCTATAATAATCGTCATTGTAAATTTGGAGACAGATGCAAATTCTGCCACCCAGACATCTGCAGGACTTACGCAAAATATGGAACCTGCAAATACGGGAAAAAATGCTACTATCAACATCTCCCGACGGACCCAAAGGACAAAGTTTAAATGACAATAAGAATGACAATAACAATATGAACACAATAAGCGTACAAAATTTTTTTTTTCAACATCGCAGACATGATACGGCCGCTAAATGTCATCCAACGCATGCAGTTGATACAGCTGGAAACCCCCGAGCCAAACCGCTTCTGGGCAAGAAACTACCAGAACATGTAGGCGGAAACGGATCTCTCTCGGAGGATCATAGGGCAATGAAACAAGCGAAACCGAAGGAAAACGAACTTGAAATGCACAAGATTCAACGAAAAACAAAGAACATAAATACTGTCCTGGCTAATATTCAAGGAATAAGACCAAATCAATCACTGAACAAAGTTTCGTACCTGAAAGGATTTATGGACGAAACAAGGGCGGACATCGCATGCCTCACAGAAACTCATCTTAAGGACTGCCAAGGAAATTATGAAAACTGAGAACATTGTATTGATAAGAAAGAGATAAATATAGAGGGCTTCAACTTACTAAGAGCGAATAGAACAACGAGACGTAAAGGTGGCTGTGCTACATGTGTACAGGAAGGTCATATGACGGAGACGATAATAAGTAAATCAAGCAGCTTTGTGGGACTCCTAGCACTGAAAATAGAAAAACTAAACGTGATACTAATAGTCATCTATAGACCTCTAAACACCCCACCGAAAAATTCTCGGAGGCCATTGATGACATCAGGAAGCTAAAAAAGGCAATAAACTGTAGTCCGAATTCAGTGATCCTAGCCTTTTTATAAAAGATGGGGGTGCATTTTAATGAAATAGGTAATGCTAGGCTAGGTAGGTTAATAGACGAAAACGTGCGAAAGCTGTATAGGTCAAAGCCTTCTTTAAACGTTGTAGGTCCGGGGAAAGCGGGCCCGACGTCAAAAATAGTTTAATACGCCGGCCCGTGGTAAAAAATAACTTAAACGTCTTTTATTGTAACGCGCGTAGTATTAGAAATAAATTAAACGAATTTAAGGCGATAATTTATTCCGGCAACTATGATATAGTTGCTATCACTGAAACGTGGTTAAATACCGTGACTCGGGACTTGTTGGGGGATCTTGATATACCGGGTTTTAAACTCTTTACTAATGATAGGTTACATAGGTTTGGTGGCGACGTTTTGCTGTACATTCGTAATTCCCTTAGGGCTATCGAGGTTAAGATAGATTTTCCGGCAGCAATTAATGCGATATGCGTTGAAGTTAGGGCGCGTAGTGTTAGTTTTAATTTTGTTGTTGTTTATAGACCTCCCGTTCAACCCTTCGACACCGATACTAGATTTTACTCACTTCTTGGTAACTTTATTGACAATCGGAATAGTTTAATTGTCGGAGACTTTAACTGCCCTAGTGTTAATTACGAGACTTTTACTGGTAATGAGGAGGGTCTGAGTTTGATTGAGTTCATGGAGGATAATTTCTAACGACAGATAGTTACCGAACCAACGCGCGGTGACAATATTTTGGATTTGGTGATGACGAACGGCGAAAATATAGTCGATAGTTTAGAAGTAGGCGAGAGTTTAGGATGTAGTGATCATCAAATTCTTAGGTTTAAGTTATTAATAGAAAACACTAAGGATAGTAACGTAATAGAAGGCCCTGATTTTCGTAGGGCTAATTTTGATAGTTTTGCGGATAGGATGAGAGTAGTGGACTGGGATAACTTGTTTATGGGTAATGAAACAAATTTGCATTGGGAGGCGTTTAAAGAAAGTTTTATGAATATTGAAAGGGAGTTTATTCCTCGTTGGCCCAAGCGCGCTAGAAATCATGGTAGGCCCAAGTGGTGGACTAGGGAAATAGGCGAGTTCATAAACGAGCGTAACAGAGCGTATAGACTTAATAAGCGCAATGGCACGGCAGCTAACTCTAATAGATATATCGAGCTTAGACGTCAGGTTAAAAGATCAGTTAGGAATGCTAAGTGTAATTTAGAGATACTTATAGCTGCCGATGGTAAACATAATCAAAAAACGTTTTCTGAATACGTCAATAATCGTAAACCGATAAAAGCTAACATAGGCCCTCTAGTGGCTGTTAACGGCGCTTTGGCTTCTGACGCTCAGGCGATGGCGGGTATTTTCAATAACTTTTTTGCGACAGTTTTTACCGTAGAAGACGTAAATTATGTCCCCCGACGTGGACGATATCGTTCCATTTAGTAGCGAGACTATTTTGGATGAAATAACTGTTTACGAGGGTGAGATTGCGCATTATATCAATAGGCTAAAAGTTAGCAAGGCTCCAGGCCCTGACGCTTTTTATCTCAGACATTTGAAAGATTTCAAAGACGTTATCGTAGGCCCCTTAACGAAGATTTTTAATCAGTCACTCGAAACGGGGATTATTCCTGAAGACTTCAAATTAGCTAACGTCACGCCTATTTTTTAAAAAGGCGACTGCACATTAGTTAGCAATTATAGGCCCATTAGCTTAACGTCAATTGTAGGTAAACTTTTGGAATCCGTAGTTAGGGATCGTATCATCGATCATTTAGAAAGTAGAGATTTGATTAATAGTAGTCAGCATGGGTTTCGACGACATAGATCTTGTTTAACTAATTTGTTAGAATTTTATAACGAAATAGTGCGCGAATACGATAGGCATAGAGCGGCTGACGTTATTTATTTAGATTTTAAAAAGGCGTTCGATACAGTTCCGCGTAGAAGATTAATTGCGAAGGTTAAAGCGCACGGTATACGCAGTCAGATAGCTAACTGGTTAGAGGAATGGCTTCGTGCTAGGAGACAGAGGGTCATTGTTAATGGTAGAGAATCGGGGTGGTTGGATGTAGGTAGCGTTTTCCCACAGGGTTCAGTGTTAGGCCCATTGCTATTCGTAATTTACATTAACGACATAGATGTAGGATTGACTAGTAACGTGTCAAAATTCGCGGACAATACTAAAATAGGCGGTAAGGTTGTTAACGAGGACGATAGAAATGGGCTCCAAGACGATGTAAATAGGATTATGGAGTGGACGGACAAGTGGCAGATGCAATTTAACGTAGACAAATGTAAAGTTTTGCATATAGGTTCTCGTAACAATAATTACACGTACACAATGGATGATAGAGAGTTAGCGAGCGTTGACGAGGAAGTAGATTTAGGCGTACGCGTATCTAAGGATTTAAAGGTTAGGAACCAGTGCCTGGAGTCTTGCGAAAAGCTAATAGGATGTTAGGCTTCATAGCGCGTAATTTCGAATTTAAATCGAAGGATATTATATTGCCCCTTTACAAGTCCCTAGTCAGGCCTCATTTAGAATATGCCGTTCAGTTTTGGTGCCCGTATTTGCGTGAGGATATTGATAGGTTAGAAAGGGTTCAGCGTCGTGCCACGAAACTAATTCCGTCATTGCGCAACAAGCCTAGTAGTATAGCCGCAAAAGGGGAGAGTGCAGGAATGTTGCAGGTTTATTATGTAATGTTGCAAATGGGGTGGGGGTTGTTGCAAAGGGGGGATGTTGCAAAGGGGATGTTGCAAAGGGGGATGTTGCAAAGGGGGATGTTGCAAAGGGGGGGGGAAAGGGTGGGGGGAAAAACTTGGAGGCGGCGTTATCCCAAGAGAAAGAAGGAGGAGAGAAAGGAGGAGAGGTTGTTCACACCTGGCAGGAGCCAAGTGCACACTGAGACTTCCAGCCGGGCTGGCGTTGTTTTTATAGGCTCCTAATCAGCCAGTTGGCTGAGTTGCCAGATACCGCCATGTATTCCATTGTATACATTATTATCCTAATCAGCCAGTTGGCTGAGCCAGAGACGCCTGAAGAAGAGAGAGAGATGCCTGTAGGAGGGAGAGACGCCTGAAGGAGAGAGGATAGGTACACATGCAGGAGTACACATGCTGGAGGTACACATGCAGTAGGTACACATGCAGTAGGTACACATGCTGGATGTACACATGCAGGAGTACACATGCTGGAGGCAAACATGCAGGAGAGAGAGAGGCGCCTGAAGGAGGAAGATACATGCAGGAGAGAGAGAGAGAGAGAGAGAGCTGAAGGAGGGAGAGAGACACCTGAAGGACAGAGTGGAGTTCTCCCCCAATTTATTTTCGTTTCCCTAACCTAAGAGGCCACTATGGGGTTTACCAAAGGGCATGAAATAGAAGGAGCAGAGCTCCTTACTCGGCCGGAGCCGAGGGGGGAATGGTTCTTCACCAACTTCGCGATCTTTTATAATCCTCTATTCTGGCTGAGTTGCCAGATAGCGCAAGGTATTCCAGATAGCGCCATGTATTCTAATAAGCATTGTGTACCACAATATGGTAGATGAATTAAATAATTACACACTTAATTGAATATAGATGTATATAGTGTTTTACAATAGATGTATATAATGGTAATATAATATTTGGAACATTGAGTACTTAGCTTCCTTGAAGTTGAACGAAGCAAATAACGTAGTTATCCATAATTCAACCAACCATAGAAAACAGAATTATAGAAATATATATATATATATATATATATATATATATTAAGCATTGTGTACCACAATATGGTAGATGAATTAAATAATTACACACTTAATTGAAATATAGATGTATATAGTGTTTTACAATAGATGTATATAATGGTAATATTAATATTTGGAACATTGAGTACTTAGCTTCCTTGAAGTTGAACGAAGCAAATAACATAGTTTACCTTCGAAAACGCCATAATAGAAAACAATTAATTTTATGGGTAATAACATAGTTTACCTTCGAAAACGCCATAATAGAAAACAATTAATTTTATGGGTAACTATTTCGACAAAAGTTTACTATAATTATATCAGTCTTTTAAATATCTTCTGATATATATATATATATATATATATATATATATATATTATATATATAAATACCACAATATATATCTTCTATTATTCAATAACACATTAGAAAGATTTACGCAATAATAGAATTAACAAAGTTACCCTATTTCGTTAGACAGAAACGAATTTTTATAAGGAATACCCAGCTTCATTAAACTTGAAGATGAACGAAGCATACAGCCTCATTCCTGCGACGAAAAAAATAAAAAATGACGTAAAATAAAGAAATTATTCATTGCCCAAGCACTATAGCGAGGTTGGTTTCGGAGAATTCGAACGAAAAAGGTCTCTAGGGACCTTTTTCGGGCCGAGATTATTTCTACAAGCTATTCGAGCAAAATCACCACTGGCTTCAGATATTAATTTTATCATATCTTATTATTTCTACAAATATTTACGCGTTATTTTTTATGGTGTCATATAGAAATATAATGAGATATATAGATATATATATATATATATATATATAATTATATATATATATACCCTTTGGATAACCTTTGGTTAGCTTCAGCCCGAATTGTTCATTCTGACGAAGGTCAAGGGAAAAACGTACACACACACAATATATATATATATATATATATATATATATATATATATATATATGCTACACACAGACCGTGCATGGAACTCTTCTGGGATAATTAAATCCACTATAGTCCGAGTAGTAAGTAATGACAAATACCGCCTCGGTGGTGTAGTGGTTAGCGTCGCGGACTACGAATCCATCGGCCCAGGGTTCGAGACCCGACGGCAGCCGGCGCGCAGCAAAGCCAGCTGTTCCACACAATAAAGAAAGTGGTTGGTAGATAAATGGGTACCCTAGGAGGCCTAGTGATCAAGACGCTGGGCTGCTGATGGGTCGTGGTTCGGAATCCACGTTAAACTGTAGGTCTAAGGTGGAGTGAAAAGCTTGACCTTCGTCAGAATGAACAATTCGGGCAACGACGCGGGCAACGGGTCACTCGCAAAAGAGAATTTAATCATTGGTAAACCTCCTTCCAGACCACTCTTTCTATACATATAATATATATATAGAAAGAGAGCGAGAGTTTTGTTCAATAAATAATAATCGAAAATAACTGCACGATTTTCTATGTAGCAATAATAATAATTAACAAATACGTGATTTAAAATAACAGGACCATTTTACCGAGGCAGTAGTATATCCGAAAAACCGTAATGCACGATTTTTTCTATGTAGCAATAATGATTAATGCAACTATAGTTTACCTTGACTTTCATATGCTTCTATCCTGTTTTATTAATAAAGATTTTTAACTTTTAATAACGTATGAATAAAGATTTTAACATTTAATTTTATTTTAGTATTTATTCATGCCACGCCGCCTTAGACCACAGCTTAACGTTGAAACCGAATGTTCTTTTTAAAATATAATTAGGATATAATTTCTTTATTGTAAAATAAGTTAACAATTCAAACAATACTAATAATTTGTAAGATATAATATAAAGGACTACCATAGAAATGTAAGTGCCTATAATTCGATTTTATATATATGTTACTCGTCCGGTCTCGTTATAACGGATTGGTACACGCTCCACCCAGCTACATCGGCAGCCAATCACGACGGACATCTGGTCTTTGGCGGAGCTTGGTGAATGTGCATATAAAAGGGGATATTTTCAGTTGGGAGTAACAGTAGCTATTTTCGCATCAGTGAATAATCAACCATGGACCTGTACGTCTCCCCAGACTTGTATGAAGAACGTGATACTGCAGCATTAACCACAATTAGCCTTTTCAATGCTGTTGATTGTGGCGAACTATTTTCGACGCAAACCGTAGAAGATATTTGCAGTGACGCTCCTTACAATCCGACGCAAGGGACTACCATAGAAATGTAAGTGTCCATAATTAGAATTTTATATATATACGGAGAGTTGTAGTATTTCAGATACTAGTCAAAAATGTCAATCAAATGTTATTTCCCCATTATGCTAAAATCGAAATTGGTAATCGAACCAAAGATATCTTCATATAATGGGGATCTGTCTGTCCTGTCTTGTATATGTTTTCCTTTAAGGTCCGATGAGGATTTGACACGAGTTATACACTCTTTTGAAGGGAATACGGATGATATACTAATCAGTCAACAATGTCACACATCCTCCACCATGGACCTGTACGTCTCCCCAGACTTGTATGAAGAACGTGATACTGCAGCATTAACCACAATTAGCCTTTTCAATGCTGTTGATTGTGGCGAACTATTTCGACGCAAACCGTAGAAGATATTGCAGTGACGCTCCTTACAATCCGACGCAAGGGACTACCATAGAAATGTAAGTGTCCATAATTAGAATTTTATATATATATACGGAGAGCTGTAGTATTTCAGATACTAGTCAAAAATGTCAATCAATGTTATTTCCCCATTATGCTAAAATCGAAATGTTCACTCCTCGAACCAAAGATATCTTCACATAATGGGGATCTATCTGTCTGTCTGTATACTCTGTATATGTTTTCCTTAAGGTCCGATGAGGATTTGACACGAGTTATACACTCTTTTGAAGGGAATACGGATGATATACTAATCAGTCAACAATGTCAAATAATGTAAGTGTTTTTTCGATCTTTTTGGGATAAGAAGACGCATATATTTTCATAAATTTATTAAATGAAAGAAATCAGTACAATAAACGAATATACGAACAAAAACATTATAATATACAACGAGTACGTACAATTGGAAAACGGTTTTTATCTGTCTACATACCATTTCATCGTTTCGGTGAGTGTGACACGGGTCAAATAAATTTAAAAAAATTTATAAAATATCTTTTCATTGACATATGCATGAGAAATGAGACACAGTACACGCAAACATTAGTAAAATATCCCTGCATACGAAATGGGTTCCATACAACTTCGGGAATATGTAACTGAGCGAGAAATTTTACAATAATAGGGTCACTCCAGGGTTGAGTACCGAGTGAATCAAAATAGTACAGGCGCTGTCTATTTTTAAAATAGACAGCGATCCAGTGAATCCCTTCATTACGATGATGTCTGTGTTCACAATAAGACTACCGCATTCTCGCGTACTTGGCAAACTCAATGTTTTCATTCTTCGCAAACACGCCGATAAGTTTTGGAACGTGGTGACTCGCTCCATTACTTTCTGAAGTGTATTAGCATCCATTTTAAAAGTCAGTGATAACGCTTCTAAATCTATCTACTTCTATTAGGGCTTGCGATTCGAGATATACTAGTACACTAATAGGAGCGTCTATAGGCTTGGCGAATTCCAGCCGCACTGAGATGTTACCGCTCTGCTGTGGTGTTAAATGGGTATTTACGCTAGCAGATAAGTCAGGTGTAATGTCAAACGGATAAAGGTTAAATGATCAATGAATTTCTTCCTGCGTTACCCCATTACCAAGCTCATCACAATCACCTGCAATATGGGTCAGATTACTATAGGCTCTGGCACAAAGAGGTAACACAGCATCTGATGAATAGTCCGTACCCATTGTTCCACCCAAAGCAGTGCCATTAACGTATAGAGTTATATTTTTAAGTCCGAAATTCTCGAATTTAAAGGCACTCTTTTATATTTCCATTCACCGAAGCTGTGGTCCTGCATGCCGATTAATATCCTTTTAGGAAGATTTCCCAGGGCAATGTTTTCTATCTGCTTCGATGCCAACCCTGCAGGAACCGTATATAGTTTGATCTGCACTCTGTTAATAGGATATTTCACTGTAGCGTTTAGTAAATTTTTCTCAATTTCTAGTTGTTTTGGTGAACTTAATTTCACTCGCCGTACGCGGAGGTATGTGTCCATAATGTGAACCACAACGGACTTTGCGCCCTCTTCTTGATTCGCATCCAGATTTAAGCAGATCTCAGGACTCGTGCGGGTGAGCTTTATTTTCATATCCACCCCGTTCACAAGCAACTTTCTCCTGGAAAGTGAAATCTGTGTGCAACCGTCCAAAACACTCGTATATTTTCTTTTTAGAATTTTAAATTTGTCCTTTATACTATTTTCATCTTTAGTTTGATAATATCCCTCCGCACTTAAAAAGGTACCTTCGCTTCTTTGGAAAAGTTGAGGACATTTTCCAAATAGGCTCGTAGATGATAGTACCCGTGCCTGCCGATATGTTGGTCTGATTTAAATATACGTCACACTGGTTGAATATGGCGTGCAGAAAGTTTGTTTCAGGGTATACAGCATATTTGTCATCGCAGGCCGTTCCATCAGAATGGGCTATACGTAGCTTAGCGTACATGTGCACACGCTTGGATCAGAAAAGTAAGGACCTGAGCTGGGTATCACGAATTCTATAGGTGCACTCGGGGAACTAATTGTGTTTAAAGGGTTAATTGTAATAAAGTCACTGTGCTCAATAGAAACTTGGGTTGGCGGGAGCTCAAAAAAGGACAGCTCCGACTTACAGCATTGTGAACTACATGGGTGGATGAAGCGTGCCATGGCGAAATAGTGACTCCTCTCTCGACAAGTGGTAAACAAACTATGATTCATGAGATCAATATCCTTAGCTTATATCAGTCAAAAAAGTGGTCAACCATAGGTTTCATTCGCTTACAGCATTTCTTTTTTGTAGCCTTTTACGTTTAATACCACGTGACCCCTTCTTCTTCTTCCGGGGAGCTCCTCTTCTTCTTCCGCCACACGCATTTTTCTCTTTGCATCTTTGATGATTTCGTTCCGTGTACGCTTTAAATGTTTTTTTAGGGCTTCTTTAGGTTTAGCCCCGGCCAATATGTCTCTGCAGTGTTAAGGCCTGATTGTAGCGCTTTCCTTCCAAGGTATCTGGCACCCCTCTTCAGCAAAGGAACAGCCGTACGTAGTATGGATGAAAAAATGGATCCAAGTCCACTACCGCGCTGGTATCGCATCCCTCGATAGACGGTGAAAGGCTTTCTATCCATTATAACTCAGTGCGTCGAAAGTGTAGCTTCACTGTTAAGCTCCCGTTACCGAATGGGAAGTTTTCGCCCTCAATCGTTCTTATATATATTGTGATATTGGTTATTAAATTAGTTGCGACATTCACATAATGGGGTCTGTCATATGTAATACTCAAACTCTTCCTCTATGGTTGGGGATGTGAGCAATGCGCAGCAGGCGTGCCTGGGTATCCCCAACAAACTGGTGCTCCACTATATTACTGTAAATATAGCACATGTCTGGGGACCTTTCAGCCAATTTCTCCATCTTCAATTGATACATTAATCTGGACAAGTTATACTGTGTCTCGTGAAATGTGTCTCTTTGGAAGGCTGCGCTATATCGGCCTTGGTTAGAATTTTGAACTTTCTATGTTCTTTAAGACATCTGTTAGTCTTTGATTTTAGGATTAGTGTATGTGCAGGGTTGTTTACGATTTCATATACTAAATCATTCGTAAGGTTTGAGTTTCTTAAACTTACGTTTAAGCCTCTCACAACATCCTCGGCCGAACCATATTGACCCGGCCCTAGTCTTACTTCTGTACTGTAATACCGTGCAATCTTAGTCCAAGCGATGCGCATAGTTTCATCCATAGCTACCCCAGCTTTTTCACACTCGTCAATGTCTCTAAGAATCGTAAAAACGGTTTCTTCATGTTCAATATTTAAAAAGACGGTGTCCAGCTGAATTTCGCATATCCCCACCTCATACGAATCACGACCCAATTCAATGTGCCCATGGAGTTCTGTTACAAAGTTGGCTAGCGTGTTGTTAGGGTGTACAGACAGGGACGAGGAGGACGGGAGTGTGACGTAGAAATGGTTAGGAGCCATGTTGCATACTATTTAAGCTTCATTATTGCATCAGCTTTTATATAGGTGTTGAAGCTTTCTGGGTACCCTAGCCATTTCACCAGGTACATTTTTCTCCTTCCTGAACCTTTGCTTCCTAAAATTTTCTCAATTTTAAACACATTTTTTTCTAAATTAAACGCGACTTTCTGCATTTCCTCGCGGTAAAAGCCTCCTGAGATTTCTTCCCCATTCAAATCTTCAATGTAATACATCATTATCACACCTTTAGGTCTCACAGCCCTAACTTTAAAAATCTCGCGTGTCCATCCTTGCTCAAAGCCCTTTGCGAATTTATTCCCCGAACGCGACAGCCTTACATAATCATTGGTTTTGAAGCGCACAGAGTGTGGTGGTGGTGGTGGTGGTGGTGGTGGTGGTCCATCTCTTCTCGGGAGCGTACCTCTTTCTAAAACTTCGTTAGGTGTTGCCCCAATCGTGCGATGGTGTGAGCGGTTGTAGGATGATGCCAATGGTTCCAGAATGCCTAGAAATCTGTATGTGTTTTTATGTGTAAAATAACGGTGCATGCGTTCCTTTATGGTGCGCTGAACTCTTTCAGCTAAAGAAGCCTTATGTATAGAATTGCTCGTGTAATAGCTGATATTAAACTCGTCAACATATTCTGAAAAGCACGGCCTATAAACTCCTTCCCCATATCCGTACAAAAATAGCCAGGAACCCTGTTTTCTTTTAACATTAGCGTTTTGGTGGCTTTAGCAACTGTTTCAGGTGATTTATTTTTCAGAGGAACTAGCCACAGATATCTAGAGAATACGTCTATTATGAATAGAATGTAGCGGTAACCATCGTTATACACAGAGTATCTTTGCATGTCTGTTAAATCTGCTTGCCAAATAGAATCAATCGAGGAAGCCGTTGTCTTGGCTGTTTTAAACCTTTTTCTCACAGGCTTATGAAGCGTATAAGCGTCCTGCTCCCTCAAAAATCTTTCAACATCTTTTTTTCCTACTCCGTAAACGTGCAGCTATCTACGCCGCCGTAAGAGGATGGGGCAGAAATGTCATAATAACGTTTAGTTAATACGTTAGCCATTTGCGTATTTTAGAGGCAGGTGGGTAGGGTTGGTTTAACCTCTTCTTTCTCCTCTTGAAAGGTGTTACCGCAGGGGGTGACGGCGTCTTCAATTGTGCCACAGACGTTGCGTGTTCCAAGTCTTTTAACCTGTTCAGATTTCCTATCAACGTTTTAGGGACATTTATTTGTTGTAGTCTTGCTTTAATATGCTTCCATCCTGATGGTGACGGCCTATCCCACTTTCTCACCAGATCATGGACAATGTCTACGATATTCGATCCCTGTACTTTGATCCTTCCACAATGATCTCCCCTGTATCGGTCCATTGTATGGCGGGATCCTCATTCAATAGATTATAAAGACTTAAGCCTTTACTCCTCAATGTAAGTGGGAGGGTACTTTTTAATACATGTTCGATATGTTGTGTGGCTAATCTTTTTGGTTGATCAGCTGTATCGTCGGGTACAGGTCCTATGTCGCCATCGGTGCTGTGCCTAATAACCACAGGAATCTCCGTAGGGCTTATAATTTTCGTACTCGTGAAGAAATTTCTGCAGAGCTTCTTGGTATAAGATTCTTTTCTCATCAGGTGTTTTTCACTGTTTAATAGGGCTAACAATTCGCTTTCCATTCTTTTAAGTCTGCTTTTACGGGGATCTAGATCCGTGTCTCTTTGCAGGAAGCGTACACCTCGTGGGGAATCACTACCACTTTCTTCATTATATTAATCTAGTCAGTAAAGGCCCAAAACTGAAAATAAGATGGGGAGAAATGACCCTCCTGTTTGCACAATAACTCGTTTTTTCTTCGCAGCAGTTTGACTTTTACGAGCGAGTGTACGTATTATGTTCTTGTAGCGGCGTAGGCGAGCCTTCTGATGGGCTTTCATTGATACATTGCAATTTAAAACGTTAAGACAGATTTCACAGATGCATTTTAAAAAGTCGGCGTCAATATTTTTAATAAACATCTGCTGCATTGCCCGGGGCAGTCGATGATAGATTTTTATTAATTCATGGTATTTCTTAGTCTCTTTGTCATTCTGGAATATACACCGTTTCAGGCTCGTTTGGAAATATATTCGTTCGCAGAAGCACTCTAAACGTGTTTCGCGGATGAAGGTCGCAAAGCAAATATCCGTAACGCGTGCTTGTAGCTTCTTTATAAACTTCCAAAAACTCCTTACGCTGATTCGGGAACATTTGATTGGCTAATACCCCAATTTGTGACACATCTCTACGTTGCGCGAATAAGACTAGATATTGCGTATTTAACGACACATCGCGCATGTATCTATTTTTGAAAAATAGATTCTGATTGA
Source organism: Bathynomus jamesi (assembly GCA_023014485.1). Classification (NCBI taxonomy): domain Eukaryota; kingdom Metazoa; phylum Arthropoda; class Malacostraca; order Isopoda; family Cirolanidae; genus Bathynomus; species Bathynomus jamesi. Next base: position 849,429 of record JAJOZX010000171.1, on the reverse strand, counting down.
TGAAGAACACGCTTATGTTAAGATGGTGGGAGTATACTGTAAATGTCTCGGCAAACGTTTTATCCATCTCCAACATGAGATCGTCAATTACAATGATTGTATGTTCAGTTCCCTTTAGCGAATTAACGTCATATACACCTTTGTGGAACAAAATATCATCTTGGTACTCGTTGAACGCTGATTGATACGTCGAATAGCACCATATAACTTTATGCACAAATTTCGAGAACATCTCGCCCTTTTCTTTAAATGATTTTAAGCATAAACACAGTTTTACCACATCCTGTAGGTCCAGATATAATACATGTGGATGGGCTCGTGAATCTGAATTTTTCTACAGAGTCCATTTCTAACACGTCACACTCTAAGTGGGTCATTTACAAAATATTACAAATTTTGAGTGCTGATCCTTATATTTCTTCTCCCACAGAACCGACGATGAGGTAGAGCACCCTATCATTACGGATGACCTCGACGACAGTGTGATCTCCTCCCCTGAACCAGCGATACAGGTTGCACGTCCAAAGCGGAGGTATGAGAACCCCACATCAGTATAAAGCGGCCGAAATACGTACCTGTTGCAGCAGATCCCCAACCCTCAACCTCTTACGCAACAACCTCCCCAGCAGCAGCACCTCCCCCTTATTCCGCCCCCGTTCTGTTAAGTCTACAATAATAGATCCCCAACCCTCCTACGCAACAGGGCCCCCATCAGCAGCAGCACCTAATATATCCACTAATTCATCCGCCCCCCGTTCTGTTAGGATGTTATTACGTTCGAGTTAGTGCGATCCGCTGCCCCCACCCCCGCCTTGACTAGAAATCGGTATAGAGTTAGGGTCGACCCTAGAGCCCTGTATAGCAATGGAGTTGAGCGCGGATACGCAGGGTAGTACAGCATATTATAGAGTTTGCTCTTCAGAATCGCGACGAGCGTGAGGTCAGGACGAGTCTGTCCTTTGGGTTCGGGTCAGATGACGGTGATGTAGACGATTATTGGGTGATAGTACCGTTCAGGCGTTTGGCTGCTGAAGATGTAGAATATATATTAGGGCGTATAATGCAAGCCGTCCAAAGTAGTATAGCCTTCAATATGGACAACTTCACGGTAAATATTGACCATGTATACCGTGTTGCGGGTCATAGTGCCATACCGTACACTCTTAACTTCAATTCTCCAACTATTTACCGAAGGCATATAAACGTCGATCGTGGTTGCGGCTTTATAGCAGTACTCTTAGCACGTATGTTTACTGTACAAAATACACGGACTCAAAAAATTTGGCTGCCTACGATCGTTGAGCGTGCCCGTAAACTAGCTGTAGACTGTGAACTTGAATTTGACTGTAATATGGGTCCTGAAGAGCTGAGAAAGGTAGAAACAGGAAATGAATGTGCGCATAGTTGTATTTGGTTTGGATGATCGCCGCCGGACTGTGTATGTTTTAAAAGCTGTTGAGAGATCGTACAAGACCCCTACTTATTTTAGGATTGTCAGGGACAACGTATCTCCCCATCCGTAATATAAGGGGGCTTTACGCGAGTTATGACAAAAGTCGAAAATATGGGAGACATCATGATTTGTGTAAGGGGTGCCTCGAGTTTGCGGCTGATATAGTGAGACATTGTAAAGAATGTCACATGGTATGTGAGCAGTGTAAAAGCACCAAATGTGAAAGCCGTGTAGTTGAGAAGAGAGACTGTGATGTGTGTAGACGCACATTTTCAATAATAGCTGCTTTGATCTCCATAAATCAATTGGTACGTGCAGGAAAATGAGAATCTGTGAATGTGGTATGTTTCACACAATGGATAATTGGGGAAAATTTAAGCACAAGTGCGACGTAATTCACTGTCCTACATGCCAGGAGGAATATAAGGCGGATGGAGTAAAGCATGTGTGTTATATGAAAGATGCTAAGCCTAAAAATAACCCTTGTATAACTGTGTACTACGATATAGAAACATATACGAACGCTGAAACCAAAGAGGTAATTCCACATTTACTTGTGAGCCAGACCATCTGTGATGAGTGTATGTATCGAATGTGACGAGTGCCCCAAATGCGGTAAACGGACAAACGTTTTTAAAACGAATGTCAGCGATAGTCCTGTGAAACTATTTGTGTCCTATATTGTCAAGTTAGCCGACAAGTTCAAAAAAATGACTGTATATTCTCGCCCATAACGGGCAAAGTTTGACACGCAGTTCCTTTATAAGGAGTTGCTTGAACACGAATCCTCTGAGATATTTACAGGTGATCCATTGAAAAGAGGCAACAAATTAATACAGATGCAGATAAGAGGCAATGTACAATTTAAAGATACTTTATTATTCACACCTTGTAAACTAGCAAAGCTACCCAAGGTGATGGGAGTAGCAGCTGAAGTTTCCAAAGGATACTTCCCATACACTTTCCTCACCAGCGAGACTTTAAACTACGTAGGCCCACCACCCCCCAAACATTATTTTGACTGTATGGATGAAGACTTTGATCGATACTACGACAGTTTTAATGAAAGTAACCCTTATAATATAGCTGATGAATGTGAGCGTTATTGCGTGAATGATGTGCGCGTGCTTAGAGTATGTTTCCAGGCCTTTAGAAGTATGTACATAGCCCGTTTCAAATGCGATCCAGTGCAAGTCGCAACCACCATCGCATCATTATGTTTTACGGTGTTCAAGAATAACTTCATGCCTAAAGACACCTTAGCCATTATTCACCGAAACAACCCCCGCAGTTACGGACACAAGGCTATTTACTGGCTCATACACCTGCAGCAACAAACAGGTGTATACATAAAGCACGCCCGCAACACGGGTGAAGTACCCATTAAGATTAATGGACGTGTTTTTTGGGTTGATGGGTTAAGTGAAAACCGTGTCACTGGTGTGAAGACTGTGTATTCCTTTAATGGATGCTGGTGGCATGGATGCCCCCGCCCTGAGTGCGGTATCGTCGGAGATATCCACGGTAGATCTCCTGCCGACTGTCTTGCAGGGACCCGCACCCGCGATCAACTTATAGGGTCACAGTTCACTCACAAAGTCTTGTGGGAGCATGAATATGATGCACGGATGGAGACAGACGATGTATACCGTGAGGAAATAAAACGATCAAGCGTTCAATGGTGCTGGATCCTCTCAAATGTGGTGATAGCTTGTTTGGAGGACGTACAAATCCTTTCAGACTATACTTCCCACCTACGGAGGGCGGGCGTGAAGCTCCATTACTACGATTTCTGTTCTTTATACCCATACGTGATGAAGAGCAATCCGTACCCCGTGGGCGCTCCTGAGAAACTGGTGGGACCTAGCATGCCGTCCATCAATGAATTTTCAAAAAATTTGAATGATCATTACTTTGGGCTCTCTTTCGTAGACGTACTCCCCCCACGCAATTTATGGATGCCGATCTTACCTGTCGTTATCGACGACAAGCTCATGTTTCCCCTGTGCGTGAAGTGCGCGGAAGAGGATACCGGCGAATGTAACCATATACCCCACCAGCGTAAGATCAGAGGCGTATATACAAGTCCTGAGCTGGCCCTAGCCGTACGCCATGGTTATAGAATACTGAAGATACATGAGTTGTGGAGGTTTCAGAAGCTACCCAACCTTTTCACACCATATATAAACGCCTTTTTGAAGGATAAGGTTGAAGCATCAGGGTATCCGCGAGGAGTTGATACCGAAGATGAAAAGTCGGCCTATATTCAACGTTACCGCGACCGCGAAGGTATACAACTTGATCGTGTCCAAATTGTAAAGAATCCTGGCAAGCGCTTTAGTGCAAAGTTATGTCTAAACAGTCTATGGGGAAAATTTGCTCAGAATACCGGCAGAGGGAACATTCATTTGGCACAAAGTTATAGCGATGTCTGGGATTATGCCAATGCCCCCGATAAAGAGGTCATGGAGATCGTGAATGTAGGTAATACTTACGTAATAAAGTACAACAACACTGAATTTGCCACAGATACCTCAAGGGTTACAAACATACCTGTGGCGAGCTTCACAACAGCCTACGCCCGTATAAAACTTTGGAGTCTATTGCATTCTCTTGGGCGGAGAGTATTGTATGCCGATACAGATAGCGTGATATTCACAGAGAGGGAGGGTGATTACATGCCCGCTATTGGGGAGTTCCTCGGCGAACTCACTGATGAGATCAAGGATGAGTATGGGGACGACGCATACGCCGACTCTTTTATCTCAACAGGACCTAAGACTTATGGGGTACGGGTCAGGGTAGGGGATGAAATGAAATATATCGTGAAGGCAAAGGGTATTACGCTCAACCATGCGAATCGGGAGGTTGTTAACTTTGAGTCGTTGAAGGATCTAGTATGTTTGGAACCTCACCAACTAATTGTAGGCACCCACAATTTTCGGGCGCAGAAGCTGGGAGGCGTGAAGGAACTTAGGGGTACGATGGTGTGCCGTAACACCTATAGGAAACGTTACCAGATACCTGGCACCTATGATACCGTACCCTTTGGATACCAATGATGCTTCTAACTCACACGTCTTGTATATAATCGTATCTATTTGTAAATATATATGTATATATAACTTGAATATCTCGAATCGTATTTGTAAATATATGAATATCTCAATAAATCAAATAGCGTTTCACTTTCTCCTTTGTGTGTGTGTGTGTGTGCGTGTGTGTGTGTGGTGTGTGTGTGTAGGTGAAAGTTCTAAGCTCCGCCCACTGCGTGAGTCATGCTACTATCTGGGAGTCCCTGCGTGGTCAGTCGACCGCAGTAAGCCCGAGAGATCAGACGTGTATTCAGATCAGACGTATATTGAAATGGCTACCTTTAATATCGCTTGCACAACGTTTATGAAATGGTATTCAGTAAAGTGTGAGGATGTGGTGGATACCGAAAAACTTCCTATTCCCCCTCCTATGCCTCTTTTAAAACCACATTGGATTGTGCGAAGTTCCAAGATGTACAAATACTCTACGGATGTTCTGGTGAGACTGTTGAAGGCTTTCGTTGCACAGACGATGTGCTGAAGTATACTGCAGGGCTAAACTTTATAAAGTCTCACATACACCGTGAAGTAAAAGAAACAACGCGTGCAGAAGAGAAGCAGCAGGTATGGATAATGAGCCTTGTGGATGGGTGGTGTGACAAGCGGTATTACGTCATGCTACACCATGTCGATTACTCATACCCTACGTCTGAAAATGTGAATCTCGTGATCATGGACAATCTTAGGTGTTTTTATCACTATATTAACGTATATCATGATGAGGTTCATAGTGAGGTTGTGGCTAGTGCCATGCGTGAGTTTTTAACAGATTTTAGAGACGAGCATCGTTTGATGGGTAGAAAGGAAAAATATGAGCATATGTTCCTCTCAAATAGTGCGCCGGAGTGTGGAGATGATTAGCGCCTAGTTCTTATCCAAAGTGCGTAGGCTGGTAGTGACGAAACGGAAAAACAAATATGTGCAACAATTCGAGTCGTACGAACATGCCCATTCACGTATCATCGAGTCAGCCGCCCGTCGAACCGTTCCTGCCTGTGCCTCACACGGCTCATAGTTATCTCAGAGCTTGAGCCGAGTAGACGTGCGCTCCTCGAATACGATGGAACTTCCTTTGAGCAGCATTCTCAACGCCTCGTACGATGTGTCCGTGACGAAATCGTTGCGCGTGTTCAGGCGTAATTCCGGTACCATTAGCTATGTACTGGAAACGGAATGTAGACCGACAAACAAACGGGTTTATTTAAGTATCGAGGAGATGAATAGAATCTTCGTGATAGTTGATAAGTGGTGTGAAGATCGTTATAAAATACCTGCTAACGTAGGTACAAGAAGAGAGCAGATTAGTGACGCGCCCTCATACGCCGTTGTATGTACGTTGTGTATAAATAACGATCGGCCGTGCATTGATATAAGGCTGATGTGGAAGAATGCTTCTGATAATAACGCTCTTATTCCTACGCGAAACCGTTTCATCCTCGACAGAATGTTTGAAATCGTCGGATTCCGTAAACTGAAACCTATATTAGACGCGCGTGTTACGGATATGCTTTATTTTGATACAGTTCTTGAATACGCATACACTGCTCTGCTCGATGGGTTTACCGAGTGTAGGACTGGTGAGAATGGTCTAGTGCTGGATGTTTATTTAAAAAGTTTAGACTCTTTGAAATACCATGAACTTTGGTACAAAGCAATTGATCGGTACAAGGCTGAGCTCACCTACACCGTTCACCCTGAAGAACTATTTCTTTATATAACGCGCAGTTGCCGTAACGATTTAGAAGATTATTTCAATTGCCGTTATGTTGAGTGAAGAGTTCACGATTGAAAAGCTCGAGTCGGTAGAAATAAACCCTCGATTGGAAAAGCATTCTTATAAACTTGCGTTTAATAATGTAGCTAACGATGAACTCTTTGTGCGTGCTTTTGATTGTATTCTAGACGTATTTAAAGATGACTTGCCAACCGGTTGTAAAGTGGGGACAAAAATAGTACTGAACGATATGAAAGCCATTCATATCGAATACAGGTTTCCCTATACTTTAAGCGGTGAAATATTATTAAGCCGCATAGACTGCGTAATGCAGAGCAATAATGATGTAATTGTAAACTCGATTAAGACCGATTTTAGTATTTTGAAAAAAGTGAATTGTATATATTTTGATTATACGCATATTTCTATTGATTTGTGTTTATATATATATATATATATATATATATATATATATATATATATATATATATATATATATATATATTTTGCTTGATATTTCTCCTGTACTGTTGTGTACATATTGAAGTGTATATGAAATGTATATTTTATTTTATATAACACCATATTTGTGTGTGTGTATATTTCTGTTATGTACATATTGATGAAATGTATATTTTATTTTATATATAATTATGTGTATATATTTCTGTTATGTACATATTCCTCAAATGTATATTTTATTTTCTATATATTTATAATAAAAAGAATGATGCAATGTTGTTTATTGTTATGCCTTCTACTACCAGTATTCTGTATACAACAGGTATCTGGCAATATTTAAGCCTTCTAAGCCAACTGGCTGATTAGGAGTCTATAATAGTGTATACAATGGAATACATGGCGCTATCTGGCAACTCAGCCAACTGGCTGATTAGGCGTATATAATAATAATAATGTATGCAATAATAAAAAGAGGTATCTGACAACCAGCCAACTGGCTGATTAGGATAATAATGTATACAATGGAATACATGGCGGTATCTGGCAACTCAGCCAACTGGCTGATTAGGAGCCTATAAAACAACGCCAGCCCGGCTGGAAGTCTCAGTGTGCACTTGGCTCCTGCCAGGTGAACACCTCTCCTTTCTCTCCTCCTCCTTCTTTCTCTTGGGGGATAACGCCGCCTCCAAGTTTCCCCCCCCACCCCCCTTTCCCCCACCCCCCTTTGCAACATCCCCTTTGCAACATCCCCCCTTTGCAACAACCCCCTTTGCAACAACCCCCACCCCCTTTGCAACATTACATAATAACCTGCAACATTCCTGCACTCTCCCCTTTTGCGGCTATACTACTAAGCCTTATGAAGATAGAATAAAAGAGTTAGACTTGCATTCACTCGAAACTAGGAGATTAAGGGGGGAGCTTATTGAAGTTTTCAAAATCGTTAATAGCATCGATTGCATAAATTTTGACAAACTGTTCACTTTCGATAATAGCAATACTCGTAATAACGGATTTAAGTTGCGTGGCAGACGTTTTATTACTAATATCGCTAAAAACGTCTTTACGTTTAAAGTAATTGATAACTGGAATAGTCTTCCCGCGCCCGTCGTTCACTCTACCAGCGTTAATATGTTTAAGAACCGTTTAGATAGGCATTTTAAAAATATTAACGTTGTTTAAAATAAAACAATTAGTAACAGGAGCTCTGGTGGTGGTGGTCGAGGATGAGTCGGTTGACGATAATGCCAGCTTGTGACATGCCAGCGTGTGATATGCCAGCAAAAAATTAATAAAAAAAAATTAGACTAACATGAACTTAGATGTAGCTCGTAGAGTAAACTAACCCACTTTTTGTTTAACTTCACCTACTTTTTTTTTTCTTATCTTCTCCTTACTTGCATGTCTGTAACTCTCTTCACTTGCATGTCTGTAGTTTGCATGGTATGACTGTGAGTTAAGACTCTGTTTGCATGGTTTGTAAGTGTTCTTATTTTACTTCTTTTCATCTTTCACCCCTTTCTTATTCTCTCCGACTATTTTTCTGACTTGTCGGCAGTGGCCGGCGGATGATGATGGTGAGTCTTTTTTATCTTTTTCTGAATGAATGTTAACCCATAAGTGATAGGTGTTGCTACTTACTTAACCCCTTATTTTCTTCTCTTAACCCCCTACTCTTTCCTTTCTCTCGGGCTAACCTTAGAGTGGATCTTAGGGTCTTTGTTAGCCTTAGTAGATCTGTAGATAATGATCTGCGGAGACTTTAACTTCCAATTTATAAAATACAAAAAGGTGGGTAGGAATATATATATATATATATTTTTTTTTATTTATTTTTTTTGTCAGCCAGATGTACTGAACGGACGCATTTCCTGAGTTCTCTGATATTGTTTTACATATGGCTAATAACTTTACTTTTGGAAAGTTTTGAATTTTATATACTTGCGTTTATATTCACATTGTTATACAGGGTGGGCCGTAAGTTTCCATACATAGGAAAATTTAAATTATGGTCTTCACGTGCGTCGGTATTTGGATCAGCAGTTTCCGGATGCTTGGATTGGTCGGCGTGGTCCTGTGGAGTGGCCTCCCAGATCCCCAGATCTCACCCCCCTTGATTTCTATCTTTGGGGGCACTTGAAGGCCATGGTGTATCAGGAAAAGATACGAGACATAAATCATCTAAAGGAACGTATCACCAACGCCATTACAAGCATAACGTCAACTGTGCTAATGCGTGTTCATCAACAGTGGGGAACACGTATTGAAATGTGTTTTCAAAACAATGGCAACCATGTAGAGCATATTATATAAATAAAAATGGTTGTCCATAAAAAAATGTTTATTTTTCCTATGTATGGAAACTTACGGCCCACCCTGTACATAGTTAAGTAATTGAATATTAGTGGTTTTTAGCGATTTAGAAGTTTTCAAAGCGTGCCGGCTTAAATTAACTTATACTTGTGACGGTTATAAACTAATTTTAACTGCGTGATGCCGTCGCAGAAAGCGTCGTGTGTTAGGTGTGGGGTAAACCGGTGGTATTCGGATTTTAAAGATTATAACGGCGGTCCTATGGCGATTACTGAGAGATCTGTTTGTTTCTTTTGCGAGTTAAGGGAGGAAATAGTTGATATAAAACTTAGTGTATGTGAGGTAACGGAAAGACTTGCAACGCTTGATGAGGGCAGGGGTAGGGCTACGGTTGACGAAAGCCGAACCAATACTAATGTTGAAGACGTTAGTAATTTGAAGGGTGAGGTGCGTAACCTAGTTTCTAGTTTAGGAAGCTTATCGGGAAGGTTGGATAGAGTTGAGGAAGGGGTTAAGGTTGGTCCGAGATTAGTAGATGGGGAGGGATTTAGAGAAGTTAAGGGTGGAGCTAGGCCGCGTACGTTAGGTAATAGGAATCCCCCCCCCCCCCCCCCTATCGAGGTTTCGAACCCTTTCGCCTATTTGGAAAGGGACGTGAATGAGGGGGAAACTATTTTAATTGGGGACTCTTTAGTGCGCCATATAGACACAGAATTCGTTAAACGGCATCCAACCAAGAGGAGGAGGGTCTGTCTCCCAGGGGCCAGGGTTGACAGAGTTAGAGACAAAGTGGATAGGATTGACGTTGCTTCCCGTCACTCGATGTTGGTGACGATGGTAGGAGGCAACGACTCGTATAGGCCCGATACGAGAGTATAGGGGGTTAATTTGGTCCCTGAAGGCGAGGTCAGATACGTCTTTAGTTCTAGGTATTACCCCTAGGCACGGTTTGGGTCTTAGGATTACGTCAAAAACAATATTTTTGAATAATAAATTAGAAGAGATTTGCGCTGAGGAAAATGTACCCTTCGTAAAGCTGTGGTCCGAATTCAGTGATCCTAGCCTTGTTATAAAAGATGGGGTGCATTTTAATGAAATAGGTAATGCTAGGCTAGGTAGGTTAATAGACGAAAACGTACGAAAGCTGTATAGGTCGAAGCCTTCTTTAAACGTTGTAGGTCCGGGGAACGCGGGCTCGACGTGAAAAAGTTTAAAACGCCGGCCATGGTAAAAAATAACTTAAACGTCTTTTATTGTAACGCGTGTAGTATTAGAAATAAATTAAACGAATTTAAGGCGATAATTTATTCTGGCAACTACGATATAGTTGCTATCACTGAAACGTCGTTAAATACCGTGACTCGGGACTTGTTGGGGGAACTTGATGTACCGGGTTTTAAACTCTTTACTAATGATAGGTTACATAGGATTGGTGGCGGCGTTTTGCTGTACATTCGAGGGCTATCGAGGTTAAGATAGATTTTCCGGAAGCAATTAATGCGATATGCATTGAAGTTAGGGCGCGTAGTATTAGTTTTAATTTTTTTGTTGTTTATAGACCTCCCGTTCAACCCCTCGATACCGATACGAGATTTTACTCACTTCTTGATAACTTTATTCACAATCGGAATAGTATAATTGTCGGAGACTTTAACTGCCCTAATGTTAATTAAGAGACTTTTACTGGTAATGAGGAGGGTTTGAGATTGAGTTCATGGAAGATAATTTTTTACGACAGATGGTTACCGAACCAACGCGCGGTGACAATATTTTAGATTTGGTGATGACGAACGGCGAAAAATAGTCGAAGGTTTAGAAGTAGGCGAGAGTTTAGGATGTAGTGATCATCAAATTCTTAGGTTTAAGTTATTAATAGAAAACACTAAGGATAGTAACGTAATAGAAGGCCCTGATTTTCGTAGGGCTAATTTTGATAGTTTTGCAGATAGGGTGAGAGTAGTGGACTGGGATAACGTATTTATGGGTAATGACCAGGGGTGTGGAGTCGGAGCCGGAGCCAGAGCCGGTGGAGTGGTGGTTTTTGGGTGGAGCCGGAGTCGGAGTCGGAGCCATTAAAAAACGCCGGCTCCATGGCTCCAGTTACTTTGCCCATTCATAATAAACCTAATGTAACTTTATCTTACCTAACCCAACTTTAGTACTTTACCTAACTTAATATATAGTTTTTATTAAAACTGCATATTTATTTTTTTCAGAAACGTCAATATTTGTAATATAATTATTAATTATAGCTCCAAAATCATATATCATTAACTAAACTAAGACTAAACAATAAGCATTTATCATTTATACATAAATAAATTTTTTTAAGCCCTCAATAATGAATAAACTTAAAGGATCTAGAGAAATGTCTGTTGTATTCGAATATTTTACTACCACTGAAGATGATAAATACTATGTTTGCACTTGCGAAGTGACTGATGCTGGTGGAAATATTTTGACATGTGGAGCAAAAATTAGTACACCTTCAAGCAAAACCAACAAGAGCAATGTTTCAACAAGAGCATTCAATTTGAGGCGTCACATAAGTCGTAACCATCCTGAAGTGTTCAAGATTATAGAAGAGAATGAAAAGAGGCAAATACTTAAATCTGCCAGTACTTCTAGTCAAGTAAGTCAACCAAATCTTACTAAATATTTTGTTAGTCAAACAGTCACTGTGTCCATGACAGCAGATCAGTTCAAGAATCACATTATTGAGTTAGTGGTAAAGAATTCTTTACCTCTGTCTGTCTTTTATAAGCCAGCCATGCTTGGTTTATTAGGAGGAATGGCTCAAAAATTCAAAGTTGGTTTACATAGAAATAGTATTCGACGTTTGGTAATAGAAAAAGCAAACGAAGAAAAATGCGCTTTAAAAATAATTTACAAGGACGTTTTGTATTTTTAAAAATGGATAGTTGCACACGCTTAAGAACAAACTACTTTGCAATCAATGTTAGATTTGTTGATGGCAAAAATAAAACCATTACCCGTACATTAGCAGTACGGGATACGCAAGCCTAACATACAAGCGAGTACCTTCATGGGCTTGTGAAAGATGTTCTACAAGAGTATGAAATAGAAAAAGAGCGTGTATTGTGTATTGTAACTGATAATGCCTCCAACATGATGAAGACCATTGAGAAGTTAAATGAAGACCAAGAGAGAGATGAGGAAAATGATATAGAAACAGTTGATTCAAATGCTGAGACCCCAGAACTGGAACCTGATGATGCAGGTTGCAGGTTGCAGTAGCTGCGAGAAAACCAAAGATCCAAGAAATAATTAAACGACGTGCTGGAAAAGCAACAATTTTAGATCAAGCTACTAGGTGGGGTAGCACATATATGATGATAGAGCGCTTATTAGAACTAAAACCTGTCTTATTGACATGGTGAATCCAGAAGTTACACTATCAGAAGTAATGTGGGACCAAGTGAAGAAACTTAAAAGTTTGCTTTACCAACCATATATCACTACAAAGACAATTCAAGGCGAAGACTTAACTCCTGGCCAGTTTTTCAAGGAATGGAAGTCTCTGATCTACTGCCTTTCTAAGACAGGGGGTACCATAGCTGAAGGTGTCAAGACCTCCATGGAAGCGAGAGAAAATCGTTTACTGGAAAATGATGTAATGTTAGCTGGCGTTTATCTTGATCCTAAGTACAGATGTTTATTAACGGATGAACAACAAAGCAAAGCAATGAATGCTGTATGTGATATAGCAGTTAGAATGAGAAAGTCTCAAGAATGTCCAGAACAGGAAAATGAAAACATTCCATCATCATCTTCTACTACCACTTCTGATAATGAATTTGACTTTGAAAAAATCATTGACAAACAACATGGTGCAAAAGAAAAACGTTCTCGATCAGGATTTGAAAACGATGTGCCACATGGTGGTCCTCTTAGTACTTTGACTAAATTCAAGTTAGCCGTATGGGAATCTCTTAGTGAAGTTAAAAAATTTAATCGTCAGTCAAAGATGTCAGTACAAGATGCAATAGTTAAGTACCCTGAAATTATACGAGATGTCGCACAACTTGTTCTTGCATTACCCTCTACTCAAGTTAGTGTGGAACGTTTATTTTCAGCACTTAAAATCATAAAATCTGATTTGAGAGCAGTAATGAAAGAGGACTTGATTGAAGCAATCTTGTTCTTAAGAACAAACTGTTATACATAATTTTGAATTTTAAAAATCAGTTTATGAAAGAATTAAAGTATGAATTTGTTTGTTTCAAGTTTTAACTTTTAATGCAGCTAATATAATTTGATAAGTTTCTTTTCAGTTTTCAGAATTTAATATTTTTTTGTTAATCATCAAAATTGTATTAATATAATTTTTTTTTTGATTTATGTATTAAAAAGGTCAAATTGGAAAAAATTAGTCTTAATTTGTATGTTTTAATGTAGCTAATGTCATTTGATAAGCCTCCCTTCAGTTTTCAGAATTTAGTTTTTTTGTTCATCATCAAATTTCGATTAATATAATTTCTTTTTGGATTTATGTATTAAAAAGGTCAAATTTAAAGAGTATTTTTAGCCTTTATTGCAAATATCATTCAACAGTGTATTCATCTGTCTGTTGTTGAGTATGATCAATGACCACTCTAACTACATTTGGATTTTGATAACTTGACAGAGCTGGAGCCGGAGCCGGAGCCGGAGCCAAACATTTAAAAAAGATGGCTCCGGAGCCAAACATTTAAAAAAGATGGCTCCGGAGCCAAACATTTAAAAAAGATGGCTCCGGAGCCGGAGACAAAAGTTTTTTTCTGGCTCCACACCCCTGGTAATGACAAATTTGCATTGAGAGGCGTTTAAAGAAAGTTTTATGAATATGAAAGGGAGTTTATTTCTCGTAGGCCCAAGCGCGCTAAAAATCATGGTAGGCCCAGGTGGTGGACTAGGGAAATAGGCGAGTTCATAATCGAGCGTAACAGAGCGTATAGACTTAATAAGCGCAATGGCACGGCAGCTAACTTTAATAGATATATCGAGCTTAGACGTCAGGTTAAAAGATCAGTTAGGAATGCTAAGCGTAATTTAGAAATACGTATAGCTGCGGATAGTAAACATAATCCAAAAAAGTTTTTTGAATACGTCAATAATCGTAAGCCGATAAAAGATAACATAGGCCCTCTAGTGGATGTTAACGGCGCTTTGGCTTCTGACGCTCAGGCGATGGTGGTTATTTTCAATAACTTTTTTGCGACAGCTTTTACCTAGAAGACGTAAATAATGTTCCCGACGTGGACGATATCGTTCCATTTAGTAGCGAGACTATTTTGGATAAAATAATTGTTTACGAGGGTGAGATTGCGCATTATATCGATAGGCTAAAAGTTAGCAAGGCTCCAGGCCCTGACGCGTTTTATCCTAGACATTTGAAAGATTTGAAAGACGTTATCGTAGGCCCCTTAATGAAGATTTTTAATCAGTCACTCGAAACGGGAATTATTCCTGAAGACTTCAAATTAGCTAACGTCACGCCTATTTTTTAAAAAGGCGACCGCACATTAGTTAGCAATTATAGGCCCATTAGCTTAACGTCAGTTGTAGGTAAACTTTTGGAATCCGTAGTTAGGGATCGTATCATCGATCACTTAGAAAGTAGAGATTTGATTAATAGTAGTCAGCATGGGTTTCGACGACATAGATCTTGTTTAACTAATTTGTTAGAATTTTATAACGAAATAGTGCGCGAATACGATAGGCATAGAGCGGCTGACGTTATTTATTAAGATTTTAAAGAGGCGTTCGATACAGTTCCGCATAGAAGATTAATTGCCAAGGTTAAAGCGCACGGTATACGCGGTCAGATAGCTAACTGGTTAGAGGAATGGCTTCGTGCTAGGAGACAGAGGGTCATTGTTAATGGTAGAGAATCGGGGTGGTTGGATGTAGGTAGCGTTTTCCCACAGGGTTCAGTGTTAGGCCCATTGCTATTCGTAATTTACATTAACGACCTAGATGTAGGATTGACTAGTAACGTGTCAAAATTCGCGGACGATACTAAAATAGGCGGTAAGGTTGTTAACGAGGACGATAGAAATAGGCTCCAAGACGATGTAAATAGGATTATGGAGTGGACGGATAAGTGGCAGATGCAATTTAACGTAGACAAATGTAAAGTTTTGCATATAGGTTCTCGTAACAATAATTACTCGTACACGATGGATGGTAGAGAGTTAGCGAGCGTTGACGAGGAAGTAGATTTAGGTGTACGCGTATCTAAGGATTTAAAGGTTAGGAACCAGTGCCTGGAGTCTTGCGCAAAAGTTAGTAGGATGTTAGGCTTCATAGCGCGTAATTTCGAATTTAAATCGAAGGATATTATATTGCCCCTTTACAAGTCCCTAGTCAGGCCTCATTTAGAATATGCCGTTCAGTTTTGGTGCCCGTATTTGCGTGAGGATATTGATAGGTTAGAAAGGGTTCAGCGTCGTGCCACGAAACTAATTCCGTCATTGCGCAACAAGCCTTATGAAGATAGAATAAAAGAGTTAGACTTGCATTCACTCGAAACTAGGAGATTAAGGGGGGAGCTTATTGAAGTTTTCAAAATCGTTAATAACATCGATTACATAAATTTTGACAAACTGTTCACTTTCGATAATAGCAATACTCGTAATAACGGATTTAAGTTGCGTGGCAGACGTTTTATTACTAATATCGCTAAAAACGTCTTTACGTTTAAAGTAATTGATAACTGGAATAGTCTTCCCGCGCCCGTCGTTCACTCTACCAGCGTTAATATGTTTAAGAACCGTTTTGATAGGCATTTTAAAAATATTAACGTTGTTTAAAATAAGAAAACAATTAGTAACAGGAGCTCTGGTGGTGGTGGTCGAGAATGAGTCTCTTGACGATTAATGCCAGCTTGTGACATGCCAGCGTGTGATGCCAGCAATCACTAAAAAAAAATAGACTAACACGAACGTAGATGTAGCTCGTAGAGTAAACTAAACCACTTTTTGTTCAACTTTACCTACTTTTTTTTCTTATCTTCTCCTTACTTGCATGTCTGTAACTCTCTTTACTTGCATGTCTGTAGTTTGCATGGTATGACTGTGAGTTAAGACTGTGTTTGCATGGTTTGTAAGCGTTCTTATTTTACTTCTTTTCATCTTTCACCCCTTTCCTATTCTCTTCGACTATTTTTCTGACTTGTCGGCAGTGGCCGGCGGATGATGATGGTGAGTCTTTTTTCTCTTTTTCTGAATGAATGTTAACCCACGAGTGATAGGTGTTGCTACTTACTTAACCCCTTATTCTCTTTTCTTAACCCCCTACTCTTTCCTTTCTCTCGGGCTGACCTTAGAGTGGATCTTAGGGTCTTTGTTAGCCTTAGCTTCTGTAGATCTGTAGATAATGATCTGCGGAGACTTTAACTTCTCATTTATAAAATACAAAAAAGTGGATAGGAATATATATATATATATATATATATATATATATTATATATATATATATATATATATATATATATACCAGGACAAGGGGGGCAAAAGAGAAGACCAGGAGCAAGGAAAAATGTTGATGGCTTTCACAATTGAGTTTATGCTGACACAGGAGATAACAGAAAATACCAGAAAAAATAACTGCCTACATCTGGTATTCACGAATAACACGAACTTGATTGCTGATATAAAAATAACCCCAACCATTATCTCAGACCACAACTTAATCGAGATATCAACAAATATGACGACAATATTAAAAGATAATACACATATAGGGGAAAGAAGCAAATTTGAGACCTTTAACTTAAACTCCAGGACTATAAATTGGGAAGCAATCAGATTGCACATGATCCAAATAGAGTGGAGAACAGTTTTAGAGAATAAAACAACTGAAGAAATGCTAACATTCTTGGAAGAAAAAACGCTGAGAATTTTAGAAAAATATGCTCCGAAATCACAGCCAAAAGGAAAGAGGAGCTGGCTAGATAGGCAAAAGAGAAGACTATTCCGCAAAAGAAAGAGAGTGGAGGCGAAGTTAGGTAGCTGCGGAGATAATGCCAGGAATGTAATACAAGAAAAACTGGAGGGTATCGATAGGGAGATACAAGCCCACCACATAAAACAAATTCTAGAGTTAATGACACGACTGAATCTAAGACGTTCACTTCAGCTATAAAAGTAATATGTGAGGATGAAACTCACAGAGATTTAATACTAAAAAACAGAAGACAAAAGTAATGTATATTCTGTCCATGTAATATATAGACCACCTAATACGAATATCAATAGCTTTTTAATTCACTTAGATAACATGTTATGCAACTTTCATAAATCGAATGCCATAGTTGCGGGTGACTTCAACATCAATTTGCAATCTGAAGCAATCTCTCATAAATTTTTAAACTTAATGAATTCTTTCTATCTTAGTCATTATATTACCAAACCCACTCGAGTCTGCAGTTATGGCAATCGAGTAACAGAATCTACGATTGACAATATATTTGTAAATAGCAATGCCCTCGTAAATTCTGGAATTATAACCACTAACATCAGTGATCATTTTCCTACTTACGCTATATTCAATAACATTGTTCAGGTTGCGGACAAAACAACTATTGATTACAGAATATTCTCAGAGGTTAACAAACGAAAATTTATTGGGGCTGGAGAAAATACTCGACTTGACTGTGACGAACTTTTAAATGACCCAGATCATATTATGTTTCAGTACTTCTATGACACCTTATTCCATGTTTTTAAAAGAAAAATTCAATTGAATGTTGTTAATAAAGAAATTACTGATGATACTGCTATTGCAGACTCTTTAAATGCACATTTTACTTCAATAGCGGAAAAGCTTCGCTCACAATTAATAAATAATGATCACTCACATCTAGAATATATACCACCCAGCCCACTAAATTAATTTTCTTTTGCTCCTGCTACCTCTACTGAGGTCCAGAATAATTATTGGTAAATTAAAAAATACAAAAAATACATTCATAACATTTCTGTACCTATATTGAAACTTGTTAAAGATAAGATATCTGTAACTTTGGCTAAAATTATCAATCAAAGTATTTCCAAAGGAATATTTCCATCAATGCTAAAAACTGGTTGTATAACCCCTTTTTAAATGGGGTGATCCTACACTAGCAACAAATTACAGGCCGGTGTGTTCATTATCTGTGTTCAGCAAAGTTTTTGAAAAAATTGTAAAAAGTAGAATGCAGCGATATTTAGAATCCTACAATTTATTATCTCCAAATCAATATGGCTTCTGTAATAATAAAACAACGGAAATGGCTATTTTAAATCTTATGGAAAATGTAAATATAGCTAAGGAGAACAAAGAAATAATGATATCAATATTTATGGATTTGAGTAAGGCGTTTGATGTAATAGACCATAATATTCTACTTAATAAATTATATTGTTACGGCTTTAGAGGAGCAATCAGTGATTGGTTTAAAGGTTATTTGTCAAATAGATATAATTTTGTATCAGTAAATAAGGTTTGCTCAACTGAAGCGCTTGTCAAACATGGTGTGCTACAGGGCTCAGCTCTGGGTCCACTGTTATTTTTATTATATATAAATGACCTTCCATGTTCATCTGATATACTGAACTTCATAATGTTTGCAAATGATACAACTGTCTCTTTTTCTTGCAAAGATGTTAATGCAGCTAAGAATATATTTCATTCAGAATTCATCAGTGTAATGAAATGGTTGACCACCAATAAACTTCCTAAATACCAGTAAAACAAATTTCATGATTTTTACTAATAAAAGAAATGTATATCTTGATGAATTTAATGTTAATGAAATCGCCATAAAGGAGTGTACTGCAACAAAATTTCTTGGTGTAATGCTACATAAGAATTTGCAATGGAGTGATCATGTAAATTATATCGTGAAAAAGATTTCAAGGAGCGTTGCTATAATGTTTAAACTTAGAAATGTAGTCCCTAAACAAGTTTTATTGACTCTATCATACTCTTGTTCTTCCTTATATAAAATACTGCACCCTTGTTTAGGGAAACTCCGCTAACAACGCATTAAATGGTAATAGCATGGTGGCAAAATCCTTGAGTGCAGAGCAATTGCATAATGTTGCAAGAGTACCAAACCCCACTCCCTTTGTTGCAAGGCACCCCAACCCCCTTTGCTGCAAGGAACCCCCACCCCCCTTTGTTGCAAGGGGGGAAACCTCTTTGGGTGAGAAGATGGTACGGCCTCACCCCCAAAGGGGCATACCTAACCTGGGGGAACCTCTTTTGGGGAGAAGTTGGGAAGGCCTCACCACCCAAAAGGGCATACCATACCAAACCTGGGGGAGAAGCTGGGACGGCCTCAACCCACAAAGGGGCATACATAACCTAAGAGAGAGAGAGAGAGAGAGAGGAGGAAGGGTCTTCGCTTGGCCAGAGCCAAGCGCATATGAGTCCTTCAGCCACCCCGCCGCTCTCTTATAGGCCCTAATCAGCCAGTTGGCTTAATCAGCCAATTGGCTTAATCAGCCAGTTGGCTGAGTTGCCAGATTGCGCTATGTATTAAATTATTCCATATATTAATCAGCCAGTTGGCTTAGAAGGTTGAGTTGCCAGATAGCATTAATTATTTATTTATTCCACATATTAAGCATCCAGTAGGCTTAGAAGGCTGAATTGCCAGATAGCAATATTTATTTAATTAATCCTTATATTCTTCCATCATCTGGCTTAGAAGGCTGAGTTGCCAGATAGCAGTATATGTTTAATTATTCCATATATTAATCAGTCAGTTGACTTAGAAGGCTGAGTTGCCAGATAGCAATATTTATTTAATTAATCCTTATATTCTTCCGTCATCAAGCTTAGAAGGGTGAGTTGCCAGATAGCAATATTTATTTAATTAATCCTTATATTCTTCTGTCATCTGGCTAGAAAGTTGAGTTGTCAGTTTCGTTACTTATTTATTAAATTATACCATATATTCATCCATCAGTTGGCTTAAAAGATCGACTTGACAAATAGCCATTAGTTATTCTGAAATCCGAAACCAAACAAATTATATAATTGTGTACAAGGAATAAATAAAACACCAATACATCATTCTGTTTATTTTAGCTGAATTAATGGATATACAACGGGACATATATACAGTCAAATAATAGAATGGAAAACATATAATCATACAAAACGGGGCATTATCAAAATATTAGTACGGGAAAAATACCGGGTGTCCGAGAATTATCTGTACAATTTTTGGCTGTTATTAAAAGTCAACCATGAAGTGTAGAAATTCCAGTGTTGTCCCATTTTACAGAGAATCTCATTAAGTTTTTTCTATTACCACGTTTTGACAAGTTTTTTAGAAATGTACGCGGGTGACAGACATTGATGATTTAAATGCAAGAATCACAGCTGCTATTGAGCGAATTGATGTGGATATGCTGCAGCGTACATGGCAACATTTGGAGTATCGATTGGATGTTTTGCGAATCACTAATGGTGCACATATCGAATGTTTGTAACAACGTTACTTTAATAAAAGAAACTTTTGAAAATACAGATTCTAAATAATCTTGTTTAAGAATTTTACGTGTGTTATCAAGAATTTTATTAAAAGATGAAATTGTACAGATAATGTTCGGACACACTGGAATTTCTAAAACACTTGTCAAAACTTGGTATCGGAAAAAACTTAATGAGATTCTCTGTAAAATGGGACAACACTTCTTGGGTGGAGAGTATTGTATGCCGATACAGATAGCGTGATATTCACAGAGAGGGAGGGTGAATACATGCCTGCTATTGGGGAGTTCCTCTGCGAGCTCACTGATGAGATCAAGGATGAGTATGGGGACAACGCATACGCCGACTCTTTTGTCTCAACAGGACCTAAAACTTATGGGGTACGGGTGAGGGTGAGGGAGGATATGAAATATATCGTGAAGGCAAAGGGTATTACGCTCAACCATGCGAATCGGCGGGTTGTTAACTTTGAATCGTTGAAGGATCTAGTGTGTTTGGACGATGAGAGCGATCGGCCTACCCAACTAACTGTAGGCACCCACAATTTTCGGGCGCAGAAGCTGGGGGCGTGAAGGAACTTAGGGGAACGAAGGTGTGCCGTAACACCTATAGGAAACGTTACCAGTTACCTGGTACCTATGATACCGTACCCTTTGGATACCATAACCTTTGATGCGTCTATTGTTAACTTACTTATCACACGTATTTGTAAATATGTACGTCTTGTATATAATCTTTGATGTATCTATTGTTAACTTATTTATTACACGTATTTGTAAATATATATATAACTTGAATATCTCGTTTATTAAATAAATCATGTTTCAATTAGCGTTTCACTTTCTCCTTTGTGTGTGTGTGTGTGTGTGTGTGTGTGTGCACAGGTGAAAGTTCTAAGCTCCGCCCACTGTAAGACCAACAACGTGAGTCATGCTACTATCTGCGATTCCCTTCGTGGTCAGTTGACTGCAGTAAGCCCTTGAGCTCAGACTTGTATTCACCCGCGTAGAAGAAAATGGCTACCTTTAATATTGCTTGCTCAACGTTTATGAAATGGTGTTCTGCAAAGCTTCAAGATGTGGTGGATACCGGTAAACTTCCTATTCCCCTCTCTTTTGCCTCTTTTAAAACCACATTGGATCGTGCGAAGGAGCAAGATGTACAAATACTCTATGGTATTTTGGTGAGAGCGTTGTAGGCTTTCGTTGCACAGACGATGTATTGAAGTATGCTGTAGACCTGAGCTTTATAAAGTCTCACATATACTGTGAAGTAAAAGAAACAACGCGTGCAGAAGAGAAGCAGCAGATATGGATAATGAGTCTTGTGGATGAGTGGTGTGACAAGCGGTATTATGTCATGTTACACGATGTCGAGTACTCATACCCTACGACTGAAAATGTGAATCTTGTCATCATGGAGAATCTTAAGTATTTTTACCACTATATTAATGTATATCACGATGAGGTTCGTAGTGAGGTTGTGGCTAGTGCCCTGCGTGAGTTTTTAGCAGACTTTAGAGACCAGTATCGTTTGCTAGGCAAAAAGGAAAAATATGGGCATATGTTCCTCTCAAATCGTGCGCCGGAGTGTGAAGATGTTTAGGAGAGATAAAACATTATAAAATGTGTTTTGTTCGTGAAAATTATCCTGACGGAAACTGTCTGGTGTGTATTCATGGAAGTGGTAGTGATAAAACGTTAAGACCGAAATTAATTCTTGTACCGGAAAAAACACCTACCCAATATAATGGGGTACAACAATTCGATCAGCGCCGCACACGTTTCATTAGATTATGGTGCGACTCGCACCTCACGGATCATACGAATTCGAACAAACCCATTCACGTATCATCAGGGTGAGTCAACTGCCCATCGAACCGTTCCTGCCTACCTGCGTGCCTCACGCGGATCATAGTTATCTCAGAGCTTGAACCGAGTGGACGTGCGCTCCTCGAATACGATGGAACTTCCTTTGAGCAGCATTCTCAACGCCTCGTACGATGTGTCCGTGACGAAATCGTTGCGCGTGTTCAGGCGTAAATCCGGTGCCGTTAGCTATGTACTGGAAACGGAATGTAGACAAACAAACAAACGGAATGTCGTTTATTTAAGTGTCGAGGAGATGAATAGAATCTTCGTGATAGTTGAGAAGTGGAGTGAAGATCGTTATAAAATACCTGCTAACGTAGGTACAAGAAGAGAGCAGATTAGTGACACCCCCTCATACGCCGTTGTATGTACGTTGTATATAAATAACGATCGGCCATGCATTGATATACGGCTGATGTGGAAGAATGCTTCTGATAATAACGCTCTTGTTCCTACGCGAAACCGTTTCATCCTCGACAGAATGTTTGAAATCGTCGGATTCCACAAGCTGAAACCTATATTAGACGCGCGTGTTACGGATATGCTTTATTTTGATACAGTACTTGAATACGCATACACCGCTCTGCTCGATGGGTTTACCGAGTGTAGGGCTGAACAAGGTGAGAATAGTCTAGAGCTGGACGGTTATTTAAAAAGTTTAGACTTTTTGAAATATCATGAACTTTGGTACAAAGCAATTGATCGGTACAGGGCTGAGCTCACCTACACCGTTCACCCTGAAGAACTATTTCTTTATACAGGGTGTACATAAAGTCAGGATCTATTTTTGTGAAGCACTTGGAAATTATATGGAATTCAATCATAAAATGATAAAGTGGTAACATTTATTAAATAATTAAGAGTAGGATTCGACGTGACGCCCATCAGTATCCCTGCACAGCTCAAATCGTTCCGCAGCATTTCTAAACACATTCTGGAGCATTTGCGGGGTTATGTTATCTGCAGCAGTTCGTATACGTGTACGTAAATTTTCAAGACTCTTAATCTTCGTCTGATAGACGTTGCGATTTGATAAAGCCCCATGCAAAGAAATCTAAAGGGGTTAAATCTGGTGATCTCGCTGGCCAAGGTCTGTTGCTTCCGCGTCCGATCCAGCGATTTGGAAAACGTCCATTTAGATAATCCTGAACAATTTTGGCATTGTGACAAGGAGCACCATCATGTTGATAGACGACGGTACTAACAATCCTATCCCCGTCGTCTATCAACATGATGGTGCTCCTTGTCACAATGCCAAAATTGTTCAGGATTATCTAAATGGACGTTTTCCAAATCGCTGGATCGGACGCGGAAGCAACAGACCTTGGCCAGCGAGATCACCAGATTTAACCCCTTTAGATTTCTTTGCATGGGGCTTTATCAAATCGCACGTCTATCAGACGAAGATTACGAGTCTTGAAAACTTACGTACACGTATACGAACTGCTGCAGATAACATAACCCCGCAAATGCTCCAGAATGTGTTTAGAAATGCTGCGGAACGATTTGAGCTGTGCATGGATACTGATGGGCGTCACGTCCAATCCTACTCTTAATTATTTAATAAATGTTACCACTTTATCATTTTATGATTGAATTCCATATAATTTCCAAGTGCTTCACAAAAATAGATCCTGACTTTATGTACACCCTGTATAACGAGCAGTTGTCGTAACGACTTAGAAGATTATTTCAATTGCCGCTATGTTGAGTGAAGATGAGTTCACGATTGAAAAGCTCGCGTTGGTAGAAATAAACCCTCGATTGGAAAGGCGCGTTTATAAACTTGTGTTTAATAACGTGGCTAACGATGAACTCTTTGTGCGTGCTTTTGATTGTATTCTAGACGTATTTAAAGATAACTTACCAACCGGTTGTAAAGTGGGAACAAAAATAGTACTGAACGATATGAAGGCCCTTCATATCGAGTACAGGTTTCCCTATACTTTAAGCGGTGAAATATTATTAAACCGCGTATACTGCGTAATGCAGAGCAATAATGATGTAATTGTAGACTCGATTAAGTGCGAGTTTAGTATTTTGAAAAAAAGTGAAATGTATTTATATATTTAACATATTTGTGTGTGTGTGTGTGTGTGTGTGTGTGTGTGTGTGTGTGTGTGTGTATATATTTCTGCTATATTGATGACTATACGATTTCTTATTTTGCGCTGTAGAAGATAAAGTGTATGTATTTATTTATTTAACATAATTGTGTGCATATATTTCTGCTATATTGATGGTTATATTATTTTTTATGTTGCGGGGTAGAAGATAACGTGTATGTATTTATTTATTTAGTTGTGTGTATATATTTCTGCTATGTTGATGGTTATATTATTTCTTGTTTTTGTTTTTTGGTCATTCCAATGTATATATTCCAATATATATATTTCTCCTGTACTGTTATATTGACGGATATATTTTTTGATTATATGCATATTCCTCGTTCATATTTCTTAAACTATTTTTATTTTTATTTGATCATTCAAATGTATATTTATTTTCTATATATTTATAATAAACAGAATGATGTAATGTTGTTTTATTTAATTCTTTTGGTTGTAAACAATTATATCAAATGGCTGGTTACGCCTTCTAAACCTACTACCGGAATTCTAAGCCAACTTTTAAGAATTAATTAAATAAACGGTACAATCTAGCAACCTAATAATGTATACCTGAACAATTAAAATGGTGTCTGGCAACTCGCCCTAATAATGTATACCTGAACAATTAAAATAAAAAGTGGTATCTGACAACTCAACCTGAACAAGCCATTTACGTCTTCAAAGCCAACTGGCTGATTAGGGGTCTATAAGAGGACGGCGGGTCAGCTGAAGCGTTATTATGCACTTGGCAGGAGCCAAAATACAAAAAACACTAATGTGTCGCGACACACCAGTTTGGAAAGCTCTGGGCTAGAGGAATCCTGAGCCATTCTTCGAGCAAACCCTGCTCCAGTTCCTCCAAAGACGCCGGCGGTGGGAATCGGCTTCTGAGCTGCTGCTCCAACTGACACCACAGATGCTCGATAATGTTAAGATCCGGGGATTGTGGAGGCCAATCCAAGCGTTCTACTTCACTAACATGCTCTTCAAACCAGTTTTTAACGACCCCAGCGGTGTGGATTTGTGCATTATCATCCTGGAAGACGGCGCCGCCATTGGGAAACAGCGTTTGGACCATGGGATGGACCTGGTCAGCCAATATTGACAGATAGACCTGGGCGTTAACCCTACCATGCAGTACTACAGCTGGGCCAAGAGTATTCCACGATATTGCTGCCCAAACCATTACAGATCCGCCTCCATGCTTAACGGTTGGAGTCAGGCAGTCGGGGTCATAAGCATCTTTAGGCTGTCTCCAGACGTAAACTCGACCGGAACATGGAAATAGCGTAAAGGAGGATTCGTCGGAGTAGACTACATTCTTCCACCGGTCCATTGACCAATTCTTATGGTCATTACACCATTTTCTGCGCCGCTCAATGTTGATGTGCGAAAGGAAGGGTTTGGCAATTGCAGCCCTCCCATGGTATCCAGCTCCATGTAGCTCGCGACGTACAGTTCTGGTCGATACCGGGCTTGCAAGATGCTGGTTAAGCTTTGCAGTCACTTTTGGAGCTGTGGTCTTATGGTTCTTTGTCACAATGCGCTTTAGCACCCGGCGGTCTCGATCACACAGCTTCTTCTTGCGTCCACTATTGCATTTGTCGGTGCTTGTCTTTTTATGGTTTTGGTATGCAGACATGACCATAGAGACAGTTCCTCTGGATACATTGAACATCTGAGCGGTTTTCGTTACCGATGCACCAGCCATCCGCGCTCCGACAATTTGCCCTCTTTGGAAGTCTGACAGGTCTTTCATAACTGCTAATTCATAATTCACTCAGATCTGTAAAAACAACGTGAGGGTTATAACATGACGTATACACTCTCTGTTACGCATTTAAATAGGTTTGCCAGTCATTTGAACGTTTACTTTGTGTCTGAGCAGTCCGTAAAGATAACCGGTGAAATCGGCGGGTGTTCATATTATTTTGTCTAACCCCTGTATATCATCTGTCAGTAAACATGTTCATTGCTCTTTGGTCCATATTCTTGTTTTTTACCATGCATGTGATGCACAGGAAGCCGTAAATGCCTATGATTTTGTTATTTATTCTATTTATCATTTTCTTGTCTTTTCTATTTAAGTTCACGCATTCGTAGTGTTTTTAAAGGTATTACACAGAATGCATTTTAAGCCGTGGCCTGGTCCGCTTCATTTTTGCAATCGAAAAACTGTTGCGCGACACATTCCATTAAGCATAATCCAGTTCTTTTCAGCTTCCTGAATTTACCGCAGTTTATACACTTCTTCATATTTTTTGCCATTCTTTTTTTATTCTTTCCTTTCTGCTTTCTTTATTCTTTATTCTTTATTCTTTCTTTATTCTTCCTTTATTCCCTTATTCTTTCCTTTATTCTTTATTCTTTCCTTTATTCTTTATTATTTCCTTAGTTTACCTTTTTCCTTCTCACCTCTCAAATTTTGTCTCTTAAACTTGACTTTCCTGTTTTATGGCTCTTTCGAATTTTTCTCTGACCTTCTTTCCCTGTATTGGCCTAATTTAAAATCTCGGGGGCTTGATTTTCCATTTGAGTTATTTTCAAATTTTATTTCAATTGATGTAGTTTTTCTTTGTACACGCTATATGCCACCGGCTTTCACTTAATAAATTATTAACGCGAATTTACTGATGTTTAACACACACACACACATGGTATAAGATAGCATTTACTGCTGAACTTATAAACACTAGTTATTTCGATATTACACAGAGCAGAAACAAAACGCCCGTACACCACGAGGTACAAACACACTATATATATTAGTGATGTAGCGGATGTCATTTTTTTCACATCCGCGGATGCGGATGCGGATGAGGATGTTTGATTTCAACATCCGTGGATGCGGATGCGGATGCGGATGTCTACATTTTCGTTATTTTTTAGGATATATTCGAGATTTGTTGTGTTTAACGTATATAATAAGTTATTATATAGAGAGAGCTGTAGCTATAATGTAGTATAATTGATTAATTGTACAATAATTGCTGTACTTTTCTCTGAACATATAAAATAATATCAAGCATCTAACTAATATAGAAATCAATTAGTGAATTCGTCTGCAAATAAATTCGTTATATTTTGTTGAGTTTCAGCCACAATTAGAAACCATAATTGTGTTACCAGGATGCGGGACGTGAACCCAACTCAAATGCACCCCACCGACCTCTTTCCCCAACCTCCACCCTTATAGAAAGAGATCTTTAATTAGCTTGATAACTATTTATATTAAGTTTAAAGTTTTATTAGGCATATTTATAAATGAGTAATTAAAATAAAGTAAACTAAGATGTTCATCGTTTAATGTTCAAACTTAATTATAGGAAGATTATGCTTAAGGAACATTAACTTTTCTGCCTTTTCTGCTGCCAGTCTGTTTCTCTTTTCATCATATATTATCCAGCACTGCTAAATAATCTCTCGCTTGGTACGTTTGTTGGAGGACAGGCTAAATGTTTCCTTGCAAGTTTACTCAAGTATGGATAGATATTCTGCGTATTTTTCCACCAACTAATAGGATTGTCACATGCAGCCAGGCGTTTTTCTTGGTGATAGCTCTCGATCATTTTTACTACATCTTTTGACATCGCGTAGGTCTCGTCATTGCTGCTTGACTCAAGAAACTGAGAGACAGATTCTGTGATAGATTTGCTTGTTGAAGGTGTTGGTTCTGTCACTGAAACTTTTATTCTTTTGGTGGGTGGCGAAGCGACAGATTCAAGAGATTGAAGCTCTTCAACTGCTTTGCCAAGTGATGATTTAACTCGTTCTAATGTACTAGGTGAAAATAACTTAGCTTTGTAACGTGGATCTAAGTAGGTTGCAAGAGAGTAACTTCATACAAGAACAGCCTCTCGTCTTGTCGCTTGCATCACTTTTGCGCACAATGAACTAGTTCTATTAATATAGTAGAATTTGATAATTTCCGCTTATTAATGACGTTTTATCTCAACGGTCCACATCCGCACGACATCCGCAGTCCAAAGTGCGGATGCGGACGCGGATGCGGATGCGAGAAAATGTGCGGATGTTCCGCGGATGCGGATGCGGATGTGACCTACATCACTAATATATATATATATATATATATATATATATATATATATATATATATATATATTAGGGTGATGCACAAATCATGACCATCGTGGATTTTTAGGGATCCCCCGTCATTTGTTCCAATTTGTCACAAAAACACCCTGTGAGAAATTCCAGGTCAAACAAATAACATTCAGAGGTCGCGCCCGCCAATTGAAAATTTGAAAATTACAAAAATTAGAGTAAAATCAAATTTTTGAATTTGTTCTTATTTTTGTTGCAGGTTTGTTGCAGGTTGCAGGTTTTGTGCAGGTTTGCTGCAGGCAGAGTGGTAGGTGATGCGTATATGAGCAAATAGCGTTCAAGTAAATCGGTATCGCAGTGTGCTTGTGGCAGTGTCCAGGAGAGGTGCTATATCAGTGAGTCTCTCCGCCTCAATTTCTCTTCTATTTCCTCTATTTAATTGTGACAAAAATGAGATCAAGAAGCTCAACAGATATCTGGCTGATCGGTCAACAAATAGATAAATTGAATCAAAGTAAGCTTCCATCAAAGAAAGAAGTAATTTCCTTATTCATGAATTATAAACATATCAAGAATGAAACTGTCAGAGAAGCATTAACTTCAACCGTTAATGATGTATTGGAAGTGTGGCAGAGAGCAGGAATACCAACAACCCAGAAATGTAATGTTGTGAAGAAATTAAATAAACTGTATGATGAGTGGCAAGGGCTGAAGAAGAGCAAAGGAAAAAAATCGAAGTTTTCAATAGAGAAAGAGAATACATGGAAAGAAAAATTGGATGGACTCTTGATATTGCGCATGCAAATGCTAACGAGTTAATAACTATTGAGGAAGATAGAGAGTTTCTACGGCTACAAAGGGAAGGTCGAAAGGGTAAAATGATGGCAGTTGATAAGGATGAAGAAAAACGTCGAAAGGAAGCTGCGAAGAGACATGAAAAAATGGATAAGTAAAGGTTACATGAATCAAGTGCATTTGATGAAACAGTTGTTCTTGCAAGCAGCAGCAGTTCCTGCAGTGATTCACCTGCATCTACGGAAGAAGAAGTAGATCTGGAAGTGCCCTCAACATCCAAAAGAGGCCTTCCAAGAAAAAAATTCAAGATTATGAATGAAAATCTGCTTTCCTCATTGGATGTTGCTAAGATCAGCGACCGATCAGCCTCTTTAATAATTATTCCAACGATCGCAAATGTTGGAAAAGATCCAGAGAATTACAATGTTAGCTACTCATCGATTCGCAGGGCAAGACAGAAATCAAGAAAGAAGTTCAGTGAAAACTTGAAAGAAGAATTTCAAGCTGACAAACCCTTGATTGTTCATTGGGATGGCAAACTCCTCGAAGACATTACCGGGAATGAGGTTGTTGATCGGTTGCCAGTCCTAATCTCTGGCAGTGGAGGAGATCAACTGCTTGGAGTGCCAAATATAGATCATGGCACAGGAAAGGATACTGCAAATGCAGTACATCAGGCGATCATTGATTGGAATCTAATAGATAAGGTAAAAGGCATGTGTTTCGATACAACTGCATCGAACACAGGTCGTAAAAACGGAGCTTGTGTCCTAATTGAACAGAAAATGGAGAAAGATTTGTTGTGGTGTCCTTGTCGACACCATATCCTTGAAATCATGTTGGAAGCAGTGGTATCCCCTGCATTACAGGCTTCATCAGGCCCTGACATTCAGTTATTCAAAAGATTCAAAACAAACTGGAATAAGATTAATCTAACTTCATACGATAAATTAGAAAATTATCCACAAAAGGAAAAAGAGGAAATCATCAACTTTGCAGCAAGAAAAATCAATGAAGATCAACCTCGCGACGATTACAGAGAGTTATTGGAACTGACAATCATCTTGCTTGGCGGTACTCCAACGACTGGAATAAAATTCAGGAAGCCTGGGGCTTATCATAGAGCCCGTTGGATGGCGAAAGTCATTTATTCAATGAAAATCTTTATGTTCAAAAGTCAGTTCAAAATAACAGCAATAGAAGAAAGAAATCTAAAAGAAATTTGTTGGTTTTCTGTTTCAATTTATATTAAGCATTGGTTTTCAGCACCCTGCGCAGCAAGTGCTCCACGAAATGATCTGAGTCTTCTCAAGAATCTTCACAGCTACAAAAGCACAAATGAACAACTAGCAAATGCTGCTTTAGAAAAATTCAAGAATCATTTGTGGTATCTCTCAGAAGAGTTGATCGCATTGGCTTTCTTTGATGATAAAATCAGCTTTGACACCAAAAGAAAAATGAAGGAGGCTCTTACAAAATCTTCGGAGCCAGATCCTCCAAAGAAGACACAAATAGACATCAAAACTATTGACAATAAGCAGCTTGAAGATTTTGTAACTGCTAACACAAAGTCCTTCTTCAGTATACTCGGATTGTCTTCAACGTTCTTGAGCAAACCAGTAGAAGATTGGCTTCTCGATGAGAGTTATTGGGTTGCAAAGAACGTAGTGAATCACATGAAAGTTGTTAATGATATTGCTGAAAGAGGAGTGAAATTGATTGAAGATTATAACAAATTAATTACCAATGATGAACAACAGAAGCAATATCTACTGCAAGTTGTATCAAATTATCGGAAGAAGCTTCCGGACAAAACTAAGAAAACTCTCGTATCTTTGACGCAACAGTAAAATTTACGAGTATATCCATTCTATGTATCTATTGTAAATATCTATTGTATTGTATCTGTTTTATGAACAAATGGAAAAGAGGAAGGTGGTATGATAGGCCTCGTGGGGAACTTCCACTCAAAAAAAAAGTAACGTGACGCTTGCTGTACCTCCTGGGTGTCATGGAAATCAGCAAATTTTCAAATGGCGGGTGCGACCTCCAAATATTCGAATTTTGACCCGAAATTTCCCCAGGATCATTTTTCCACCAAATTAAACCAAATGAGAGGGTATCTCAAAAATTTGAAAAAAAAAAATTTTACTCCCCCACTTTTGCATCACCCTAATATATATATATATATATATATATATATATATATATATACACACATACACACACTGTATATATATATTAGTGGTGGACCGGATATCCGCGTCATTTTTAACATCCGCATCCGCACTTCTGACAGCGGATGTTATGCGGATATTACCTCTAATAAATTATGCAATTTACAATTAAATTAGCTTATAAAGTAACTTATAAGGCCCAGTCATGCACATTTCATGTAAAGTATTAATTATTAATGAACAAACAAATATATAAACCTCAAAATATAAATACCTGGTAACACAGAAAATTGAATGAAACTTGTTTCATTGAATTTTCTGTGGCTGAAACTCTTGAAAAAGTTATTATTTTTGTTATAATGAAAACATTAATATTAATTTTAATTCTTATGCATTGCCTGCCATAATAGTAATATTCCGAAATTTGAAAAATTATGTCATATATTCATAATTCTATATTATATTAATAGATTAACTAAATATCCTCATCCGCATCCGCGGATATTGAAATAAAAAATCCGCATCTGCAGATGTTGAAAAACTGACATCCGGTCCACCACTAGCTTCTAGTATAGTACCAAATACTCGCTCTGAAACTGATGTTTATCTACTTGGAAATAAAATTACTGAAATTATTGGATCCAAGCTACACCTCGCCTACTATATCCAGAACCTCAAAATAAGCAAAAGACTCGTTGCATTATCGTCGGATTGAATACATACAAGAAAAAGGGGTCACTATTGAATTTTTAGCCAAAAATTAAAACTTAAATCTCAACTGGTAAAATTGAGCGTCCACTTTTCAAGGCACATAACATGTCCGTTTTATGATGGGATGTGTGTATCATGAAAAAACCTCAGGGGGACCATTCTGAGTTCAATTCGACGCGAATGCAACGAGTCTTTTGCTTATATTAAGGTTCTGGATATAGTAAGCTAGGTGTAGCTGTAACCCCTAGATCCTGTCCCAAAGCTGGATCCTATTTGCTTTGCAGATAGCTGGTGAGGGACGCTATATTTTTGGGACCTCTTTGCGAGTGACCCATTGTCTACGTCGGGCTAACATCATGAAAAAGAAAAAACTATAGTGTTTGTCAGTTACCATTACTTATTTGACTATAGTGGATTTAATTTTCACGGAAGAGTTCCTTGTTCCATGCACGGTCTGTGTGTATGATATATATATATATATATATATATTACCGTCAGACAACGAGGCCGAAACCATGCAGGCGAAAGAGAGTATAAAGACAGCAGATAGTATAAAGGCAACGAAGGACATTAACACAAATAGGAAAAGACAAGAGGGCAATAAAAAAACCCGGAGTGAAACTGTCCCCCAATAAGGAGCAAAAACCAAAAGCCACGAGTAAATATGAGGAAGGAATTATATGCAGATATTATATAAAAGATAATTGCAGATTTAAAAGAGGACAATGCATATATGAACATCCCTCAATATGCAAATTCTTCTATAATAATAGTCATTGTAAATTAGGAGACAGAAGGAAATTCTACCACCCGGACATCTGCAGGACTTACGCAAAATATGGAACCTTCAAATAAGTGAAAAAATGCTACTATCAACATCTCCCGACGAACCCAAAGGACAAAGTTTAAATGACAATAGGAATAACAATAACAATAGGAATAACAATAGGAACACAATAAGCGAACAAAAATTTTTTTCCAACATCGCAGACACGATACGACTGCTAAATGTCATCCAACGCATGCAGCTGACACAGCTCGAAACCCTCGAGCCAAACCGCTTCCGGGCAAGAAGCTACCGGAACAGGTAGACGGAAACGGAGAAACGGATCTCTCTCGAAAGACCATAGGGCAACGAAACAAGCGAAACCAAAGCGGCAACGGAAAACAAAGAACATAAATATTGTCCTGGCTAATATTCAAGGAATATATATATATATATATATATATATATATATACACACACCTTTGGTAACCTTTGTTAGCTTCCGCCCGAATTGTTCATTCTGACGAAGGCCAAGCTTTTCACTCCACCTTTGACCTACAGTGGAATCCGAACCACGCCCCATCAGCAGCCCAGCGTCTTAACCACTAGGCCTCCTAGGGTACCCATTTATCTACCAACCACTTTCTTTATTGTGTGGAAGGATGAACAGCTGTGTTTTGCTGCGCGCCGGTTGCTGTCGGGTCTCGAACCCGGGGCCGATGGATTCGTAGTCAGAGACGTTAACCACTATACCACCGAGGCGCATATATATATATATATATATATATATATATATATATATATATATATATATATATATATTCAAGAAAGGAATCTGTGTAACTAGGGATTTCATGAAATCCGTAAAAATTTTAGGGACACTAAAATAATAATAATGCTAATTGTTAATGTTAAGTTAATGATTTTTTAAGGCTGGTTGCACGGGGTCACCAAATGATCTTTGCAGACCATATAAAGTTATTAATTAGGTTGATTGATAGGATGAGTTTTCTTCCTATATTACACAAAATAAATGATTTATGAATGAGACAAAATAAAAGTTTCAGTTGTTGAATACAAATTCAGTTGAAATGAATAAATGTACACTTGAATAATGACTTCAATATAATAATAACTTTAATATTAATAAAGCGCGACGTAATGAAAAGCTTTATATAAAATTAGGTGAATGACACCAGGCCAGTGAGGGCCCGTACACGTTAGTAGTGTGGGCGAAAAATGGGAGAGTGCAAGAATGTTGCAGAGATAATGTTCAATGTTGCAAGGGGGTATGTTGCAAAGGGGGTGGGTGTATGTTGCAAAAGTGGTGGGGTATGCAGTGAAGGGGGATAGGGTTATGCAACAACTCAATGCTGCAAATGGGAGGAGGGGAATGTTGCATGTGTAACAAGGGTCATGAAACTTGGAGGCGGCGTTATCCCCCAAGAGAAAGACAGGAGAAGGAGAGAAAGGAAGAGAGGTGTTCACCTGGCAGGAGCCAAATGCCTATTAACACTTCAGCCGACCCGCCGCTGTTTTATTAGTTGTAAATAAGCCAGTTGGCTTAATCCGCCAGTTGGCTTAGAAGGTGTAAATGGCTTCTACAGGTTGAGTTGCCAGATTGTGCTTTTTTTTAATTAAAGCCTATATTATTGACTGTTGACTTAGAAGGCGTAAATGGCTTGTTTAGGTTGAGTTGCCAGATTGTGCCATTTATTTAATTAATTCTTAACAGTTGGCTTAGAAATCCGTCAGTAGGTTTGGAAGGCGTAACCAGCCATTTGGTATAATTGTTTACAACCAAAAGAATTAAATAAAACAACATTACATTATTCTGTTTATTAAATATTGTAAATATATAGAAAATAAATATACATTTGAATGATAAAAAATTAAAAATAATAACAGTATTAGAAATATGAACGAGGAATATGCATATAATAAAAAAATAACAGTCAGTATAACAGTACAGGAGAAATATATACATACAATTATATTATGGAAATATATAGAAAATAAATACACATTGGAATGATCAAAAAACAAAATAAAAAAATAAAAATAAGAAATAATATAACCATCAATATAGCAGAAACACACACACACACACAATTATGTTAAATAAATAAATACATACACTTTATCTTCTATTGCACAAAATAAAAATAAGAAATACAAAACGTATAGCCATCAATATAGCAGTACAGGCGAAATATATACACACACAATTATGTTAAATATATAAAGACATTTCACTTTGTTTTACGGCACAAAACACTAAACTCACACTTAATCGAGTCTACAATTACATCATTATTGCTCTGCATTACGCAGTATACGCGGTTTAATAATATTAAACCGCTTAAGGTATAGGGAAACCTGTACTCGATATGAAGGTCTTTCATATCGTTCAGTACTGTTTTTGTTCCCACTTTACAACCGGTTGGCAAGTTAACTTTAAGTACGTCTAGAATACAATCAAAAGCACGCAGAGTTCATCGTTAGCCACAACGTCAAATACAAGTTTATAAACACGCCTTTCCAATCGAGGGGTTTATTTCTACTGACCTGAGCTCTTCAATCGTGAACTCTTCTTCACACTGCATAGCTACAGTTGAAATAATCTTCTAAGTCGTTACGACAGCTGCTAGTTATATAAATAAATAGTTCTTCAGGGTGAACGGTGTAGGTGAGCTCAGCCCTGTACCAATCATATTGTCGAGGGGTATGTCCCTAAATGGGCCACTCGATTGTTGAAGACGACTAAGGACGATGAATACCGGGGGTGGTCCCCTTGGTTGGAGTCGGAATTGTATCCGAAGGATAATAGACAACGTCACTCTCGGGTTACCAGTGGATGCACTCGGCGCTCGCGCCTTGTCAAAAAATGTGTGTGGATGTCACTGACCACTCTTACCTCAATTGGTTGTAAAGTTTCGGAAGATCACCTTTGAGTGCTTCCGTACGGAGGTTGTAACGAGTTTATGCGGTGAATGGAAACGACTAACTAAATTTAACAGTCTTTTTATTAATTCACTTTGGGACAGAATTCTTTTTATAGTAAAAATAATATTTAATTAAATTAAATGAAATTAAATTAATTAAATTAAATTAATTAATAATTTAACTTTAGTTACGTAAAAAATGGCGATTATATACAGCTCTTAAGGTGAGACTTAAGACAGATTAATCGGTAACAAGTTAACTAAAGCGCAATGAACAATTTATATATATTTTAAGTTAAGTTCCATTATCAAATGGAAGCTAAATTTATCCGGAGGGGTAGTGCCACTGCAGGAATAATTACAGACTTTAAGTCACAGAGTTTACGTATTATGAAGATGGTTAGAAGGCAAAGAACCCCGTTTCCGACGCTCTCGGGGTTTTTATAACCTCGGGGTAGGCGGAGACGAGGTAAACTAAGGGTCACCCTCTTACGGGCGGAGCCTAACAGCAAGCGCCTATAATAGTTTTCTATATTCGAATTTAAGCGGAGGCGACGTTAATTGACTGCCTCGATTGGGAGATGGAACTTCGGGAGAGTTCCGGGGGCGAACCAATCATGATCGAAATAGGTTTCGCGGAATTTACATTTTTCTTTTGATAATAAAGCATAATTATAGGATCGAGAGGCGCCAGAGGGGCGGCATGAAGGAGGGTCGAACCTATACAAAAGGGAACTGATTTGGAAGGAATTTATAGGGCGCAAATGAATTTCATATTCGAGATAACCACTTTTGCGTGATTCTTTGGAAAAGAGAAATAGGGGTTAGGGAGAGCTGAAATTTGGTATGCGAGTAGGTCGAGCTAGGGGAAATCTGGTGGGCTATAGGTTGACACAATTATGCTTTATCTATGGGAATAGGTCAAGATTTTAGGAAAATTTAATAATAAAAAAATATAAAAACTGAGGTGTTTATAGACGCTTGCCTTGCATCACGTGATGCTGACAATAATAGAGACGCGGAGGGATCGAAGAATTCATGCGATGTGCATATTTTCATAAGCACCTCGCATCTAACAATTTAGATTGGGATTACTGGGATTTATGTGGATTAATGGGATTACTGGGATTTCTACGGATTACATGGGATTTGGGATTTATGTGGATTACATGGGATTTCTCCGCGTATGAAAGAATGCACACTCTGTGATGTCAGAACAAAGGAATTTTGGGTTCAAGGTTTAGAATGCAATTCGTCGGAGACGAACTCTTTTGTACCGTAAGGATTTACACTACGGGACACTACCTCCCCTTCTGCAGAAGTAACAATTAAACAAAAAAAATAATACGATTAACAGTTTTAAGCAGAAACAAAAACTAATATGTACATGCTAGCTAACTAATTAAAATTTGGATTTCTCGGTGTAGTGACAGCTAACGGGGGGCCGAAGATTGGGGCAGACCGTCCGGGGCTTCTTCCGAAGGTGAGGGCTCCGAAGTAGGGGCATTCCACTTCAGTCGTCGACACGGGCGGCAAGCAAGGAAGATGATTATAATTATTAGTATTAGTAAGACAGCGGCGGCGTTGACGTAGGTGAGGGGCTGAACGTGGGATAAGACATGAGACCGTTCTTGGAGGGTTTCGGTGATACGATCCAATTGCTGATCCCAAGGGGGATAGTTAAAGGAAGGTACAAGAGTTACAGAGGCAAGAGGAAGGTTGAAGAGAGGAATTGGTGGGAGGTGAGCCATAGGGTGTACAAGACGAGGCGTGTTGTTAAGGGAGCGTACTCTGGGGTTTGTGGATATAAAGCTAGAGGTAATAATAGAACAACCGGAGGGGATTCTACTAACTGGATCCAATTGTATCATACTACGGTTGTTCGGGCAATCCAGGGTTGCTTCACGTTTTTGGGGGATGGACAGGAGGAGGTCGGAACTTATTTGGAGCTGAACGGGGGTTGAAGGGTCGAATGCTCGGAACGTGCAATTTGCACGGGACGAATTTTGTAACAGCATTAGATAACAAGGTTTCTGAAAATGTATGGAAACAAAGGGTTGGAGTGGAGGGCAAATGAGGAATTTGGTTGACAAAGGTGTCCTACAGTGAGTAATGTCGCGGGTGGTAAACAGGGTGTACTGTTGGTAGGTTTTGGAAAGGAAAAAGTATGGGTGTTCTGTGTGTAAGATGAAACGGGTCACGTTTTCCCTCATAGAGTAAACTGTGGGAAAGGGGTGAAAAAGATAAGCGTTGTATATTTGAGCATCGAAGAAGGGTATAACAATAATGATAGAGAATGGAGAGCTACCAAGTAACGTCCAGGTGAGGTCGAGAAAATGATGGGCGTTGGATGAGTGTAATGGATAAATTGGGGTTAGAGCGAGTTCCTTACTAGCGTCCGTTATTAATGTATTTAGAGTCTTATAGGGAATTAGTGAATGGGGTGTTTGTTTTGACATGGCAGCATTAAGTGCGGCCATTACGATTTGATGTGTCTCGTGAACTTGATCGAGATACTTATCAATGACAGTAATTTGGAGGTTAATTAGGTGGACATATTCAATTTGATTATAATTTCGGCGCTGTAACATAATTAAGGAATCTAGCTCGTTTAGATGTGTCGTGAGATTGCGGAGAAGGTGAAAATTTCGTTTGGCTGCAAAGACAGTACGTTTTAACACATCGCCCTTAACGATATTGTCACTCGCTAGCAGTCGGATCTTGCGTTGCACGCTACGCACATCTGCTGAAATGGCGACGCCAAAAATGGTCTTCAGCAACTGCCCGCCGAGATCGAAGAAACCGCGTTTAGTACGGTTTGAGGGACTGTTGGGGCGATACTGCTGAATCCAAGGGAGGGCCAGCGTATCGTTAAGTTTGTATTGTGTGGCGTGTATGTTTTCCAGAGTGTGAGCATAGGTGGAGGAGAGTAGTTGTTTATATATGGTAAACGACTTAGTCGGAGTAGAGTATGGTGGGTGGATAGGTGCTTTAGCAATAGCGATTGCGTGGGAGAGTAATTTTCGTTGGCAGGCGTTGAGCGTACGGAAAATAACGTATGGGGCTTGTAGGTCGAAAATCACATTCAGGTGGCCTTTTAAAAAATGGCCATCCGCTAAGGTTTCGACCACAGCGCCGGGGACGATGCGGTAGGTACTACTAGAAACAGGAAAAAGAATGAAGACAAAGGTAAGCACAGTGGACGAGGTTAACATTGCTGATAATTTCTTTGGGTGGGTTAGCGGTTACTTCCGAGAAGTTCTCCAGGAAGGGAATTTGGGTCTCACCTTAGGTTTGACCGAAGGTCGGTCCGGGGGACGAAGGGGGTGAGGTGGATGGGTCGCCGAAGTAGTGGCTAGTGACTCGGGTATTCGCGCAGTCGGAGCAGGCCGAGTCGATGGCAGCAGGGGTGTTTTCGGTGGTAGGGAGGGGCTTTGTGTAGGTGTCTTGTCTTGTGTAGGTGTCTTAGGGACGGAGTGGAGTGTGGGTACGGGGTCGGAGCTTGGCTCGAGTATAGGGCTATGTGTGTGTTCTAGTGACTCGGGTATTCGCGATCGGGAGCGAGTCCACGGGCCTTGCGACGACTCCTGTGGTCGAAATCGATACGTCACTGTAGGGTCTGTTTTAGGGTCGTCGATAGGTGAGGGTGGTGATGGTGAGTCGGGGGGCTCCTCACTGGCTGCGGGGCCCTCCGGTAAAATTTTAAAGTTTGGAGTTGTCTCCGGGGCTTCCAACTCTGGTGTGGAAGGAGCAGCAGGGAGTGGCTCCAGTTCATTGTCAGGTTCAAGGGGTTCTAGGATAGCTTCCTCAGGCTGTACGGACAGGGTAGTCCGAGGGGGCCTTAGGTAGTCTTCCCACTCGTCCGAATTCTCGGTTTCGGTATTGGTAACGCGGGGTTGGGTTGTATCCCCTTGTTGTCGGGACGACTTCGGTTGAGGGGGATTCGGATCCTCATTCGTAACCTTAATTTGGTTGGCATGAACAACCTTTTTCTTTAAGGTTTGCAAGTGTTGGATCGTGAAGGTGTTATGCCCCAGGTCTTCGAGGACACGATATGGTCCTACCCATTTTGGACAGAGTTTACGACTGAGGCCCGGAGGCTTCGTACCTGCAACCAGCAACGGTTTCCAGGTATTATGGTCCGTTGCTTAGGGTACCGCTTGTGTTGGTAGTGGACCATTCGGTCGGTCTCATGGTTGAGACAACGTCGTGTATCTTCGAAAACTTGGAACGAATGGCGAGCCAGGTCGTCCGCATAGCGTTGGGTTCCTGTAGGTCAAATCCCTCTTCGGTGGAGTCGTTTGGGAGGTCGAAAGGAAATCTTGCATCGTAATGATACAATCTAAAATGAGGGGTGTCACCGATGAGTTGACTGTGGTTGTTGTTAACAGTCCACTGCACCATGGAGATGCACTCGTCCCAATTACGTTGGTCCGCGTCCACGAGATGTCGTAGGACGTTAAGGATCTTTTCGTTCTGCCTCTCAACCAGACCATTTGCTGCCGGATGGTACGGTGTTATTTGTACCTTTTGGATGTGGAGACGTTTGCATAACTCTACGAACATCGCGGAGGTAAATTCCCGAGCGTTGTCCGAGAGCAGCACGACCGGCGTATTGTGCCGTTGAATTACTCGTTCGAGTAAACACTTGGCAATGATCTCCGATGTATGGGCAGGCACCGGTACAATTTCATTATACCTGGTAAAATGGTCGGTGAAAACGACAACGTATTTATTTCCGTTTCGACTTTGGACAAAGGGGCCCATCACGTCCATTCCTACGCGCTCCCAAGGTCTAACAGGAACGGGGTACGCATGCATATGCGCGGTGGGCGGACGCGCTCCTTTATGCCTGGCACATGCTGAGCATGCCTTGCAATGTTCTGTTACCTTGGTGCGCGTAAGTGGGAAATGGTAACGCGCTTGGACCAACTTTAGTGTCCGTTCAATTCCGGGATGCCCAGCACAAACGCTGTCGTGGCAAAGTTTAATTGCCACGCCTTGAAGACTCTCGGGAACTTCTGCCACGTATTGCCCAGGAGAAATTTGATAATTCAAAATTTGATCCTGGAAAGCATACAACTGGTGAAGTTCCGAATTTGGTTGTGCTTTTAATTGCTGCACCAAATTAGAGATATACGAGTCCTTGCGTTGTGCCTCGAAGAGTGTGTCTCTATCGAAATTGGGAATAGTCTCAATACGATGAATTCCACGGACCTCTTCGGGTTTATTTATTCGGGATAAACAGTCCGGGAGAACGTTGAGTTTTCCGGGACGGTGAACGTATTCGGGGCTAAAGTCCTGGACGGTAAGAGCCCAGCGACCTAATCGCCCATCGGGTAGTTTTTTGGAAAATATAGAGGTTAACGGAGCATGGTCCGTTTTTACTGTTATTTTATACCCGTAGATAATGTTCTTGAACTTCTTCAGGGCCCATACGATGGCTAAAGCTTCTCGTTCAGTCCCTGAATAGTTACGTTCGGGCTTGGATAGTAACCGACTCGCATAAGCCACAGGTAGTTCGGTACCTTCTACTTCTTGGAGTAGGACGGCACCTAACCCGTAGTTAGAAGCGTCCGTGGCTACTATAAAAGGTTTACCAAAATCCGGGAACTGCAGTATGGGTTCTTGCAGGAGTTTGTCGCGGAGATCAGTAAAAAGCTTTCTGATGCTCAGAATTCCATTCAAAAGTAGCCTTCTTTTTGAACAAATTGGTCAGGAGCGGCTATTCTGAAAACCTAGGAATGAAATTGCGATAGCCTCAAACCCGATAAAGGTTTCGCACTTCATCAACGTTTCGAGAACAGTGTAATTTAGGAGAACCTGAAGTTTGGCGGATCCGGTCGGATTCCGTCAGAGGCAAGAGAAATCCTAAATCACAAGCGAGGATCGGAAAAATTGGCACTTAGCCAATTTTAGGTTGAGGTTCTCATTCGAAAGACTCTGAAACTTTGGCAAGACGTACGAAATGTTCTTCGCGGTATCGCTATAGATCACTATGTCATCTAGATAGACTAAGGCATGAGAACCTAATAATCCGGACAACACAATGTTCATAAGTCGAGAGAATTCGCCGGACCGTTTCGGCATCCGAAGGGCAAAACATTCCACTCATAATGGCCCTGGTTGGTATGAACGCAGTACATGGCCGTGACTCTGGAGACAGAGACATCTGCCAGTACCCTGAAGCTAAATCCAGCGAGGTAAAATATTTAGCTTTACACATATTGAATGACCTCCTGCATGTTGGGAAGCGGAAATCGGTCTGGAACGGTCACTTTGTTGAGCGTCGGTAGTCGATGCACGGCCTTAACGTTCCGTCTTCTTCTTGACCAGGATCAACGGAGAAGACCAAGGACTAACCGACGGTCGGATAACATCCAAATCTAACATTTCCTTTACGTGTTCCTCAACAACCAGCTGCTGGGAGTGCGGAACGCGATATGGCGGAATGTAGATGGGCTTTGTGTTATCCGCGAGATTAATATGAAATGGGACGAGGTTTGAACGTCCCAAAGCATCACCCTTGAGTGCGATGATGCTTTCGTGTTCGACCAAGAAGTCCAGTAATTGGTCAAACAAGTCCGGGTCGCTGCAAAGGAAAGAATTTGCGGGATCGGACTCTAGACATGCTTTGTAAGTAGCACGTAATGTTTGCTGAGGTACGCCTCCAGGAGTACACCTGCGTACGTCGTGAGAAATAAGAATAGGCTCAGCTTGGGCCAAATAGGCCTTGCCTATTAAAGTATTAGGTTGTAACGTAATGGATTCGGAACCAACATTAGCGCACAGTAGAGGGATAGTTGCCTCTTCGCTAGTGCACAGACTGCGTGCAATTACTAAGCCTGAATGTTGGACTTGGTTTTCAAGAACATTCTCCACGACTACTGAAGTCGCAGGATCCACGTAAGTACCATCGTTAAAGGTAACAATTACGCGGAAGCAGACCTGTTGGTTGGGCTCAATAACGAATTCTTCCTTAACTCTCAACTGAAACTCATCGGTTGGAACAGACTCTGAACTAACTTTCAAGGAACGCCGGACTGGCGTGCAACGGGATTTTCACCCGACTCTAAACCATCACACGGCGACAAAGCCGGAAAAAATGGAATCCCTCCATTACCAGGATTACAACAATCCTGTAGGGTTCCATCAAAATCGGGAACATCTTCCGAAATAACCTTCAATCCTGCTTCAACAGCAGTTGAAAAACGAACCTCTGGGTTCGACTCCGTATTCACTAACGGAATAAGTTGTCCTTGCACTTGGACAACGTTTGATTCAAACTTAAGATCCCAACCATTTCCTTTCAGGAAGGGATAACCGAGTAAAATGTCGGTAGGAAAGTGCATAGAGTCTTGTACTATTACGCAATCGGCATCGAAGCCTAACTTGCCGAGTTTCAGTTTAAGCCTAACTTGCCCCATGGAGGGTATGGTTCCTCCATTAACGTTCTTTAAAACAACCTTCGACGGGAAAAGTTCCAATTTGGAAACTCCCGGAATTCTATTCAAACTAGACTGTTTAATCAGGTTAGCGTTGCTACCTGTGTCTAGCAACCAAACATATCTACACTTCGAACGCGAAGTGGAATGACAGCATCTTCAAACGTATTATTGATTGTGCAAACATATGACGTGGGAACGTCAACAGAGTTTGCCACAATTCTCTGTGAAGCGGGACGAGACTCATAGGTCTCGGGTTCAATGCAAGGGGTTTCTGAAAAGGGGAACTTAAAGGATTCTACAGTGGTATCTGGATTATTTCGTGCAGGGCCCTCGGGGTCCTTAAGTGGAGTAGTAACTCCTGGTTTTCCCACGAAGGAATAGCTACCCCTGGGGAGGGCAACCCGGCTCGTCCTCTTACGGGAATCCTGGAGCCGGCAGGTCCTCTAAAAAATCATCGGGCGGATTGGTCGTCTCCCGACTTTCCAGTTGTAAGGCTGGTGATCTGGTATATCCCAGCTCGGTCAAACATTCTGTCAGAATATTTCGAACTACCTGGTTCGATGGATTAGGGTAGGG
Source organism: Bathynomus jamesi (assembly GCA_023014485.1). Lineage (NCBI taxonomy): Eukaryota > Metazoa > Arthropoda > Malacostraca > Isopoda > Cirolanidae > Bathynomus > Bathynomus jamesi. The sequence goes on along the minus strand of JAJOZX010000171.1, from coordinate 805,437 downwards.
TTAGTTATATAAGAGGGGGTTCCCTCATGGTATCCTTGTTGCGGTGGCCTTGTGGGAGGTCGAGATCCTTTGGACCACTCATTCCGTCGCTGGGACGGTGCACCCTTCTCCCGGCATTTGGGACGATCTCCCCGCCGGTGACCGGATTCCCTGCAGGAATCGCAATAAGCAGCCGCCCTGCATTGTTTTATGCCATGTCCTACTTGGCAGCAGTTGTAACACCGTAGGGGCGAACTTGGGGGAGTCTGTCGCGATGAGTTTGGTCGAGACCGGTTCGACGGCGCGGGCGTTGCAGAAGCAAACTTTTGCTTCTGGGGCCTTCCTGTTTGTTCGGTTGCATAACGGATGGACTGGGAGGTTTTGGTTCGTTCTTCCCTCGGTCGACGAATATTCAGATCAGTTGAGTTTGGACACGACTCCTTCATTTTGTTCACGACCGTTGCTAACGACGCGGTGAGATCCGCGTGTTTCTGGAATCTACTTGGTGGTGACTTGGTAGGTTCGCATACATGGCCGAAAAGGACAATATCTTCGCCGTTTGTGAGGACATTTTATAATCAAAAGCTCCGTCAAGGGCTAAGATGACGCTATTCATAGTGCCTTGAATGCGATTCCTAAATTCCATAAAATCTTCACCATCCTGCCAACGCAATCGGAACAAATTGTCATGGCCACAAATGGTTGAGTGTCGCTGACATCTCGGAAATTGTCCAAGAGAATCCGACGATACTGGGTCCATGTAGTGGCCGCTTCTAAGTCGGGGTTAGTGTCAACAAACTTCGATGCTGACCCTTCTGTTAATTCAACAAACCGTTGTGCTTCCAAGATCTTGTCCTTGTCCGCGATCACCTTCTCATTCTCAAATATATTTCCAGTTTGTGGAGCCAGTGTTGAACAAGTGGCTCGGTGGCCTTTCCCGCGACGGTTCCCTTAAATCTTGGAACGGACGTTGGTAAGTTGAGTACCCTGGAAACCAGAACATTTGTGATAGGTACGGTCGCGGCAGGCGCGGCAGCAGCAGCAGTGGAAGCAGTGTTAGTGTCAGCCATGTTGATGTTGGGAATGCGGCGACGTTTGGGGAAGGACGGGCGTGGAGGTGTAAGTGGTAATAAAAATTCCCGGTCGAATCGGAATCGGAATGTGGCATACACGTCACGCGCGAAAACAAACAATTGAAGTGTGTTTTGGCAGTGTGGTCCTAGTATATATAGTATCAGCGTGTTTGCGTTGTTTTGTTTTTTTGGGGGGGGGGTCCAAATTAAGTAAACTACTAATTATTTAATTAAAAAAAATTAGAAGTTTAAAAATTTGGTTAACTTAATCAAACGCAAAACAATCGAGGAAACCTCAACAATGCAGTAACACACTAAAATATCGTATATCAGGAACGACGTGATTGCTAAAAAAAACAAGTTATGCCAGTATTGTTCTATCACTCTCTTTAAATAGGTGATATCAGAGTAATAAAAAAAACGGAATATGAGAAAAAATAAAGGTTGGGATAGCAAAAGGTTACTTGTAATCCGATGGTCGAATCGTTGGTCTCCAATGAATGAAGAGTCCCACACAAAGTCCCTTTCCGTATCCTCGATCCTAACGATAGCAACGTGAGTTCCAGCGGTGGTGGATCCTACCCTCTGCCTGAGTCCGCAAGGAAGTACCCTAGTCGTGCCCCAATCGTATTCACGGATGTGGCCTGCAATTAGGTCACAAGCGTAATTTCCGTAGCACCAAGTAAAACAAAAAAATGAAAAGAAAAACCTAACCCTACCTAACCTATTCAATTACAAAAAATAAAAATAAAATATTACACTCGGTAATTCAATAATGAAAACGAATTTAAAATAATTCACTTATTAAAATCGTTAAAGAAAAATAATAATTTTAAATCGTTAAAGAAAAATAATAATAAATGACTACTCAGTCACAGTAATAGCGTATTTCACTATCACGTAATTAATTAAAATTACACGTTAATTTAAACTAAGTTTGATAATTAAGAAAAATTATTAAGTGGTAAAAATCACTTCACGGATCCCACTTACTCAAAGTGAAAAAACAAAAAAAAGAAAATTAAACTTTTCTTAACGTTTGTTTGTAGTGACCATTCACCGTGAATTATTACGGTGGCAAAAGTATTGTTAATGGTTAGTGTATAAACTGTGTACACAATTTAAAGGTTATAATTGGGTTAAGGGTAATCAGTGATACTTAATAGTTACGTTCATTTATCACTCAAACGTAAAAACGTTCGCGTGAAGTGGACCGAGAGAGGAAACTGAGGCGACTCCGTGTCGTGGCATCAGCTGGCGTCTCTCTCGATTTGAAGGTCACTCGCAGATGAGACAAGGGCGGTGACGTCATGTACAGCCGTGGCGCCTTCCGAGAGGAGTGAGGGAGAACCCGGGGCGAGATGGGCAAGACTTCGTTCACCCAAATTCCGGGTCCTGGGGGTACCTGGGTCCTCTGCGTCTCGGTGGGACCTCCAGTGTCGAGGGGTATGTCCCTAAATGGGCCACTCGATTGTTGAAGACGACTAAGGACGATGAATACCGGGGGTGGTCCCCTTGGTTGGAGTCGGAATTGTATCCGAAGGATAATAGACACGTCACTCTCGGGTTACCAGTGGATGCACTCGGCGCTCGCGCCTTGTCAAAAATGTGTGTGGATGTCACTGACCACTCTTACCTCAATTGGTTGTAAAGTTTCGGAAGATCACCTTTGAGTGCTTCCGTACGGAGGTTGTAACGAGTTTATGCGGTGAATGGAAACGACTAACTAAATTTAACAGTCTTTTTATTAATTCACTTTGGGACAGAATTCTTTTTATAGTAAAAATAATATTTAATTAAATTAAATGAAATTAAATTAATTAAATTAAATTAATTAATAATTAACTTTAGTTACGTAAAAAAAGGCGATTATATATACAGCTCTTAAGGTGAGACTTAAGACAGATTAATCGGTACAAGTTAACTAAAGCAATGAACAATTTATATATATATTTTAAGTTAAGTTCCATTATCAAATGGAAGCTAAATTGACCGGAGGGGTAGTGCCACTGCAGGAATAATTACAGACTTTAAGTCACAGAGTTTACGTATTATGAAGATGGTTAGAAGGCAAAGAACCCGTTTCCGACGCTCTCGGGGTTTTTATAACCTCGGGGTAGGCGGAGACGAGGTAAACTAAGGGTCACCCTCTTACGGGCGGAGCCTAACAGCAAGCGCCTATAATAGTTTTCTATATTCGAATTTAAGCGGAGGCGACGTTAATTGACTGCCTCGATTGGGAGATGGAACTTCGGGAGAGTTCCGGGGGCGAACCAATCATGATCGAAATAGGTTTCGCGGAATTTACATTTTTCTTTTGATAATAAAGCATAATTATAGGATCGAGAGGCGCCAGAGGGGCGGCATGAAGGAGGGTCGAACCTATACAAAAGGGAACTGATTTGGAAGGAATTTATAGGGCGCAAATGAATTTCATATTCGAGATAACCACTTTTGCGTGATTCTTTGGAAAAGAGAAATAGGGGTTAGGGAGAGCTGAAATTTGGTATGCGAGTAGGTCGAGCTAGGGGAAATCTGGTGGGCTATAGGTTGACACAATTATGCTTTATCTATGGGAATAGGTCAAGATTTTAGGAAAATTTAATAATAAAAAATATAAAAACTGAGGTGTTTATAGACGCTTGCCTTGCATCACGTGATGCTGACAATAATAGAGACGCGGAGGGATCGAAGAATTCATGCGATGTGCATATTTTCATAAGCACCTCGCATCTAACAATTTAGATTGGGATTACTGGGATTTATGTGGATTAATGGGATTACTGGGATTTCTACGGATTACATGGGATTTCTGGGATTTATGTGGATTACATGGGATTTCTCCGCGTATGAAAGAATGCACACTCTGTGATGTCAGAACAAAGGAATTTTGGGTTCAAGGTTTAGAATGCAATTCGTCGGAGACGAACTCTTTTGTACCGTAAGGATTTACACTACGGGACACTATGCTTTGTACCAAGTTCATGATATTTCAAAGAGTCTAAACTTTTTAAATAAACGTCCAGCTGTAGACTATTCTCATCTTGTTCAACCCTACACTCGGTAAACCCATCGAACAGAGCGGTGTATGCGTATTCAAGAAGCGTATCAAAATAAAGCATATCCGTAACACGCGCGTCTAATATAGGCTTCAACTTGCCGAATCCGACGATTTCAAACATTCTGTCGAGGATGAAACGGTTTCGCGTAGGGAGAAGAGCGTTATTATCAGAAACATTCTTCCACATCAACCGTATATCAATGCATGGCCGATCGTTATTTATACACAGCGTACATACAACGGCGTATGAGGGGGGTGTCACTAATCTGCTCTCTTGTACCTACACCTGTAGGAATTTTATGACGATCTTCACGCCACTTCTCAACTATCATGAAGGTTCTATTCATCTCCTCGACACTTAAATAAATAACATTCCGTTTGTTTGTTTGTCTACAATCCGTTTCCAGTACATAGTTAACGACACCGGATTTACGCCTGAACACGCGCAACGACTTCGTCAGGGACACATCATACACGACGTTGAGAATGCTGCTCAAAGGAAGTTCCATCGTATTCGAGGAGCGCACGTCCACTCGGTTCAAGCTCTGAGATAACTATGAGCCACATGCAGCGCGTCTGCTCGACGGGAGGAGTGAGTCACACCATAACCTAATGAAACGTGTACGGCGCTGTTCCAACATGAATCGTTGTATCCCATTATATTGGGCAGGTGTTTTGAAAATTTTTCCATCTGCGACACACGAAGTAATATCGGTTTTAATGTTTTATCACTCCCACTTCCCCGAATATGCACCAGGCATTTTCCTTCATGGTAATTTTCACGAACTAAACATTTTATAACGGTTTTAATGTTTTACCACTCACCACACGTTCATTTCCACAAACTAAACATCTTCACATTCCGGCGCACTATTTGAGAGGAACATATGCCCATATTTTTCCTTCTTGTTTAACAAACGATACTCGTCTCTAAAGTCTGTTAAAAACTCGCACAGGGCATTAGCCACAACCTCACTACAAACTTCGTCATGATATATATTAATATAGTGATAAAAATACTTAAGATTCTCCATGATGACGAGATTTACATTCTCAGTCGCAGGGCACGAGTACTCGGTATGATGTAACATGATATAATATCGCTTGTCACACAACTCATCAACAAGACTCACTATCCATAACCGTTGTTTCTCTTCTGCACGTGTTGTTTCTTTTACTTCACGGTATATGTAAGCTTTTATAAAGTTTAGTCCTACAACATAGTTCAATACATCACTTGTCCCATGAAATCCTACAATGCTCTCGCCAGAATAGCCATAGAGTATTTGTACATCTTGCTCCTTTGCACGATTCAATGTAGCCTTAAAAGCATCAAAAGAGGGTGGAATAGGGAGTTTTTCAGTATCCGCCACATCTTGACACTTTGCAGAATACCATTTCATAAACGTTGAACAAGCAATATTAAAGGTAGCCATTACTATTTTCTGTCTACGCGGGAGAATACACGTCTGAGGTCCAGGGCTCACTGCGATCAACTAAGCACGCAGGGAAGCCCAGGTAGTAGCATGACTCACGTTGCTGGTCTTACAGTGGGCGGAGCTTAGAACTTTCTCCTGTATACACACACACACACACACACACACACACACACACACACAAAGGGGTAATTGAAACGCTAATGGAAACACGATTTATTTAATAAACGAAATATTCAAGGTGTGTATACATTAACAAATAGGTGTAATAAATAAGTTAACAATAGACACATCAAAGATTATGGTATCCAAAGGTACGGTATCGTAAGTACCAGGTAACTGGTAACGTTTCCTATAGGTGTTAAGGCACACCTTTGTATCCCTAAGTTCCTTCACGCCCCCCAGCTTCTGCGCCCGAAAATTGTGGGTGCCTACAGTTACTTGGAGCGGCCGATCGCCCTCATCATCATCCAAACACACTAGATCCTTCAACGATTCAAAGTTAACGACCCGCCGATTCGCATGGTTGAGCGTGATACCCTTTGCCTTCAAGATATATTTCATATCCTCCCCACCTTCACCCGTACCCCATAAGTTTATGGTCCTGTTGAGACAAAAGAGTCGGCGTATGCGGTGTCTCCACACTCATCCTTGATCTCATCAGTCAACTCACCGAGGAATTCATCAATAGGAGGCACGTATTCACCCTCCCTCTCTGTGAATATCACACTATCTGTATCAGCGTACAATACCCTCCGCCCAAGAGAATACAATAAGCCGCAAAGTTTGATGCGTGCGTAGGCGTAGGTATGTTTGTAACCCGTGAAGTATCTGTGGCCAATTCGGTATTGTTGTACTTTATTATGTGAGTTTTACCTACATTCATGATCTCCATGACCTCTTTATCGGGAGCATTGGCATAATCCCAGACTTCACTATAACTTTGTGCCAAATGAACGTTCCCTTTGCCGGTATTCTGTGCAAATTTTCCTCAAAGACTTTAGACACAACTTTGCACTAAAGCTCTTGCCAGGGTTCTTTACAATTTGGGAACGGTCAAGCTGTATACCTTCACGGTCACGGTGACGTTGAATATATGACGATTTTTCATCTTCGGTATCAACTTCTCGCGGATACCCTGTTGCTTCGACCTTATCTTTCAAAAAAGCGTTTATATATGGCGTGAAAAGGTTGGGTAGCTTCTGAAACCTCCACACCTCATGTATCTTCAATATGCTGTAGCCATGACGAACAGCTAGATCCAGCTCTGGACTTGTATATACACCTCTGATCTTACGTTGGTGGGTTGTATGGTCAAAATCATCATTGTTCTCCTCTGCGCACTTCACGCACAAGGGAAACATGAGCTTGTGATCGATAACGACGGGTAAGATCGGCATCCATAAATCGCGAGGGGGGAGTACGTCTACGAAGGAAAGGCCGAAACAGTACCCGTTCAAATTTCTTGAAAACTCGTTGATGGTGGGTAGGTCAGGCCCCACCAGTTTCTCAGGTGCACCTATGGGGTACGGATTGTTCTTCATCACGTATGGGTATAAAGAACAGAAGTCGTAGTAATGGAGTTTCACACCCTCCGTAGGCGGAAAGTATAGCTTGAAGGGATTTGTACGCCCTCCAAACACGCTATCACCGCATTTGAGAGGATCCTGCACCATTGAACGTTTGATCGTGTTTATTTCTCCACGGTACTGTCCGTCTGTCTCCATCCGTGCATCATACTCATGCTCCCACAAGACTTTGTGAGTGAACTGGGATCCTATAAGTTGATCGCGAGTGCGGGTCCACGCAAGACAATCGGCAGAAGATCTACCGTGGATATCTCCTGCGATTCCACACTCAGGACGAGGGCATCCGTGCCACCAGCAACCGTTAAAGGAGTACACAGTCTTCTCACCAGTGACACGGTTTTCACTTAGACCATCAACACAAAAAACACCACCATTAACCTTAATGGGTACTTCACCGGTGTTGCGGGCATGCTTTATGTATCCTGTCTGCTGTTGTAGGTGTATGAGTCAGTAAATAGCCTTGTGCCCATAACTGCGAGGATTGTTTCTGTGAATAATGGCTAAGGTGGCTTTAGGCATGAAGTTATTCTTGAACACCGTAAAACATAATGAGGCGATGGTGGTTGAGACTTGCAACATATCGCATTTGAAACGAGCTATGTACATCCTTCTAAAGGCCTGGAAACATACTCTAAGCACGCGCACATCATTCACGCAATAACGCTCACATTCATCAGCTATATTATAAGGACTAGATTCATTAAAACTGTTGTAGTATCGGTCAAAATCTTCACGTTCATCTGTACTCATACATTCATAGTTAAAGTAATGTTTGGGTGGAAGTAGTCCTACGGAATTTAAAGTTTTGTTAGTGAGGAACGTGTAAGGGAAATATCCTTTTGAAACTTCAGCAGCTACGCCCATCACCTTGGGTAGCTTTACTAATTTACAAGGTGTGAATAATAAAGTGTCTTTAAACTGCACATTACCTCTTATTTGCATCTGTATTAGCTTGTTGCCCGTTTTCACATACCATGTGGCAATCTTTACAATGTTTCACTATATCATCCGCAAACTCGATACATCCCTTACACAAATCATGATGTCGCCCATATTTTCGGCTTTTATCGTAACTCGCGTAAAGGTCCCTTATATTACGGATGGGGAGACACGTTGTCCCTGACAGTCCTAAAATAAGTAGGGGCCTTGTACGATCTCTCACACTACTTTTTAAAACATACACAGTCCTACGACGATCATCCAGTCCAAATACAGCTATACGAACATTCATTTCCTGTTCTACCCTTCTCAGTTCTTCAGGACCCATAGCACAAGTTTACAGTCTACAGCTAGTTTACAGGCACGCTCCACTACCGTAGGCAACCAAATTTTTTGGGTCCGTGTATTTAGTACAGTAAACATACGTGCTAAGTCCACTGCTATAAAGCCGCAACCACGATCGACGTTTATATGCCGTCTAAAAATAGCCTGAGAATTGAAGTTAAGAGTATAAGGTGTGGCGCTATGACCCGGAACACGGAATACACGGTCAATATTTACCGTAACGTTGTCCATATTGAAAACTATACTACTTTGAGAGGCCGGCATTATACGGCCTAATATATACTCTATATCTTCAGCTGCAAAACGTCTGAAAGTTATTACTAGCCAAAAATCATCTACATCTCCGTCATCTGACCCGAATCTAAAAGACAGCATCGTCCTGACTTCACGTTCGTCGCGGTTCTGAAGGGCAAACTCTACAATACGCTCAACTATGCGCCGTAGCCCGTGTTCAACACCATTGCTATACACGGATCTAGTAGGATCAACCCTGACTATATACCGATTTCTAGTCAAGACTGGGGTGGGGGCATCGGTACGCACCAACTCGAATGTTATGCCATCCTCAACAGAGCGATAAGCTGCTGCGGAGGATGTACACGGAGTTGTACAGGAATAAAGGGATATATTTTTATTTGAGGAAGGTACTATTGTGGGGGTTGTGTCGTAAGATGTAGAGGGTTGGGGCTCTACTACTGGTGGTCTAACAACCGGTGCAATCCTGACGCGCCTTATACCTGACGTGGAGGGCTCTTCATCATGTCTCCGCTTTGAATTGTCGCGTGCTACAGATATCGCTGGTGAGGATTCGTCGGCGGGGAAGGAATCTGTGATCACAACTACACAGTCGTCGGGGTCATCTGTAATGTCGATGATGGGGTGCTGTACCTCATCGTCATTCACGGTTCTGTGGGAGAAGAGAAAAACAAGACTGTAGAATATAAGGAGTAGCACTTAAATATTTATTATATTTTGTAAATGACCCACTTAGGAGTGTGACGTGTTAGAAATGGACTCTGTAGAAAAATTGAGGTTCACGAGCCCATCCACATGTATTATATGTGGACCTACAGGATGTGGTAAAACTATGTTTATGCTATTCGACGTATCAATCAGTGTTCAACGAGTACCAAAATAATATTTTGTTCCACAAAGGTGTATATGATGTTAATTCGTTAAAGGGAAATGAACATACAGTCATTGTAATTGACGATCTCATGCTGGAGATGGATAAAACGTTTGCCGAGACATTTACAGTATTCTCTCACCATCTTAACATAAGCGTGTTCTTCATCAATCAGAATCTATTTTTCAAAAATAGATACATGCGCGACGTGTCGTTAAATACACAATATCTAGTTTTATTCGCGCAACGTAGAGATGTATCACAAATTTGGGTATTAGCCAATCAAATGTTCCCGAATCAACGTAATGAGTTTTTTGAAGTTTATAAAGAAGCTACAAGCCCGCGTTATGGATATTTGCTTTGCGACCTTCCTCCGCGAAACACGTTTAGGGTGCTTCTGAGAACGAATATATTTCCAAACGAGCCTGAAATGGTGTATATTCCAGAATGACAAAGAGGCTAAAGAAATACAGTGAATTACTAAAAATCTATTAACGACTGCCCCGAGCAATGCAGCAGATGTTTGCTAAAAATATCGACTCCGACTTTTTAAAATGCATCTGTGAAATCTGTCTTAACGTTATAAGTTGCAATGTATCAATGAAACCACCTCAGAAGGCTCGCCTACGCCGTTACAAGAACATAATACGTGCACTCGTTCGTAAAAGTCAAACTGTAGGGAAGAAAAAACGAATTATTGTACAAAGAGGAGGGTCATTCTTCCCCATCTTATTTTCAGTTTTGGGTCCTTTACTGACTAGATTAATATAATGAAGAAAGTGGTAGTGATTCCACACGAGATGTATGCTTCACTGCAAAGTTCAAAGAATCCAGACACGGATCTAGATCCCCGTAAAAACAGGCTTAAAAGAATGGAAAGCGAATTGCTAGCCCTATTAAACAGTGAAAAAACACCTGATGAGGAAAGAATCTTATATCAAGAAGCTCTGCAGAAATTTCTTCACGAGTATGAAAATTATAAGAATCCGACAGTGATTCCCGTGGCTATTTGGCACAGCACGGGGAACGATGGACATGGTGACATAGGACCTGTGTCCGTCGATAGATCTAACCAACCAAAGATTAAGGGGTCAGCCAAACAGAACATCGAGCATGTATTAAAAAGCACCCTCCCACATACATTGAGGAATAAAGGTATAAGCCTTTATAATCTATTGAATGAGGACCCAGCCATACAATGGGCCGATACAGGCGAGATCATTTTGGAAGGATCAAAGGTACAGGGATCGAATATCGTAGACATCGTCCATGATCTGGTAAGAAAGTGGGATACGCCCTCACCATCAGGATGGAAGCATATTAAAGCAAGACTACAACAAATAAATGTCCCCAAAACATTGATAGGAAATCTGAACAGGATAAAAGAACTGGAACATGCAACGCAAGTGACATAATTGAAAACGCCATGACCCCCGGCGGTAACATCTTTGAAGAGGAGAAAGAAGAGGTTAAACAACGGTGAACCCTACCCACGTGTCTCTAAAATACGCAAATGGCTAACATATTAAGAAGACGTTATTATGACATTTCTAACCCAGCCTCCTACGGAGGTGTAGATAGACTGTACAGAAGTGTTTACGGAGTAGGAAAAAAAGATGTTGAGGGATTTTTGCAGGAGCAGGACGCTTATACACTTCATAAGCCTGTGAGAAAAAGGTTTAAAACAGCCAAGACAACAGCTGCTTCGATTGACTCTATTTGGCAAGCAGATTTAACAGACATACAAAGATATTCTGTGTATAACGATGGTCACCACTACATTCTATTCATAATAGATGTATTCTCTAGATATCTGTGGCTAATTCCTCTGAAAAATAAATCACCTGAAACAGTTGCTAAACCCACCAAAACGCTGATGTTAAAAGAAAACCGCGTTCCTGGCTATTTATGTACGGATATGGGGAAGGAATTTATAGGCCGTGCTTTTCAGAACATGTTGACAGAGTTTAATATCAGCTATTACACTACCAATTCTATACATAAGGCTTCTTTAGCTGAAAGAGTTCAACGTACCCTAAAGGAACGCATGCACCGCTATTTTACACATAAAATCACATACAGATTTCTAGACATTCTGGAATCATTGGCCTCATCATACAACCGCTCACACCAGAGCACGATTGGGACAACACCTAACGAAGTTTTAGAAAGAGGTACGCGCCCAGAGGTGAGAAGAGATGGAACACCACCACCACACTCTAAGCGTTTCAAAATAAATAATTATGTAAGGCTATCGCGTTCGGGAAATAAATTCGCGAAGGGATTTGAGCAAGGGTGGACACGTGAGATTTTTGAAGTTATGGCTATGAGACCTAAATGTGAGATAATGATGTATTACGTTGAAGATTTGAATGCGGAAGAAATCTCAGGAGGCTTTTACCACGAGGAGTTGCAGAAAGCGGCATTTAATTTAGGAAAAAATGTGTTTAAAATTGAGAAAATTTTAGGGAGCAAAGGTTCAGGAAAGAGAAAAATGTACCTGGTGAAATGGCTAGGGTACCCAGAAAGCTTCAACACTTATATTAAAGCTGATGCAATAATGAAGCTTAAATAGTATGCAACATGGATCCTAACCATTTCTACGTCACACTCCCGTCCTCCTCGTCCCTGTCTGTACACCCTAACAACACACTAGCCAACTATCGCGCATAGGTTGTGCGAGCCTCTGCCCGCTTGCGACTTTTTAGGGTTAATGCACTTTGGACAGTCCAACGAAGGTGGTCCTTGTTGGGTAAGCTCGGCCTTAGCCGAGAGCATCCGAGTACCAATGAACAGTTTCTACCAGGTTTTTTCCCGAAGGGGTGAATGGAAACACTTCACTTCAAAAATTGGAGTTTTAGTTCACTCATAAATTTTTATTCACAAAGTATATACAGAACGAGGAACTGATAATCAGAAGTTTACAGGGGGAGAGGTTTTACCTCTTACAACAGCAGCTCAAGCAGGAATTTACTTTACAGGGGTAGAGGTTCGACCCCGTTTGACAATAGTTAAGGTAGGAATTGAAAGCGAGGAGGCTTGTCCTCCTCGAGTAAGAGTTACGGCAGGAATTTAAAATGAGAGAGGAGCCACCCCTGGTAACAACGGCTCAGGCAGGAATTTAAGGCGAGGGGGATCGGCCTCCTCGGGTAAAGGCTCAGGCAGGAATGAATTAATTTACAATACAAGAAATAAATAAGCCTCAATTTTGGGGGAATGCAGTTGAAGGTTAAGCTCCCACTTTAGCTGGAGAGCTACAGAATTCTGATGTTAAGCATAATTTAAGCAAAAAGTTAACAAAAAAATTACTAATTTTTGTAAGGTATACACTTTTGGGTGGCGACATAATGTCGGGGGCCGACATGTCCCGAGTACATTCAGTACATAAATTACATTATATTACATACATTAATTACCGTTAATTACAATTTTAGCAATTTGTTAATTGACATATCTAATACTGAAGTAATCTGAATAGGTCACACAATTTAAATAATGAAGGAGAGTTCTCCGTTGTTTTATAATTTAAAGGGGATTAACAACAATGTTATATATATTTATAGTTAACAGTGATTACGCCAAATTATGTCAAATATTATTAGAAGAATGGTTGGTTATTATAGTTTGAAAGTCTAATTAGCCAGCGATGAGGAAAGCGGAGAAAAAATACGGTGTACTTTTCATTTGAAAGTACACGGATATTAATGATAACGTAACACATAAGTAACGGAATTTGAATGACAATTAGGTAGAAGTAGTAAGTACAGGTAATGAGAACGTGGATAACTATGTGCCTAAGTAGATAATAACCAGTAGCCTGGCAGGAAACAATATGGTATATTATAATAATATAACATCACATCTTAACGTTATAAATTGGTAGCAGAGGCAAGAGAGAAGAGTTCGAATTCAGAGGCTCGCTTTTGACGACGTAATCGGAATTCGAACCTTCGTCTCAGCAATAATAAACAACTTGCGAGAGGTGAAATAAAAAAAAAAATAAAACGTAAAAAGAATACATGTACGTAATCATGATCGTCAAGGGACATGTACGACTGCACAAAGTAGTGTACACATATCATTCGTCACACAATAGGTTGTGTGCGTAATATAGACACGAGTAAACATAGACTGATAAGTTGATAGAGCATGACTAGACAATGGGTAATAGGTAATAAAATAGGTAATAGGTGATAAAATTAATAAAGGATAGCGGTCAAGAAAGAACATAGATGTATGAATGAGTATGGTTGAATAGTGAGTATAGTTGAATAATATTTATATTGCATAACACCAGACAGGACACAACATATAAATAATGACTTATAGAGAGTGAAGTTTTTATTATTATTAAAGAATTTACCATACATTGAATACGAAAGATATCCACATACTAAACACGTGATTCAGTATTCAAGGTATGGAAGGAAATTAAGTTACTTTATGACGTCAGAGTGATTTACTCTGTACGTACAGTATAAGTCATTATTTGGGAGAGATCAAAGGAGACGAATTAGAGAGGCACAGCTAAGGGAGGGACATTCGCTGTTTACAGCGAACTTCTAATGGCACAAACATGGATACTGTTCAACCATAGAAATGGTAAATCGCATGGTTGTGATACTGCCCTCCCCTGTGAAAAAGGATGTAATGGTGGGGTGGAAGTTTATTTACAATATATTAAAAAAAATGAAACAGCGACAATTTCGGATTAGATTAATCAAGTCAATTTAGTGGGAAGAATGATAATTATATTAATAAAAAAAAAAAGAAATCAAGGGGAATATTTTAAAATTACAACAAATAAATTAACAAGGTTGAGGTCTGATTACTAGAATTGTAGTGGAAACTCTAGATCAACAAGGTATGATAAGGTTCGAAGTTGTCACCTTTAAAAAAAAATTATAAGTATGATTAATTGTGGCAATCATACTACATAAACAATCTTATAGACTAATGAACCATCTAAGTTATTTCTGGCATTTCGACCTAATTATTTCAGTTAAAGTTCCAATTACAGGATTGAATCTAATTTAAGTTAAATTTTTAGTTTGTCCAACATTATAGTAACAAGATTACCTACTGAACCGTAATAAATTCGGAAAGATTTCCTGGGTTAAGATAATTTTAGGGAAAAAGATACATACATAGTAAATAATGATTAAAAGGAAAATTCGATTTTTAAGGTCCAGGAATTTTCAATTCATATGGTGACTACTTGAAGTGGAGTTTAATCCGTCAGTACTTACAGAGATAAAAGTTTCCGAAGTTATCATGATTTTCAGTAAAAAAACTGGTGCTGGTTAAGTGTGCGGTCTACCTAGCTTCGAGCAGTCTACCACAATTATGCGGTCTACCATCTGAGTTTTGACAGAATATAAACTAACGAAAATATCACGACTTAACCTAACCAATTATCAAGAGCGTACAGTTGATCTATTATTAATTATAACATTGTTTGTTTCTGGAATAGTATTTACTATTTACTAATAGATCAACTGTACGCCCTTGATAATTGGTTAGGTTAAGTCGTGATATTTTCGTTAGTTTTAACGAAAATATTCTGTCAAAACTCAGATGGTAGACCACATACTTAACCAGCACCGTTTATCGTTTATTTAAAAAAAAATTTTTACAAACTTTTTTTGGTTTCTTTTAATAAATAAAATTTTGTAATTAAATATATTTCTTGAACTAAATTTCTTATATTTTAATTCCTTTCCTTAAATACATTTATAAAAGTGTAATTTAAGATGATGTAGACCGCACACTTAACCAGAACTCAGATGGTAGACCGCACACTTAACCAGAACTCAGATGGTAGACCGCACACTTAACCAGAACTCAGATGGTAGACCGCATACTTAACCAGCACCAAAAAACTAATCGTATTTATTATGGTAGATAAAAATCGAATTAAATTTTATTGATGGACGAAGTCTTCAGCGGTGGGAGCACGGTTGCAGAATGTAAACTTATTGCAAGTCCGAATAAGTTGGTAAAATATTAAAATTGATTTAAAGAAAAGTAAAATTAATTTATTGAAAACATGAAAATTTATCTAGTTACCGTTTTAGATACTTAGATATTGTTATCCATTAAGAATATCCAGGGAAAAGGAAGATAGAATTTCGTAATAGATGATGTATAGACCTTCGGTCACGTATGTATTTATGTGCAGAGTGCAAGGGGTAGGTGATTTACCCAAAAATGGGGAAAAGGAATTTATAGTTGAAGTTATTCGTAATCGCGTATACGTATGTATAAATATGGGTAATAAGTGTGTGTAGCTGAGTAGGTATGTACAGTAGTGTGTAGAATATGAAAGTAATTGGTTCATCCCGTGAAGAACTGAATCCTTAGTGGTCAATGGTAAATCATGAAATTTTGAGAACGGATTAGCTTAGAGGTTGGTTCAAATTAACTTAATGAAGGCAACAGGCAAGATTATATATTGTAAGCAGCAATTAAGTTTAAATAAATTCAAATAATCCAGAGTAAACATCAAACAGTTAACTGCAATTAAATATAATTTATCGTGATAGCCAATGATTTAAGAAATTAAGACTAAGGTTTGTATGATAAAATTAAGATATGAGTAGTGAATTTCCTTTCCAATAAGTACGCCAATGATTTCAAGAGTGTTTCAGAGTGTGGGTAAGCGTAATTGGGTGAAAGTGTAATCAGTAGGAAAGTGAATTCGAATAGGTGTCAAAAGTAATAAAATTCAATCGGGATTATAGATTTTACGTAATAAATCGGTTGCACGTATTAAGGTAATTAAAATAAATACTTAAAGTAAATTAAGTGGTATTGAAAACTGAATTTAGGCACAGAATTAAATTCGACTAGTAACCTTCATAGCGTTATATTAGCAGTATCTCACCATTAATATTGACCAGAAGTATCAGTACGGCAATTGAATTTTATTTGACGAGTTGATGGGGCATAGATAATAACAGGTTTTAGTGGAATTCATGGTAGGGTACAGTTATGTAATTAGTAATATTGAATGGTGTAACAGAATTATTAGAAGGGGAAAAGGAATGGCATCCTGGTATAGTGTCAAAATTGGCTATAATTTTGGTTGATACCCTTAACAAATGGTAGACTAACAATTTAATGAAAATTACTCAAGATTAATTGAATAAAAAAAAATCAAGAATAAAAAGTTGAAAATAGAACTCAATTATGAGCTATACTGAACTGAACACTTATAGGTTATAAGTTCCGTATAATTAAGATTAATTTAAAAAATAAAACAAAAAACAACTTAACCTAAATTGAGGGTATGTTCGGTCATACGGTGAATTTCACGAACATACGAAGCCAGATAAATCAGCTGCATGGTTAGGTTGTCTTGCGATCGGGCATGTGGGTCATTCGGTTAAAGGTTTTCGCAACATGCCGGGAAGCAATGGACTGACCATACGAGCCTTGCTCACTCAAAAGGAGGTGGTGTATCGGGATTAAGAAGAATGGCTTTCACTGGTTTCAGAAGAGGATCCAGGAACAGCCAAAGAGAAAGATTTGCAAAGTAAAGGCAAGAAGGGCGAAAACATGAATTCGCGGAAGAAAAATGAAAATGATCGATGGAACGATCATATTATGGTAGTGAGGAATATTCCGCGCTTGCCCTTCCGCGCGTACAACTTCCGACGGAGGAGTAGGTTCGGGTTCGCTCCCGGCACCTATGGGCTTAGCCTCGGAATTAGGTGGAAATTCCTCTACCTTTGAAAACAAATCAAGTCATCTTCCTTAAATAGGGATTCAAGCGAAATGACCAAGTCGAAACTTAAGAAGATGAGTTTTCAAATTTATTTGGAATAGCCAGAACACTGGGAACTTCAAGTTCCGGCCTAACTGTCACTGAAGGAGGTGACTCGCTCTCGATGGAGTCACAGGGGTCTACTGTGAAGACATTCGAGTCTTCATACTCAAATTACCAAAAGTATGTTGGCTTTCTAGTCCCTCGTTCGGCGGAACTAGAACGGAACATTGACAATTGATGAAGAATCTTCCCCATCTGGTAGCAGTTCCTTTTTATTTTGAACTGGTTCCAGGGAGTCCGTCGGGCTCTCTGAAACGAGTCTTTCACCCTCAGCTGAAAAGACCGAAGAATAGGGGTGACAAACATACTCGAAAGGTGAGTTTTCTCCTCGAATTAGGCCTGCTTCTCTATCGGCCCAATAAAAATCGTGCGTAATAAGGAAATTCATCCCCAGGAGTAAGTCTCCATCCCAATTCAATTCAGATACGACCACAAATGGGGTCAGATAAGGGACTGAATCAAACTCAATAGGAAGGATGATTTCTCCGGTACTGTATTCTTCCCAGTCATCATCAATGCAGGACAAACGAGAATGCAAATCGAATTTTTCCGTAGCCACCTTGAGTAACTTCTTGTATACGTGTTGGTGAATGTAATTCGCCTGACAGCAAGTTTCAACAAGAGCCAAAACTGCTTGGTTGTTAATAGAAGTTTTCATGAAAATTTGTGGGCGTTCTTCCATGAGCTCCATTTCAAGAGTCCAAGAAGGCGTCTCCGAAACATGTGAACATGCTTCGTCTGCATCAGCGATGGTTTCGCACGAGGTTGGGGTATTGGGAGGAAAACCAAAATTTGGAATATCGCAATCAGGGGAATTGGGTGACCAACTGGAAAGACCTGATGTCGGCAATTGACAATACGTCTTTACGTGAGCACTTTGCTCTTTAGGAAAAGATTGCTTGCTACACTGCTCCGAATACCAAGTAACGGGGTTAAACAAGGAGTCGGTAGGACATGATCGATTCGTTACTAAACTGTTACTGTCATCATAAACACCACAATGATTATCAAAATTCACAAAAACTGACTCGCCTACAGGACCTTGTGGGGCATTCTCCCCAGCTGCTACTACAGCAGAAAAAGCATCATCTGAAGCAAGATGACGGTCATCATGACCAAAAAAATAAAAAACAGGGTCATCTTTCAGACCACTTAAACGAGGCGGCATTGCCGATTGGCCGTTGGCCGAAGTAAACTCAAAACAATTCGGGTCCTGTGGAGAAAAGTTATCAAAAACATGGTCATCCTGACCATCTAACGCGTCCTCTTTGGGACATGCATGGATATCCGATCCATCTAAACCAAAAACAACATCAGTAACAGAATTCGCGTCCTTTTTGGGACATGCATGGATATCTGATCCATCTAAATCAAAAACGAGGTCTTCTCGACCAAAGTTCACTGAATGAACTATGTCAGTTGAATCAATGTCCGAATGACTAAAATTACTGACAATTTGAGGAGCAGTGTCTAAATCATCGTACAAGTCATGGCCATCGGGACCAACATGGTTGTCCTGACCATGGTGAGAATAAATAAATTCTGATTTTCAACATCAGTTGCACAGCAATCATCCAAGTTGTCTGAATTCACATTTAATAAAGGATTGGTCACATCCCCATTTACATTACAACAATTATTAACGTAGGTATTACACTTACTTTCAACAAAACTTTCATCATAAAAACTTTCAACGGAAGTTTCATCATAAAGACTTTCAACAGAAGTACCTTTATAATTACATAAATCAACAATTTCATTGTTGTCGTTACTGTTTTCAACATTAGCATCACAAAAATCATCATCAGGAGAGGCTGTGAGTTCTAGCCTCGAAGGAAATTCATTTGATGAACAAGCTGGAACCAACGGTTCAGAGACAACTGAGTCAGAGAAGAAAGTTGGGTCAGGATTACCCAAATTTTCCAAGGGTGACGTTTCATCGTCACAATAAAGGTTCTGCTCGGGTGCCTCGCACCAGAGAAGGGAATAACGTCTTTTATCCCATTTATCGACGAAGCATCCATCCGAAAAGTCGAAATGGAATCCGTTGGGTCGTAGGGATTCTGGGCCAATAATTAAATCAAAATCGGGACAATATTCTAGCGGAACTAACGAGACACCTATACAGACAAGACAATCACCAATCCACATGGCAAGTTTAGTTTCCGCAAGGACGGGAATAAGGTTACCATCGGAATCCCGAATGTATGAAACGGATGGCGGTCCCTTAAAGAGAGGACACAGCAATTTATCCGCTAAAGACGCAGGAACAATACTGGACGAACATTTCGGATCAAAACGACCTAAAAGGGTCTCCTCTGGGCAACGGAGTTTGAAATCGATTTCGAGAATAAAATAAACTTTCTGGGGATTCCGAATGTACAGAACTCAAAGAGGAAGTGGATTGGGAAGGTGGGTCAGAATAAGGTACACTCAACGCCTTTCTACCCAGACCAGAAGGGTCAACGGAATCACTCCGATTCTCTACCGAAACAACATTATCGGGAGATGCGTTTTCGCGCAACACTGAAGGATGGTTACACGACTCATGAGCAAGGGACTGAAGGGAAATCCGGAACTGGTGTGCTCGTGTTCTGCTGTTTAAACCTTTAACGTCAACGTCCCATTTGACGGATCCCTGCCTGTCACAGTACTTCGTGATTTCCTGCAGACCTTTATATATATCATACCAAAAACGTTTAAATTCTACCCAAGACCATTGATATATTTGTCCATTGGACCAATCGATAAGAAAGGTACGGACGCGCGCGGCGTCACCGAAATTTGGGTCACAAGTGTCAAAAGCAAAACCGATTTTATCTGCATCTCTAAACGAATCGTCAATTTTACCGAACCAATCCTTAAAGGAGGGTTCTACAAATCTATTATTAACGCGACCGCGAAAATGAGGGACATCAACTGTACATTTCAGTACGGAAGAGGGAGTTATAAGATTAACAGTAGTGCATGTCAGGGGGGGTAATGGTTTGGACATTGTTAATCATAACACGTGTCGTTGACACGGAAGTGTGTGTGTGTAAAACAAAAATAACCATGTAAGAGAGAAGCAATAAAAAAATAATAAATGGAACAAAGTCTAAGTATTTTGAATAAAATTGAAAAAAAAACGAGATAAACAATGAAACAATTTTTTTCATATAGTTACGAGATAACGTAGAACAAAATGGGCGACTCTGCATTTACTCCGGATGCAGCAATCTACGAGTAATTTTCGAATCTCCCAACGCTGAAGTCTCGTTGGCAAGGGTCGAAATTCGGTCAAAATCACACTAGAAAAAAGGGTTACAGTATAATAACGATAACATAAATTTTCACTAAAATTAAGTTAAAAGGTTTAAATTAAAAAAGGAAAAGAAAAAGAAAAACCTAACCGGGTACAACTAAATAAAAATGCGAGTTATGGGTATAAATATCAGAATTATGACTGATCGAATCGATTCCCCACAACAAAAATCTAAAATGATATTAATTAATATTCTTAATATACACAATGTGCAGATAATTTTATAAAAAGAATTTAAAAAATTCAGATTTATAATCTGTTGGGAAAAATAAATACGTGAATACTGAATCAATGACAACGTCTGATTAGTACTGTATTTCGTATTACTATCGAACAGTTAATTAAAATCAATTAATTTAAAAAAATGATTAAGTGTTTATAAAGTCACTTCACTGTTTCACACTAAAAAGGGAAAAATAAAAGTGAATTACAATTACTAAAATTAAAGAAAATGATAATTAAGAACACGATTTAAACGTAGTAATTTTTTACTAAAACGATTAAAAATAAAACTCATCACAAACGGAGAGTGAGGGGTTCAGCAGGCTGGTGCCTCCGAGCCTCCACGAAACTTTGAAGAAGGTCAGCTTCACTCAGCTCGGAGATGGGTGTGCCGCTCGTCTAGCAGACGAGAGGGAGGGGTGACGTCATCTGATCGCCACGACGGAGCATACAAACGTTGAAGGAAGATTGTAGGCAGGAAGACGGTCGAACGGTTGATTGGAGAAAAATATGAACAATAATTCAAAAGTTGATTGAAGATTAACGATAAGTTGTATTAAATTGAGGTTGCAGATGGTGGGGTTGGAGTCCAAGTTGAAGAGGTTGCGGTCGACGTCGAACGAGTGAATCCATGAAGTGTTTCAAAAAATTGTTAAAGTAGGGACATCCATTGACGGACGACGGTTTTTTTCGGTGGGGGACTGAAACAGTCTCGGTGTTGGGGAACTAAAGCGGTCTCGGTGGGACCTCCAGCGTCGCACATAGGTTGTGCGAGCCTCTGCTCGCTTGCGACTTTTTAGGGTTAATGCACTTTGGACAGTCCAACGAAGGTGGTCCTTGTTGGATAAGCTCGGCCTTAGCCGAGAGCATCCGAGTACCAATGAACAGTTTCTACCAGGTTTTTTCCCGAAGGGGTGAATGGAAACACTTCACTTCAAAAATTGGAGTTTTAGTTCACTCATAAATTTTTATTCACAAAGTATATACAGAACGAGGCACTGATAATCAGAAGTTTACAGGGGGAGAGGTTTTACCTCTTACAACAGCAGCTCAAGCAGGAATTTACAGGGGTAGAGGTTCGACCCCGTTTGACAATAGTTAAGGTAGGAATTGAAAGCGAGGAGGCTTGTCCTCCTCGAGTAAGAGTTACGGCAGGAATTTAAAATGAGAGAGGAGCCACCCCTGGTAACAACGGCTCAGGCAGGAATTTAAGGCGAGGGGGCTCGGCCTCCTCGGGTAAAGGCTCAGGCAGGAATGAATTAATTTACAATACAAGAAATAAATAAGCCTCAATTTTGGGGGAATGCAGTTGAAGGTTAAGCTCCCACTTTAGCTGGAGAGCTACAGAATTCTGATGTTAAGCATAATTTAAGCAAAAAGTTAACAAAAAATTACTAATTTTTGTAAGGTATACACTTTTGGGTGGCGACATAATGTCGGGGGCCGACATGTCCCGAGTACATTCAGTACATAAATTACATTATATTACATACATTAATTACCGTTAATTACAATTTTAGCAATTTGTTAATTGACATATCTAATACTGAAGTAATCTGAATAGGTCACACAATTTAAATAATGAAGGAGAGTTCTTCGTTGTTTTATAATTTAAAGGGGATTAACAACAATGTTATATATATTTATAGTTAACAGTGATTACGCCAAATTATGTCAAATATTATTAGAAGAATGGTTGGTTATTATAGTTTGAAAGTCTAATTAGCCAGCGATGAGGAAGGCGGAGAAAAAATACAGTGTACTTTTCATTTGAAAGTACACGGACATTAATGATAACGTAACACATAAGTAACGGAATTTGAATGACAATTAGGTAGAAGTAGTAAGTACAGGTAATGAGAACGTGGATAACTATGTGCCTAAGTAGATAATAACCAGTAGCCTGGCAGGGAACAATATGGTATATTATAATAATAACATCACATCTTAACGTTATAAATTGGTAGCAGAGGCAAGAGAGAAGAGTTCGAATTCAGAGGCTCGCTTTTGACGACGTAATCGGAATTCGAACCTTCGTCTCAGCAATAATAAACAACTTGCGAGAGGTGAAATAATAAAAAAAATAAAACGTAAAAAGAATACATGTACGTAATCATGATCGTCAAGGGACATGTACGACTGCACAAAGTAGTGTACACATATCATTCGTCACACAATAGGTTGTGTGCGTAATATAGACACGAGTAAACATAGACTGATAAGTTGATAGAGCATAACTAGACAATGGGTAATAGGTAATAAAATAGGTAATAGGTGATAAAATTAATAAAGGATAGCGGTCAAGAAAGAACATGGATGTATGAATGAGTATGTTTGAATAATGAGTAAAGTTGAATAATATTTATATTGCATAACACCAGACAGGACACAACATATAAATAATGACTTATAGAGAGTGAAGTTTTTATTATTATTAAAGAATTTACCATACATTGAATACGAAAGATATCCACATACTAAACACGTGATTCAGTATTCAAGGTATGGAAGGAAATTAAGTTACTTTATGACGTCAGAGTGATTTACTCTGTACGTACAGTATAAGTCATTATTTGGGAGAGATCAAAGGAGACGAATTAGAGAGGCACAGCTAAGGGAGGGACATTCGCTGTTTACAGCGAACTTCTAATGGCACAAACATGGATACTGTTCAACCATAGAAATGGTAAATCGCATGGTTGTGACACAACTTTGTAACAGATCTCCACGGACCCATTGAATTGGGTCGTGATTCGTATGAGGTGAGGGTATGTGAAATTCAGCTGGACACCCTCTTTTTAAATATTGATTATAAAGATACCGTTTTTACGATTCTTAGAGACTGTAATGAGTGTGAAAAAGCCGGGGTAACTCAGGATGAAACTATACGTATCGCTCGGACTAAGGTTGCACGTTATTACAGTACAGAAGTAACACTAGGGTCGGGCCGTTATGGTTCGGCTGAGGATGTTGTGAGAGACTTAAACGTAAGTTTAAAAAACTCAAATCTTACGAATGATTTATTAGGCGAAATCGTAAACAAAAAAAACTCTGCACATACTCTAATCCTAAAATCAAAGGCTAACAAAAATATTAGAGACCGAAGAGTGTTCAAAAATTATAACCGAGGGGCGATATCAATCAGCCTTCCAAAGAGATACCTTTCACGATGCACAGCATGACTTGTCCAGCTTAATGTATCAATTGAAGATGGAGAAATTGGGTGAAAGCTCTCAGCCCCCAGACATGTGCTATATTTACAGCAATATAGTGGGGCACCAGTTTGTTGGGGATACCCAGGCACGCCTGCTGCGCATTGCCCACATCCCCAACCATAGAGGAAGGAGTTTGATTATTACCTGACAGACCCTATTATGTGAATGTCGCAACTAATCTAATAACCAATATCTCAATATATATAAGAACGATTGAGGGTAAAAATTTCCCATTCGGTGATGGGAGCTTAACAGTGAAGCTGCACTTTCGACGCACTGAGTAAGAATGGACAGAAAGCCTTTCACCGTCTATCGAGGTGTGAGATACCAGCGTAGTAGTGGACTTGGATCCATTTTTTCAACCATACTACGTACGGCTGTTCCTTTGATGAAGAGGGGTGCCAGATACCTCGGAAGGAAGGCTACAATCAGGTCTTAACACTGCAGAAGACATATTGGCTGGGGCTAAACCTAAAGAAGCTCTAAAAAAACATTTAAACGTGCACGGGATGAAATCGTCAAAGATGCAAAGAGAAAAATGCGTGGTGGTGGGAAGAAGAAGAACTGGTCGGAAGAAGGGATTACCACCGTGGCATTAAGCGTAAAAGGATATCAAAAAAGAAGTGTTCTAAGCGAATGAAACCTATGGTTGACCATTTTTTTAACTGATATAAGCTAAGGACATTGATCTCATGAATCATAGTTTGTTTACTACTTGTCGAGAGAGGAGGCACTATTTCTAACTCGTCATGGCACGCTTCATCCATCCGTGTAGTTCACAATGCTGTAAATCGGAGCTATCCCTCTTTGAGATGCCCAACTCAAGTTTCTATTGAACACAGTGACTTTATTACAATTAACCCTTTAAACACAATTAGTTCCCCGAGTGCCCCTATAGAATTCGTGATACCCAGCTCAGGCCCTTACTTTTTTGATCCAAGCTGTGTGCACATGTACGCTAAACTACGTATAGCCCATTCTGATGGAACGGACTGCGATGACAAATATGCTGTATACCCTGAAACAAACTTTCTGCACTCCATATTCAACCAGTGTGACGTATATTTAAATCAGGTCAACATATCGGCAGGCACGGGGTACTATCACCTACGAGCCTATCTGGAAAATGTCCTCAACTTTTCCAAAGAAGCGAAGGCTACCTTTTTAAGTGCCGAGGGATATTATCAAACTAAAGACGAAAGTAGTATAAAGGACAAATTTAAAAATTCTAAAAAGAAGATATACGAGTGTTTTGGACGCCTGCATACAGACTTCACATCCCAGGAGAAGTTGCTTGTGAATTGGGTGGATATGAAAATAAAGCTCACCCGCACGAGTCCTGAGATCTGCTTACATCTGGATGCTGATCAAGAGGAGGGAGCAAAACCCGTTGTGGTTCACATTATGGAGACATATCTCCACGTACGGCGTGTGAAATTAAGTTCACCAAAACAACTAGAAATTGAGAAAAATTTACTAAACGCTACAGTAAAATACCATATTAACAGAGTACAAATCAAACTATACACGGTGCCAGCAGGGTTAGCATCGAAACAGATAGGAAACATCGCCCTGGGAAATCTTCCTAAAAGGATATTAATCGGAATGCAGAACCACGCTTCGGTGAATGGAGAATGTAAAAAGGGTGCCTTTAAATTCGAGAATTTCGGACTTAAAAATATAACTATACGTTAATGGTATTGCGTTGGGTGGAACATTGGATACAGACTATTCATCAGACGCTGTGTCACCGCTTTGCGCGAGAGCCTATAGTAATGTGGCCCATACTGCAGGTGATTGTGATGAGCCCGGTAATGGGGTAACGCGGAAAGAATTCATTCATCAATTTAACCTTTATCCGTTTGACATCACACCTGACTTATCTGCTAGCGTAAATACGCATTTAAGTCCACAACAAAGCGGAAACATCTCAGTGAGGTTGGAATTCACCCAGCCTATAGACGCGCCTATTAGTGTACTAGTATATCTCGAGTCACAAGCTCTAATAGAAGTAGACAGATTTAGGGGCGTTATCACTGACTTTTAAAATGGATGCGAATACACTTCAGAGAGTAATGAATAGTGAACGAATCACACGTTCCAAATTTATCGGTGTGTTTGCAAAGAATGAAACATTGAATTTTCAACTACGCGAGATTGCGGTAGTCTTATTGTGAACACAGATCTCATCGGTAATGAAGGGATTCATTGAATTGCAATCTATTTTAAAATAGGAACCGTATGTACTATTTTGATTCACTCGGGACTCAACCCTTGAGTGACCCTGTTATTGTAAAACTTCTCGATCAGTTACATATCCCCGAAGTTGTATGGAACCCATTCCGATTACAAGGTTATTTTAGTAATACTTGTGGAGTGTACTGCATTTCATTTCTCATGCATATGTCACGTGATAAAGAGTTTATAAATTTTTAAAATTATTCGACCCGTGTCACACTCAACGAAACGATGAAATGGTATACAGAAAGATAAAAAGCCGTTTTCTGATTGTGCGTACTCGTTGTATAGTATGATGTTTCGTTCGTGTGTATATTTGTAACGTTAGTTTGTATATTCTGTAGATTAAGATAGTTGTTGTACTAAAAATATGATCTTTCATTTAATGAATTGATGAAAATACATTGTCTTCTTCCCCCCAAAAAAGATCGAAACAAAAAATCACTTACATTATTTTGTTAATGATGTGACAATCGTTGGGCTGACTGCTCGGTAATTCCTCCGTATTGAGGTCCATGACACGAGGTTCTTCAAAAGATTGTATAACACGTGTCAAATCCTCATCGGACCTTAAAGGAGAAAGAATAATGTTCATACTGAACCTTTTTTAATAAAAACATATACAGAGTATACATATAGTAAGAGTATTACAATGTGAAGATATATTTCAACCGCTCAGAGAAGCTCCTTTAAGAGATAATTACGAATAACATTTGAATTTATAAAAAACATGCAAAAGATTGCTATAAAAAATTCAATGAATCGATTTTAGCATAATTGCAGACTAATTGCGGATACCTAGATGAAATATTTTTAATATGACGAGATACTACATCCCTCCACATATATATGTTGAAATAATCCTCTTTCTGACAGTTTGTGAATAATTGACAAAAAAATAAAATTATAGACACTTACATTTCTATGGTATTCCCTTGCGTCGAATCGGATCGTAAGGAGCGTCATTGCAAATATCATCAACGGTTTGCGTTGGAAATAATCCATCCCGGTCAACCGCGTTAAAAAGATTAATTGTGGACAATGCTACAATGTCACCATCTTAATATAAATCCGGAAAACTATAAATTTCTTGACTCATGGCAGAGGGAATATTTATTCACTGTTGAAAATAGTTACTGTGACTCTCAGCTGAAAATATTTCCTTTTTTACGCATGATCCAAAGCACCGCCCCGATAGACTAAGAGTGGCTCCTAAGTTTAATGATTGGCTGTCAGTGTAACTGGGCGGAATCTAATTTGTGTACTAATCGTAACACCGATATAACGGGTCCATGCTTTGGTCGACTAATGGTGTCTTTATATTCTCTCCATAGATTTAAAGCTCGTATTACCCCTTGCTGTCTCTACCACGGCAATATTTGCGTCCATACTTGGTTTTCCCCAACCCACCCCTTTATGCAATATTGATCAACCATCACAACAATATTTTATTATTTTGCGGCCACACTAGTTGAGTCTCAATTGTTCAGATGCATGTCGTTATAGGAATATCTTCATCAGAGTCGCTCAGCTCAGTACCGTAGGAAACAAAATTAGCGCAGCTACTCTTCATTACTCTGACATTAACAGCACAGTAATATCCTATGACACAAACATCATTAGGAAATCTAGAAGATTTTTATGCATTATCATGTTTTGCTGCCATACTAAACTCAGCTTTCCCAAGATTCCTATATTCTCTCCGTAGATTTAGTGCTCACATCGTGTATTGGCACTTGCAAATCTCTACCACAACAATATTTGCATCCACACTTTTCTCGGTTTTCCCTAACCCACCCCTTTATGCAATATTGATCAACCATCACAATATTTTATTATTTTGCTGCCATACTAATTGGATCTCAATTTCTCGGTTACAAGTCGTTATAGGAATATATTCATCAGCGTGGCTCAGCTCAGTACCACAGGAAACAAAATTAGCGCTGATACTCTTCATAATCCTGGCATTAACAGCACAGTAATATCCTATGACACAAATATAAAATCTAGAAGATTTTTGTGCATTATTACGTTTTGCTGTCATACTATTCTTTTTACTTCTCGCGTAGGAGTGTGATTAATTTGCATTTAGTTATTGAATGTCTGCTTGGGATGGTAGATAAATGGGTACCCTAGGTATCCTAGTGGTTAATACGCTGGGTTGATGGTTGAAAGCTCAGGCGTTGACAATGTAATTTCACCCCGCCAGTGCTGGAGCTTAGTTCGGATTCCACGTTAAACTGTAGGTCTAAGGCGGAGTGAAAGGTTTGACCCTCGTCAAAATGAACAATTTGGGGAAAAGGAAAACCGAATTAGCTATTATTATTAATGTAATTTACACAACGGTTAGGTTCCAGTTACAAAGAGAATCTATGACCTGAATTTATTGCATATAATCCTCGTATGTATTTTTTTTCTTCTCTAAAAGGCCTTTTGAAAATCTCTGTATTAAATATAATCTCCACAAGAAATTATAAATGTTTTTGTTTTTCTTTACATCCCTTTATTTATATTTTAAAAAAGATTATTATATCGAAATAGAATAAACAAAACTTTCTTTGTGTGTGTGTGTGTGTGTGTGTGTCTGTGTGTGTGTGTGTGTGTATGCGTGGTCCTCACTTTCTCTGACAAAAATCTCTCTCTCTCTGTATATATATATATATAATATATATATATAAGAATTTTAAATTCAGTTTTACTTCACTAGCAAAAGTAATTTTATTCATTTCTTTCCATTTTTTGATTCATTCATTTCAATAACTATGAAGAACCGTGCAAATTAAACGTAAAGAAAAACAACGAAGTTGATGAAATATTAAACATTTATATACAAGGAAGACAATCGCGTGGAGGCAGAAGAGACGGAAGTGAGTCTTTGAGTGAAAGTTTGACCCACATTCCATTCTCGCCAGTTCGCTGTCAACCTTTGCGACCTTCAAAAAAGCCTCGGGCTAATATGGGTGAATCTTTTACGTACATGCCTCCATTTCCTCCTCCTCTAACATAATGTGAAAATAGAAAATAAACGTTATTGTATGAGAATAATTGTTACTGCCAAATTTAATATACATTTCAGTATATCTTCGACATATTATTAAACCTGTTTTCATATGGAAATTTAATATAAATGTGTGTGTGTGTGTGTGTGTGTGTGTGTGTTGTGTGTGTGTGTATAGATTTTTCAAATTGAAAGAATTAATAAAATGAACGAAAAAAATTTACGAAATTGTAAGACACATATTGTGAGTGTATATATATATATATATATATATATATATATATATATATATACAGAGGAATGACAAAAGTAAATAGACCTTTAGTTCAAGTTAGTTAAAATAATTATATATATATATATATATGCACTAAAATCACAAAAAAACACGAGATCTTATTAATAATGTGAATATATCACGAAAGCGCTCGGACTTTGTGTTTCCTTTTCCCTGTGGTTGTTTGCTTATATATATATATATATATATATACATACAGAGGAATGACAAAAGTAAATAGACCTTTAGGTGAAGTTAGTTAATATAATTTTATATTTATATATATATATATAAATAAAGTGTGAATTAATATTTTTGTATGAAATTAGCTTAAAAACAAACGAATAAATGAATATGTTATTGGAATGATTTATTTTTTTATTTTTTCTGATTTTGTGCAGAAGATAAAGTGTGTATTTAATTTCTATTTATTTATTTTATAAACAAAATAGTGCTTTATTTATTTCGGTTTAAATGTATTTCTTTTAATGTTAATATTGTTTTAATAATTAATTCTCTTAAAGGAGAAAGTTGACTTGCTTTGGCAACTCGTGTGAATTAAAATAAGTGGTGGTATTTAGCAACTCACCCTAATAATGTATACCTGAACAATTAAAATAAAAAGTGGTATCTGGCAACTCAAACTTCCTCTATATAAGAGCTGCCTGGCCTCAGAACGGTCAAAATGATGCGAACTTCGGCGGAATAAAGATCTCTCTCTCTTTTCTTCTTAGGTTAAGACTCAGGTTAGGTTTCCCTTTGGGGGGTAAGGACATCCCAACTTCTCACCGAAAGACCTCCTCCGTCTCTCCTTTCTCTTCCTCTCTTAGGTTAAGGCAACCCCTTTGGAGGACGTCATCCTCCCTTCTCCCCCCGAAGACCCCTCCTCTCTCCCCTTTCATTGCATACCCTTCCCCCTTCATTGCATACCCCCCTTTGCAACATTGCTCATTGTCTCTGCAACATCTCTGCACTCTCCCATTTTGCGCCCATACTACTCACGTTGTTACATGGTGGGATCTCTCGTGTGACTGAAGATTCTCTCCAAAGGAGAGAAATCGAAGTGTCGTGCCCAGGAGTCCTTATAACGAGGTTGAGGTGTGACTTTTCAAAGGCAGAGGCAAATACCTTAAGTCTTAAGTGAATCGTCGCGATGTGGCCGTGTCGATATATATATATATATATATATATATATATATATAAATAATGCTAAATAAACATATTAGCCATGTTCCTACTTGTCTCTTTGATAATTGTAGGGCAAATGTTCTAATGGGATGGTAACTTAGGAAAATAGCGGAATCCTTTCAAGGGCCAAGCAGCGTCTCTTTGTGAGAAGTTCGAAATTGTATATAGTCTGTGAGTGATTTTCTGGGACGTTATTAACCTATAGCTGAGGAAAAGATACAAAAGCACTACAGAGTGATCCAAAAGTTAAACAAATAAAATGGTAGTCACATTTATTCTTTCGATTTATTTAATCTTTTGCTGGATTTTTCTCAGAGCAAACGATACTCATTTTATAAAAGCATTATTTGTTATTTTTCGTTATTTAATTTATTATATATATATATATATATATTTATATATATATATATATATATGTGTGTGTGTGTGTGTGTGTGTGTGTGTACAGCAATTTACTAAAAAATGTAGTATGTTCTTTATTTTTAAAGTAAAGTGTGTTAAAAGTATTCCAAGGAAAAATAAGCTGTTTGTTTAAAGTAATTGCAGCGTTTTTAAAAATATTTTAAATCAATATTTTATCATTAATTTATGGTATTGTTTGTCTACCGTTATATTACAGTCATAAATGCCATATTATGAAGCGGTGAATGCAACTCTCTTTAATTAATATGATAATTAGAAAAAAAAACAATTATACGTCTAAAATTTTGTTACTGTATGAACTGATCACGGCGGAAATATCTACACTTTATTAAGTAATCGCGGGTCTCTCGAGTTCTCTCTAGTTTCAATTATTTCAATTGCAGAAAAATAAATCGGTAAATAAACGTACGTTTTAAATCCAGATAATTGAATTCCAGTGTCGTACGGTATAACTAATCAAACTGTATAAAACAAAACAAAACGGAGGCTTGAGTGAGGTCAGTTTATTTTTTAAGTTTTCCAAAGACATTTTTCAATTAAGGCCCTCCTGGGAAGAAGTGGCTAAGCGACAAAAGTAAAAAACGTCAGAAAACGCAGCTAAAAGTTGTACCAATTTGAAAGTGGAATAACTTTTGAACTTTTGAAGATATTTCGTCGGAATATCTTCAAAAGTTCAAAAGTTATTTTATTTCAATATCCGCGGATGCGGATGCGGATATTTAGTTAATCTAGCAATATAATATAGAATTATGAATATATGACATAATTTTTCAAATTTCGTGATATTACTAGTATGGCAGGCAATGCATAAGAATTAAAATTAATATTAATATTTTCATTATGATAAAAATAATAACTTTCTCAAAAGTTTCTGCCACAGAAAATTCAATGAAACAAGATTCATTCAATTTTCTGTGTAACCAGCTATTTATATTTTGAGGTTTATATTTGTTTGTTCATTAGTAATTAATTTATACTTTACATGAAATGTGCATGACTGGGCCTTATAAGCTACTTTATAAGCTAATTTAATTGTAAATTGTATAATTTATAAGAGGTAATATCCGCATAACATCCGCAGTCAGAATTGCGGATGCGGATATCCGGTCCACCACTAAATTATTTATATATACTGTATATATATATATATATAGAGTGCAGTGGTGTAGTGGTTATCATATCTGACCGGCAATCGGAAGATCCCGGTTCGATTTCCGGGTGGTTACTTCATTTTTTCATTTGTTCGTTCTCCCTCCTCATCTTGCGCGGAACGTTCTTCTATACAAGCGTCGTTCTTTACGTTAATTATACTGTGTGTTGTTTGCAGTTGAAATTTATATATATATATATAGAGTGCAGTGGTGTAGTGGTTATCATATCTGACCGGCAATCGGAAGATCCCGGGTTCGATTTCCGGGTGGTTACTTCATTTTTTCATTTGTTCGTTCTCCCTCCTCATCTTGCGCGGAACGTTCTTCTATACAAGCGTCGTTCTTTACGTTAATTATACTGTGTTGTTTGCAGTTGAAATTTATATATATATATATATATATATATATATATATATATATATATATATATAATTTCAACTGCAAACAACACACAGTATAATTAACGTAAAGAACGACGCTTGTATAGAAGAACGTTCCGCGCAAGATGAGGAGGGAGAACGAACAAATGAAAAAATGAAGTAACCACCCGGAAATCGAACCCGGGATCTTCCGATTGCCGGTCAGATATGATAACCACTACACCACTGCACTCTATATATATATATATATATACAGTATATATAAATAATTTAGTGGTGGACCGGATATCCGCATCCGCAATTCTGACTGCGGATGTTATGCGGATATTACCTCTTATAAATTATACAATTTACAATTAAATTAGCTTATAAAGTAGCTTATAAGGCCCAGTCATGCACATTTCATGTAAAGTATAAATTAATTACTAATGAACAAACAAATATATAAACCTCAAAATATAAATAGCTGGTTACACAGAAAATTGAATGAATCTTGTTTCATTGAATTTTCTGTGGCAGAAACTTTTGAGAAAGTTATTATTTTTATCATAATGAAAATATTAATATTAATTTTAATTCTTATGCATTGCCTGCCATACTAGTAATATCACGAAATTTGAAAAATTATGTCATATATTCATAATTCTATATTATATTGCTAGATTAACTAAATATCCGCATCCGCATCCGCGGATATTGAAAAAAAAATCCGCATCCGCAGATGTTGAAAAACTGACATCCGTCCACCACTAAATTCTATTATATATATATATATATATAATATATATAGATTTATATATATCTATATCTATATATATATATAATAATACCCAAAAGTAACGCCCTTTTAATAATTGTATCTTTATAGTTTTATACAGTATAATTTTTTAGTTTTATATTGTATCATTTTGTTATTTTTTAGTTTTTACTGAGAAAGTACTTATTATTTTTCTTAAAATGCTGTATTTTTCTTAAAAACCTTATTATTTCTCTTAAAATGCTGTAATTGATTTATTTCCTTCAATAAAGAGAATAAACTAAAAAGGGCGTTATTTTTGCCGCACCCTTTATATATATATATATATACATATATATATATATATATATAGTAATATATAATTATATATATATATTATATATATAATATTGGCACAACTTTTAACTGTGTTTCTTGGCGTTTTTAACTTTTGTCGCTGAGCCACTTCTTCCTAGGAGGGCATCAATTAACCTTATTTACCCAACCAATCAATTCCCTTTTACATCTCGTTGAAAATCCGTTCATAGTTTCTACAATGTTTACATCAATATATTTGTAAATGATACGTAGTTGGCAATTATTTATAATTAAAAGCAAAAGTGTTCAGGAAATCTCTCTTTTCGACTATGCACAGCACCTCTCCCTATATTATTCCTGTTAGCATTCTCCTAAAATCGATCCAATCTATACTAATTCTGCTTCCAAATTTCTAGTTCCACAGTCTCTTTCTCTTTTGGCCTTACGCGCGGACACGCAGAGACTGGCTAAAAAACACCATTCAGTTATTGGTAGAATTTATTCATTATATGAAGAGGGTCGCGCATCCGCTCTGAAATCTTCACTATTTTTTTTTGTTATTGTATTTATTTGCTTTTTTGAATGTATTTGAATCGTCTCTCTATTGACAGTTACTCTTAAATGTTGTGTCCGATTCATTTCTTTATTTTTTTTTTTTTTAAGTAAAATTATTCTCTGGTTCTTGTTTTGTATCTTATTGTGTTTCATACCTCTTCCCTACTGTCATAAATTATAGCAATTAAAATTCATACTCTTCGCCTCATATGCATCACAAACAAACAAACAAATATATATTTATATATATATATATATATATATATATACACACATTTAACTGCAATGACCACGCAGTATATTAATGTATAGAAACGACGTAAGTATAGAGGAGCGTTCTGCACACGAGGATGAGAAATAACGAACAAATGAAAAATGAGGTGAACCGCCCGGGAATCGAACCCAGGATCTTCCGATTGCCGGTCAGATGCGCTATCCATTACACCACGGGCCTCGATCAGTCATAAGTCGAAATTCTCCTACAGGGCAGAAACCATGCCCTGAGAGGGCACCCTCGCAAATCGTGAATATTTAACTGCAATGACCACGCAGTATATTAATGTATAGAAACGACGTAAGTATAGAGGAGCGTTCTGCACACGAGGAAGAGAAAATAACGAACAAATGAAAAGAGGTGAACCGCCCGGGAATCGAACCCAGGATCTTCCGATTGCCGGTCAGATGCGCTATCCATTACACCACGGGCCTCGATCAGTCATAAGTCGAAATTCTCCTACATAGGCAGAAACCAATGCCCTGAGAGGGCCCCTCGCAAATCGTGAATATGTACATTTAACTGCAATGACCACGCAGTATATTAATGTATAGAAACGACGTAAGTATACATTAATACTGCGTGGTCATTGCAGTTAAATGTACATATTCACGATTTGCGAGGGTGCCCTCTCAGGGCATTGGTTTCTGCCCTATGTAGGAGAATTTCGACTTATGACTGATCGAGGCCCGTGGTGTAATGGATAGCGCATCTGACCGGCAAGCGGAAGATCCTGGGTTCGATTCCCGGGCGGTTCACCTCATTTTTCATTTGTTCGTTATTTCTCTTCCTCGTGTGCAGAATGCTCCTCTATACTTACGTCGTTTCTATACATTAATATACTGCGTGGTCATTGCAGTTAAATGTACATATTCACGATTTGCGAGGGTGCCCTCTCAGGGCATTGGTTTCTGCCCTATGTAGGAGAATTTCGACTTATGACTGATCGAGGCCCGTGGTGTAATGGATAGCGCATCTGACCGGCAATCGGAAGATCCTGGGTTCGATTCCCGGGCGGTTCACCTCATTTTTCATTTGTTCGTTATTTCTCTTCCTCGTGTGCAGAACGCTCCTCTATACTTACGTCGTTTTTATACATATATATATATATATATATATATATATATATATATATATAACCGCAACTCTGTGGTATATGTAAGGATGCAACAGATGAGACAGGGGCGATGAGGTGTGATTTTTGTCAGCTACTTTTTGAATGGTGAGATGAAAAAATCTCCCTTATAACGAACGCAAAGCAGTTAATGGGATAAAACTTTTCTGCAAAACTGCTTGACCGAATTAAACTCTTTTACAGTATTTAAAGCAGAAAGAGACTACGAGAAGAGAATGAAAGAGGAAAGTGGGAACAAAGAACAGTGGAAAACGGAAGAAACGGAGAAAGGCGGAATAGAAAAAATCAGATACCGTCACAAAACGAGGCCGAAAACACAGGCGACAAAGAGTGTAAAGACAACGCACAGCATAAGGGCAAGGAAGGACACAAACACAACTAGCACAAATAGGACAAGACAAGAGTGCAGTCAAGAAAACGGAATGAAACTGTCCCCCAATAAGGAGCAAAAAATAAAGACCAAGAGTAAATATGGGGAAGGAATTATATACAGGTATTATATAAAAGATAATTGCAGATTTAAAAGAGGACAATGTATATATGAACATCCCCCAATATGCAACTTCTTCTATAATAATGGTCATTGTAAATTTGGAGACGGATGTAAATTCTACCACCCAGACATCTGCAGGACTTACGCAAAATATGGAACCTGCAAATTCGAGAAAAAATGCTACTATCAACATCTCCCGACGGACTCAAAGAACAAAGGAAAAAGTTTAAAGGACAATAGGAATAACAACAATAGGAACAACAATAGGAACACAATAAGCAGTTGACATGCAGTTGACACAGCTGGAAACCCCCGAGCCAAACCACTACCGGGCAAGACGCTACCAGTACAAGTAGGCGGAAACGGATCTCTCTCGGAGGATCATAGGGCAACGAATCAAGCGATATCGAAGGAAAACTTGAAATGCGCAAGGGGCAACGAAAAACAAAGAACATAAAAATTGTCGTGGTTAATATTCAAGGAATAAGACCAAACCAATCACTCAATAAGGTTTCGTACCTGAAAGGATTTATGGACGAAACAAGGGCGGACATCGCATGCCTCACAGAAACTCATCTTAAAGATTGCCAAGGAAATTGTGAAAACTGCGAACATTGTATTGATAAGAAAGAGATAAATATAGAGGGCTTCAACTTACTAAGAGCGGATAGAACGACGAGACGTAAAGGTGGCTGTGCTATATATGTACAGGAAGGCCATATGACAGAGACGACAATAAGTAAATCAAACAGCTATGTGGAATTCCTAGCACTGAAAATAGAAAAACTAAACGTGATAGTAATAGTCATCTATAGACCTCCAAGCACCCCAACCGAAAAATTCTCGGAGGCCATTCATGACATCAGAAAGCTAATAAAGGCCATAAACTCTCCATCCCCCAATACAATGAACTGCGGAGACTTTAACTTCCCATTTATAAAATACAAAAAGGTGGATAGGAATATATATATTCACCAGGACAAAGGGGGCACAAGAGAAGACCAGGAGCAAGCAAAAATGTTGATGGCTCTCACAAATGAGTTTATGCTGACACAGGAGATAACAGAAAATACCAGAAAAAATAACTGCCTGGATCTGGTATTCACGAATAACACGAACTTGATTGCTGATATAAAAATAACCCCAACCATTATCTCAGACCACAACTTAATCGAGATATCAACAAATATGACGACAGCATTAAAAGACAATACACATATTGAGGAAAGAAGTAAATTCGGGGCCTTTAACTTAAACCCCAAGACTATTAACTGGGAAGCAATCAGATCGCACATGGGCAAAATAGAATGGAGAACAATTTTCGAGAATAAAACAACTGAAGAAATGCTAACAACCTTGGAATTAAAAACGCTGAGAATTTTAGAAAAATATGCTCCGAAATCACAGCCAAAAGGAGAGAGGAGCTGGCTAAAGAGGCAAAGGAGAAGACTTTTCCGCAAAAGAAAGAGAGTGGAGGCGAAGTTAGGCAACTGCGGAGATAATGACACGAAAGCAATAAAAGAAAAACTGGATGGTATCGATAGGGAAATACAAGCCCTGATTAAGAACCATACAGAGAGGGAAGAGGAAAAGGCGGTAGAAGCAATAAAGGAAAATCCAAAATACTTCTATAGCTATGCAGAAAGGAAAACAAAAACGCGCGCCGCTATTGGGCACTTAAGAACGAAAAATAATGAACTAACCGACGATTCAAAAGAAATATCTGATACATTGAGAGCTCAATATGAATCAGTTTTCAGTACCCCGAAAAGTGACAAAGCGATACCTGACATAAATGCATTCTTTGAAGAAGAATTGCAAGGAGTGTATATAACAGACTTTGATTTTACACCAGAAGATGTAGCGAGAGCTATATGACAAATGAAACCACATTCAGCTGCAGTTCCGGACAACTGGAACGCATTATTGATTAAAAACTGTAAAAATGAAATAGCTACACCTTTAACTGGATATGGAGAAGATCCCTAGACCCTGGGGAAATACCGAGTATCTTGAAAAGAGCTAACATTGTCCCTATATAATTATAAAGGAGGGGACAGATCTTAAGCAAAGAACTATAGACCAGTGTCATTGACGTCCCACCTCACCAAAGTATTTGAAAGAATAGTTAGAGAGAAAATTTGACTTCCTGGAGACACGGGAAAGATTCAACGAAAATCAGCATGGATTCCGATCAGGTAGCTCATGCCTATCACAACTAATAGAACACTACAACAATATCCTAGATGCATTAGAAGGCAATGACAACTACGATGTTAGATACACAGATTTTGCTAAAGCTTTCGACAAATGTGACCATGGTATAATAGCACATAAAATGAAATATATGGGAATAACAGGCAAAGTGGGAAAATGGATCTACAACTTCCTCAGAGAACATCTGCAGGTCGTCAAAATTCGAGGTATATCATCATCAGAATCGGAAATACGCAGCTCAGTACCACAAGGGACAGTACTGGCCCCACTCCTGTTCATTATCATGCTAACAGACATAGACAGCGGAGTAAACAGCAACAGTATAGTAACATCCTTTGCAGACGATACAAAGATCAGCAGAAAAATCAACGATGTACATGACGTGGAGGCCTTGCAGAGGGACACGAACAAAATATACAAATGGTCAGAAGACAACAACATGTCATTTAACACCGAGAAATTTCAGCTCCTGAGATATGGTAGAAAAGAAGAACTTAGACTGCATATTATGCTCCAGATAGACAGGAACTTCAGAGAAGCACGAAAGCGATCGACCTCGGGATAATAATGACAGATGATGCGAAATTCGAAACACAAAATCAGATAGCAATAAATAAAGCAAAAAAAGTCGCCGGACAGGTTCTAAGAACGTTCAAGAGAAGGGACAGGACAGTAATGTTTCCCCTGCTAAAAACACTGATTATACCAAAACTTGAATACTGCTCAGTTTTGACGTCCCCATATAAAAATGAAGAAACTAATAAACTAGAAGAAACGCAAAGGCACTTCACAGCCAAGATTGATGGCTGCAAAGAACTCAACTACTGGGAAAGACTACGTAAACTAAATCTACATATGGAAAATCATCGAAAAACTGGTACCAAACCTAAAACTAAACCCAATTACCATTCAAACAACACTGGAAAGTAGGAAAGTCAGAATGTGTAGTGTTCCCAAATTAAAGGTCCGACAAGGGACCTCCTCAACTCTGAAGGAAAATAGCTTGGTTGTCAGGGGGCCAAGACTTTTCAACCAGCTTCCAAAGGACCTCAGAAACGTAACGGGGGTCAAAGTTGAAGTCTTCAAGAGAAGACTGGATGCCTGGCTCAGGACGGTACCAGATGAGCCAGGCGTGCCTGGCTGTGTACGGTGGAGAGCGCAAGAAAGCAACTCGCTCCTCTACCAAGCTAGATCTAGAGGCGGTGCCACCAGCTTGACCTCCGTGTGAAGAGAGACCAACGCACGAAACAACATAAGGTTCATAAGGTATACGTATATAGGGTGTTTCACAACCTGTCTGCATACTTTGGGGGGCAATTTTAGGGGTGATATCGAGTAAAAAAGTTAATACAACATAGGTGTTATTTCCAACCATTGCGGAGAGTAGTATGGGCGAAAAATGGGAGAGTGCAATGCAATGTTGCAAATGTTGATCAATGTTGCAAATGGGGATGTTGGAAGAGGGAAATGTTGCAAGAGGTTATGCAACAAAGGGAAATGTTGCAAGAGGTTATGCAACAAAGGGGAGGGGTCTTGCAACAAGTCATTGCTGCAAAAGGGGAGGGGTTAGGCACCAATGGGGAGAGGTTAACCCCCAAGCTGCAATGAAGGGGGAGGGAGATTTGGGGGAGAAGGGGGAATGACATCCCCCCAAAGGGGTAACCTTAACCTAAGAGAGGGAGAGAAAGGAGAAGGTGGGATGTCCTCACCCCCAAAGGGGAAGCTTTAGTCTAAGCCCTAATCTAAGAAGGAGAGAGAAGTTCGCCTGGCTTCAGCCAGACGCATAATGAGAGTTCATCCGAGCGCCCGCTGTCTTATAAAGTCCTAATCAGCCAGTTGGCTTAAGCAGCCAGTCGGCTTAGAATGCTTAATCTGGCTTAGAAGGCGTAAATGATTTGTTCAGGTGTACATTATTAGGGTTGAGTTGCCAGATTGCGCTATTTATTTAATTAAAGCATATATTCTTGACAGTTAGCTTAGAACTCCGTCACTCAGTTTAGAAGGCTTAATCTGGCTTAGAATGCGTAAATGGCTTGTTCAGGTGTACATTATTAGGGTTGAGTTGCCAGATTGCGTTATTTATTTAATTAAAGCATATATTCTTGACAGTTGGCTTAGAAACCCACCAGTCGGTTTAGAAGGCGTAACCAGCCATTTGGTGTACATATAATTGAATAGTATCGTTTATATATACAACCAAAAGAATTAAATAAAACACCATTACATCATTCTGTTTATTTAGACGAATTATTGGAATCAATTTCGCGAAATATATAGAAAATAAATATACAATAGTTCATTCTATACAAACGATGGAATATATACGATAAAAAAATAAAATAAAAAATAATAATAATATAAGAAATACGAACGAGGAATATACGAGGGTAATTCAATAAGTATCCGCACTTTTTATTTTCACAATTTTATTTTCACGTCTGATAGATTATAAACACATCACTTCTCTACATAGTCTCCCTGTTTCTCAATACACTTAATCCAGCGATCTACAAGCTTCCTAATGCCATCACAAAAAAATGTTTTTGGCTGTGTGCATAGCCAGTCATACACCGCCTCCTTCAGGTCATCATCGCCTTGGAATCGCTGACCCCTCAAAGCGTCTTTTAGTGGTCCAAACAGGTAAACATCCGAAGGTGCCAGGTCTGGACTGTAGGCTGGATGGTCGAGAACTTCAAATTGAAGTTCTTGAAGACATTTTCTAGTCTGTGCAGCGGTGTGAGGGCGCGCATTGTCGTGTAACAGAATAACACCTTCCGACAATCTCCCTCTCCGTTTTGTGCGAATTGCTTGCTTTAACTCATTCCGAAGCATGTCAGAATACGATGCACTTGTTACTGTAGCTCCACGCTCAAGATAATGTTCAAGGATAGGGCCTTGTGTATCCCAAAACAGTGTTAGCATAACTTTACCTGCTGACGGCTGCGCTTTGAACTTCCTTGCAACGGGAGATGTTGGATGCTTCCATTGCATGCTCTGTCGTTTGCTTTCTGGTTCATAGTGATGGAACCAGGTTTCATCTCCAGTGATAATGCGCTCCAAAAAGTTTTCACCTTCATTATGATACCGCGCCAAAAGACGAGAGCAGACGTCCATACGATTACGCTTGTGCTCTTCTGTCAACTGGTGATGATGAAGGAGACGGTGCATGACTGGCTACGCACACAGTCAAAAACATTCTTTTGTGATGGCATTAGGAAGCTTGTAGATCGCTGGACTAAGTGTATTGAGAAACAGGAAGACTATGTTGAAAAGTGATGTGTTTATAATCTATCAGATGTGAAAATAAAATTTTAAAAATAAAAAATGTGGATACCTATTGAATTACCTTCGTGTATATAATAAAAAAATAAAAAAATAATATAAGAAATAGAAAACGATGGAGTATAACCATCAATATATTAGTACAGGAGAAATATATATATATATATACAGAATTATATTACATAATTAAATATATTGAAAATAAATATACTTCAAAATACATACACTTTATGTTCTACTGCAATTAACTAAAACACTAAACTCGCAAGTAATCGAGTCTACAGTCACATCATTATTGCTTTGCACTACGCAGTAAATACGATTTAACATTATTTCATCGCTCAAGTTATACGGATACCTATACTCGATGTAAATGACCTTCATATCGTTCAATACTATTTTTGTGCCCACTTTACATTCGGTTGGCAAGTTATTTTTAAACACGGCTAGAATGCACTCAAAAACACGTACAAAGAGGTCATCGTTAGCCACGTCATTGTTAAATACAAGTTTATAAACATTCCTTTCCAATCGATGGTTTATTTTTACCGATCCGAGCTTTTCAATCGTGAACTCCTCTTCACAATGCATAGCGGCAGTTGAAATAATCTTCTAAGTCGTAACGACAGCTGCTCATTATAAAAAGAAATAGTTATTCAGGGTGAACGGTGTAGGTGAGCTCAGCCCTGTACCGCTCAAGTGCTTTGTACCAAAGTTCATGATATTTCAAAGAGTCTAAACCTTTTAAATAAGCATCCAGTTCTATACCACTCTCGCCTTGTTCAGTCTTACACTCGGTAAACACGTCGAGCAGAGCGGTGTATGCGTATTCAAGAACCGTATCAAAATAAAGCATATCCGTAACACGCACGTCTAATATAGGCTTCAGTTTGCGGAAACCGACGATTTCAAACATTCTGTCGAGGATGAAACGGTTTTGCGTAGGGACAAGAGCGTTATTATCAGAAGCATTCTTCCACATCAGTCGTATATCAATGCATGGCTGATCGTTATTTATACACAACTTACAAACAATGGCATATGAGGGGTATCACTAATCTGCTCTCTTGTACCTACACGTGCAGGAATTTTATAACGATCCTCACTCCACTTCTCAACTACCACGAAGACTATTCATCTCCTCCACACTTAAATAAACAACATTCCGTTTACCAGAGTTTGTTTCTCTACAAGTCATTTCCAGTACATAGTTAATGGCACCGGTTTTCCGCCTGAACACGCGCAATGACTTCGTCACGGACACATTGTACACGATATTGAGAATGCTGCTCAAAAGACGTTCCATCGTATTCGAGGAGTGTACGTCCACTCGGTTCAAGCTCTGAGATGACTATGAGCCACAGGCGAGCGGATCGGCTCGAGGGGAGGAGTGAGTCACACCATAAGCTGATGAAACGTGTACGGCGTTGTTCCAACGTGAATACTTGTAACCCATTATACTGGGTAGGTGTTTTGAGAAATTTTCCGATACATGAAGCAATACCGGTTTTAATGTGTTATCACTCCCACTCCTCAGAATGCGCACCAGACATTTTCGTTCATTTCCACAAACTAAACACATTTTATTCCACTCCGATGCACTATTTGAGAGAAACATATGCCCATATTTTTCCTTTTTGCTTAACAGACGATACTCGTCTCTAAATTCTGTTAAAAACTCACGCAGGCCTTTAGCTACAACCTCACTACAAACCTCGTCATGATATATATATATTAATATAGTGGTAAAAATACTTAAGATTCTCCATGATGACGAGTACTCGGTATGATGCAACATGATATATTATTTCTTGTCACACCACTCATCAACATGACTCACTAACCATAACCGCTGCTTCTCTTCTGCACGTGTTGCTTCTTCCACTTCACGGTATATGTAACCTTTTATAAAGTTTAGTCCTACAACATACTTCAGTACATCACTTGTACCACGAAATCCCGCAATGCTCTCGCCAGAATACCCGTAGAGTATTTGTACCACTTGTTCCTCAAGCTTCGCACGGTTCAAAGTAACCTTAAAAGTATCAAAGGAGGGTGGAATAGGGAGCCATTCAG
This sequence comes from Bathynomus jamesi, assembly GCA_023014485.1. Classification (NCBI taxonomy): domain Eukaryota; kingdom Metazoa; phylum Arthropoda; class Malacostraca; order Isopoda; family Cirolanidae; genus Bathynomus; species Bathynomus jamesi. Next base: position 761,579 of record JAJOZX010000171.1, on the reverse strand, counting down.
TATCCACCATATCTTCACACTTTACCGACCATTTCATATACGTCGAACACGCAATATTAAAGGTAGCCATTACTACTTTTTGTCTACGTGGGAAAATACACGTCTGAGACTCAGGGCTTAGAGCGGTCAACTGAACACGCAGAGAAGAGGTATGCCCAGGTAGTAGCAGGGGTCATGTGACCGATCATACAGGGGGCGGAGGTTAGAACTTTCTCCTGTACACACACACACACACACAAAGGAGAAAGTGAAACGCTAATTGAAGCACGATTTATTTAATAAACGAAATATTCAAGGTGTATATATACATATATACAAATACATGTAATAAATAAAATAAACATACCGTTAACAATAGACATATATATATACAGGGTGTCCCATAAGTCCGGCATCATAGGAGAAATTCATATTTTTCTATTTCTACAAACCATAATTCATATTTTTCTCTTTCTACAGGCCATAATGTCTGTGAGCAAGGAAGAACGAATCCAGATAATTCTACTCATAGGAAATCGGAGTCAAAGAGAGGCCGCTGCTGAATTTAACAGACTGCATCCAGACCGCGAGCCAATAACACAGAGTTGTGTTACCAGACTTGTTGCAAAGTTTAAGGAAACAGGATCCATAGAAGATAAACCACGCAGTGGACCTTCAAGGAGGTCCACTGACGATGATACAGCGACTGCTATCCTGGCTCATTTTAACAGAAGGCCCAATAAGTCTCTTCGGCGATTGTCCGCCGAGACAGGAGTGCCGAAAAGTACCAACCATCGCATTCTTCAGGTTCACAAATGGCATCCACATAAACTTCAGATCCTACAGAAATTAAGCGAAGATGATCCCGACCGGCGGATGGAATTTTGTGAATGGGCTACGGAACAATATGCACGGGATGCCAATTTCCCGTCCACCATTCTGTTCAGTGACGAGGCTGTTTTTTATGGAAATGGTGAGGTAAATCGACAGAACACCCGCTACTGGTCTCAAAACAACCCTCACTGGTATACCTCTTCAAAGGAACAAGGTGCATCTCGGGTGATGGTATGGTGTGGCATTTGGAAGGATCGCATCATAGGCCCCCTCTTTTTCGATGAACATGTCACTGGAGGCACCTACCTACGTATGCTCAAGGAAGAAGCATTTCCCAGTGTCTTGAACGAAGAAGGAAATTTCCCAATATGGTTCCACCAAGACGGCGCTCCTGCACATTACCTCACCCAAGTAAGGGAATACCTGTATCAACAATTCCCTGGTCATTGGATAGGACGTCGAGGGCCTGTGGAATGGCCAGCTAGAAGCCCGGATCTCACGCCACTAGATTTTTATCTCTGGGCCACTTGAAAGCGCTGGTATACGCAGAGAAAATTAGGAGTGTTGAACATTTGCGGCAGCGCATTATTGGGGCATGTAACACCATTACTCCTGACATCATTCATCGTGTGCTTGCTGACTGGGTATCACTTCTGAATTTGTGTATTGAAAACAATGGTGGACATATTGAGCACGTTCTGTAAAAAAAAAGCTTTTGTTTTGCCTTTTATTATTTTTCCTATGATGCCGGACTTATGGGACACCCTGTATATATATATATATATATATATATATATATATATATATACAATTAGTGATTATGGTATCCAAAGGGTACGGTATCATAGGTACCAGGCACCTGGTAACGTTTCCTATAGGTGTTACGGCACACCTTCGTACCCCTAAGTTCCTTCACGCCCCCCAGCTTCTGCGCCCGAAAATTGTGGGTCCCTACAGTTAGTTGGGATGGCTGGTCGCCCTCATCATCATCCAAGCACACTAGATCCTTCGACGAATCAAAGTTAATGACCGGCCGATTGGCCTGGTTGAGCGTGATACCCTTAGCCTTCACGATATATTTCATATCCTCCCCCACCCTCACCCGTACCCCATAAGTTTTTGGTCCTGTTGAGACAAAAGAGTCGGCGTATGCGATGTCTCCATACTCATCCTTGATCTCATCAGTCAACTCCCCCAGGAATTCACCAATATGAGGCATGTATTCACCCTCTCTCGTTATGAATATCACACTATCTGTATCAGCGTACAAAACCCTCCAACCAAGAGAATGCAATAGGCCTCAAAGTTTGATGCGTGCGTAGGCCGTTGTGAAGCTGGCTACAGGTATGTTTGTAACCCGTGAGGTATCTGTGGCCAATTCGGTATTGTTGTACTTTATTATGTAAGTATTACCTACATTCACGATCTCCATAACCTCTTTATCGGGTACGGTGGCATAATCCCAGACTTCACTATAACTTTGTGCCAAATGAACGTTCCCTGTGCAAATTTTCACCAGACTGTTTAGACACAACTTTGCAGTAAAGCGCTTGCCTGGGTTTTTACAATTTGGGAACGGTCAAGCTGTATACCTTCACGGTCACGGTAACGTTGAATATAAGCCGATTTTTCATCTTCGGTATCAGCTCCTCGCGGATATCCTCATGCTTCTACCTTATCCTTCAAAAAAGTGTTTATATATAGCGTGAAAAGGTTGGGTAGTTTCTGAAACCGCCACACCTCATACCTCATGTATTTTCAATATTCTGTAGCCATGGCGAACGGCTAGGTGCAGCTCAGGACTTATATATACACACCTCTGATCTTACGCTGGTTGGTTGTATGATTACAATCCCCATTGTCCTCCTCTGCGCACTTCACGCACAAGGGAAACATGAGCTTGTGATCTATAACGACGGGTAAGATCGGCATCCATAAATCGCGTGGGGGAAGCACATCTACGAAAGAAAAGCCGAAATAGTACCCGTTCAAATTTGTAGAGAGCACCTCGATGGGGGGCAGGTCAGGTCCCACCAGTTTTTCAGGTGCACCCACGGGGTACGGATTGTTCTTCATCACGTAGGGATATAAAGAACAGAAGTCGTAGTAATGGTGTTTCACGCCCTCCGGAGGCGGAAAGTATAGCTTGAAACGATTTGTACGCCCTCCGAACAAGCTATCACCGCATTTGAGAGGATCCAGCACCATTGAACGCTTGATCATGTTTATTTCTTCACGGTACTGTTCATCTGTTTCCATCTGTGCATCATACTCATGCTCCCACAAAACTTTGTGAGTAAACTGGGAGCCTATAAGTTGATCGCGGGTGTGGGTCCATGCAAGACTTTCGGCAGGAGATCTACCGTGGGTATCTCCTACGATTCCACACTCAGGATGTGGGTATCCATGCCACCAGCAGCCGTTAAAGGAGTACACAGTATTCTCACCAGTGGCACGGTTTTCGCTTAGACCATCAACCCAAAAAACACGACCATTGTGTATTGAAAACAATGGTGGACATATTGAGCACGTGTTGCAGGTATGCTTTATGTATACACCTGTCTGCTGCTGTAGGTGTATGAGCCAGTAAATAGCCTTGTCCCATAACTGCGGGGATTGTTTCTGTGAATAACGGCTAAGGTGTCTTTAGGCATGAAATTATTCTTGAACACCGTAAAGCACAATGAAGCAATTGTGGTTGCGACTTGCAACGGATCACATTTGAAACGGTTTATGTACATCCTTCTAAAGGCCTGGAAAAAGGGACATCATTCACGCAATAACGCTTACATTCATTAGCTATATTATAAGGATTAGATTCATTAAAACTGTTTTAGTAGCGGTCAAAATCTTCATGTTCACCTGTACTCATATATTCATAGTTAAAGTAATGTTTGGGTGGAGGTAGTCCTACGTAATTTAAAGTTTTGCTAGTGAGGAATGTGTAAGGGAAATATCCTTTTGAAACTTCAGCGGCTACGCCCATGACCTTGGGTAGCTTTGCTAATTTACAAGGTGTGAATAATAAAGTGTCTTTAAACTGTACATTACCTTTTATTTGCATCTGTATAAGTTTGTTTCCTCTTTTCAAGGGATCACCTGTAAATATTTCAGTCTGTAGACTCTTAGCTCGTTTTAAAAACGTTTGTCGGTTTACTACATTTGTGACACTCATCACACTCGATCTCCATACACTCATTACAGATAGTCTGGCTTACAAGTAAATGTGAAATAACCTCTTCCGTTTCAGCGTTCGTGTATGTTTCTATATCGTAGTACAGTTATACAGGGGCTATTTTTAGGCTTAGCGTCTTTCATATAACATACTGTACATGCTTTACTCTAACCGCCTTATATTTCTCATGGCATGTAGAACAGTGAATTTCATCACATTTATGCTTGAAATTCCCCCAATTATCCATCATATGCAACATACCACATTCACAGATTCTCATTTTCCTGCACTTGCCAATTGACTTATGGAGCTCAAAACAGTTATTATTGAGAAATGTGCGTCTGCATACATCACAGTCCCTCTTCTCAGCTTCAACCACACGGCTTTCACATTTGGAACTTTTACACTGCGCACATACCATGTGGCAATCTTTACAATGTTTCACTATATCATCCGCAAACTCGATAAACCCCTTACAGAAATCATGATGTCGTCCATATTTTCGACTTTTATCATAACTCGCGTAAAGGCCCCTTATATTACGGATGGGGAGATACGTTGTTCCTGACAGTCCTAAAATAAGTAGGGGTCTTGTACGATCTCTCACACAGCTTTTAAAAACATACACAGTCCTACGACGATCATCCACTCCAAATACAACTATACGAACATTCATTTCCTCTTATACCCTTCTCAGCTCTTCAGGACTCATATTACAGTCAAATTCAAGTTTACAGTCTACAGCTAGTTTACAGGCACGCTCCACTACCGTACGCAACCAAATTTTTTGGGTCCGTGTATTTAGTACAGTAAACATACGAGCTAAGACTACTGCTATAAAACGGCAACCACGATCGACGTTTATATGCCGCCTGTAAATAGCCTTAGAATTGAAGTTAAGAGTATAAGGTGTAGCAGTATGTCCCTCAACACGGAATGCACGGTCAATATTTATCGTAAAGTTGTCCATATTGAAGGCGATACTACTTTGAGAGGCCTGCATTATACGGCCTAATATATACTCAATATCTACAGCTGCCGAGCGTCTGAATGGCATTACTACCCAAAAATCATCTACATCTCCGTCACCTGACCCGAACCCGAAGGACAGCCTCGTCCTGACTTCACGTTCGTCGCAGTTCTGAAGGGCAAACTCTACAATACGTTCAACTATGCGTCGCGGTCCGTGTTCAACACCATTGCTATTGCTATACATGGATCTAGGATCAACCCTGACTATATACCGATTTCTAGTCAAGGCTGGGGTGTGGGTAGCGGTGCGCACCAACTCGAATGTTATGCCATCCTCTACAGAACAAGAAGCTGCTGCGGCTGTGGAGGATGTACCCAGAATTGAACAGGAATAAAGGGGTATATTCGAGAAGGTACTATTGTGGGGGTTGTGCCGTAAGTCGTAGAGGGTTGGGGGCTCTATTAAGGGAGGTCTAACAACCGGCGCAATCCTGGCACGCTTTATACCTGACGTGAAGGGCTCTTCATCATACCTCCGCTTTGAATTGTCGCGTGCTACAGGTATCGCTGGTGTGGACTCGGCAGTGGGGATGGAGTCTGTGATCACAACTACACTGTCGTCGGGGGTCATCTGTAATATCGATGATGGGTGCTGTACCTCATCGTCATTCACGGTTCTAGATTAATATAATGAAGAAAGTAGTAGTGATTCCACACGAGGTGTATGCTTCACTGCAAAGTTCAAAGAATCCAGACACGGTTCTAGAACCCCGTAAAAGCAGGCTTAAAGGAATGGAAAGCGAATTGTTAGCCCTATTAAACAGTGAAAAAACACCTGATAAGAAAAGAATCTTATACCAAGAAGCTCTGCAGAAATTTCTTAACGCGTACGGAAATTATAAGAATCTGACAGAGATCCCCGTGGTTATTAGGCACAGCACGGACAACGATGGGGATGGTGACATAGGACTTGTGTCCAACGGTAGAACTGACCAACCAGAGATTAACGGGTCGGCCACACAACATATCGAGCATGTATTAAAAAGCACCCTCCCACATACATTGAGGAATAAAGGTTTAAGTCTTTATAATCTATTGAATGAGCAAAGGTACAGAGATCGAATATCGTAGACATCGTCCATGATCTAGTGAGAAAGTGGGATAGGCCCTTACCATCAAGATGGAAGCATATTAAAGCAAGACTACAATAGATAAATATCTCCAAAGCAATGATAGGAAATCTGAACAGGTTAAAAGACTTAGAACATGCATCGCACGTGCCACAATTGAAAACGCCATCACCCCCGGCGTTAACACCTCTGAAGAGGAGAAAGACGAGGTTAAACAACGGTAAACCCTACCCACGTGCCTCTAAAATACGCAAATGGTTAACATATTAAGAAGACGTTATTATGACATTTCTAGCCCTGCCTCCTACGGAGGCGTAGATAGACTGTACAGAAGTGTTTACAATGATGGAGTAGGGAAAAAAGATGTTGAGAGGTTTTTACGGGAGCAGGACGCTTATATACTTCATAAGCCTGTGAAAAAAAGGTTTAAAACAGCCAAGACAACAGCGGCATCGATTGACTCTGTTTGGCAAGCAGATTTAACAGACATGCAAAGATATTCAGTGTATAACGATGGTTACCGTTACATTACATCGTATTCATAATAGATGTATTCTCTAGATATCTGTGGCTAATTCCTCTGAAAAATACATCGCCTGAAACAGTTGCTAAAGCCACCAAAACGTTGATGTTGAAAGAAAACAGGGTTCCTGGTATTTTTGTACGGATATAGGGAAATAATTTATAGGCCGAGCTTTTCAGAATATGCTGACAGAGTTTAATATCAGCTACTACACTACCAATTCTATACATAAGGCCTCTTTAGCTGAAATAGTTCAACGTACCATAAAGGAACGCATGCACCGCTATTTTACACATAAAAACACATACAGATATATAGACAGTCTGGAATCATTGGCCTCATCATACAACCGCTCACACCATTGCATGATTGGGACAACACCTAACGAGATTTTAGAAAGAGGTACGCACACAGAGCCCGATGTGAGAAGAGATGGAACACCACCACACACTGCGCGTTTCAAAATCAATGATTATGTAAGGCTGTCGTGTTCGGGAAATAAATTCGCGAAGGGATTTGAGCAAGGTTGGACACGTGAGATTTTTAAAGTTAGGGCTATGAGACCTAAAGGTGAGATAATGTTGTATTACGTTGAAGATTTGAATATTTAAATGGGGAAGAAATCGCAGGAGGCTTTAATCGAGAGGAGTTGCAGAAAGTGACATTTAATTTAGGAAAAAATATGTTTAAAATTGAAAAAAATTTAGGAAGCAAAGGTTCAGGAAAGCGAAAAATGTACCTGGTGAAATGGCTAGGGTCCCTAGAAAGCTTCAACACTTATATAAAAGCTGATGCAATAATGAAGCTTAAATAGTATGCAACATGGCTCCTAACCATTTCTACGTCACACTACCGTACTCCTCGTCCCTGTCTGTACATCCTAATGTCGAGCGGGTTACCTTTGGGCCACTCGAATATAGAAAACGACGATGGACTGTGAATTCCGGAGGTGGTCCCCTTCGTTGGAGTCGGAGTTATATCCGGAGGATGATTGACAACGTCACTCTTGGGTTACGAGAACTCCAAAAAACATTCTTTGGAGGGGTCACGTCTCATGTCGACCCTAGTGGACGCACCAGGCTCACACGCCTTGTCGTGTAATGTTTGTGGTTTCTACTGACCACTCGTCCCTCGATTAGTTGTTAAGTTTCGGAAGGTTACCATCAAGTGATTCCTGATTTCTTTTCACGGAGCACGGTGGAGACTTCGGGAGAAAACACTGTATCTAAATTGAGTTTCGCGGTGAATGGAAACAACGAAGTTCACTTTAACAGGATTTTTATTAATTCACTTCGATTTCACAATCTTTTATTAAGAACAAATAAATTTGGTTAAATTTAAGAAGTGAAAGTTACCTGAATCGCAAGGTGAGGTTTAATATAAAAGATCTTAAAATTAGTTAAGTAGCATAATGTACAATTTACGCTGTTTCTTTTCTTAAGTACAATCTGCGGCAGAGTTTAATTATTTATATATAAAACGGGTTTAATTAGATAGGAAGAGGTAGTGCCACTGCACAATTAATCACAGAATCAATCACAGAGCCTGCGTGGTTGGAAGTAACAAGAGAGCAAAGAACCTCGTTGCCGGCGCTCTTGGGGTTTTTAAGACCTCGGGGTAGGCGGAGACGAGGTAAACTAAGGGTCACCCTCTTACGGGAGGAGTTTATCAGCAAGCGCCTATGATAGTTCTTGACATTCAGATTTGGGCGGAGGTAAATTCAACTTACAGCCGCGATTGGAAAATTTTGACTCGGGAGAGTTCCGGGGGTGAATCAATCACGATTGAAATAGTTTCTGCGGAGTCTACATTTTTCTTTTGATAATAAAGCATAATTGGAGGGACTAGAGGTGCCAGGATGGCGGCGTGAAGGTAGGGTTGAGCCCGTACAAAAGGGAATCGGTTGGGAAGGACGTTATAGAGCGCAAATGAATTTTATATTCGAAAAATTCAATTTACGTGATTTTGCAGAAGATAAATACTGATCAGAGACAGCTGATATTTGGTGTGGAAGTGGATTAGGATAAGAGAAGACGGGCGGTATATAGGTTGACACAATTATGTTTTATCTATGGGAATGATGAAAGACTTTTAGTCAAATTTACTAATAAAAAATGAAAAAAATGACGTGTTTATAGACGCTCGCCTTGCATAGCGTGATGCTGACAACAACGGAGGTGGGGGATCGAAGAATTCATGCGATGAGGATATTTTCATATACATATCGCATTTAATGATTTAATTTGAGATTACAGGGGGGGGGTTACACCGGATTGCATGGGGTTTCTTCGGATTACATGAGGTTACTGCAGATTACATGGGGTTACGCCGCGTATGAAAGATTGCACACTCTGTGATGTCAGAACTTAGGCATTTTGGGTTTAACATTAGAACGCAATTCGTCAGAGACGAACTCGTTTTGGACCGTAGTTTTTTATCACTACGGGACACTAACAACACCTTGGCCAACTTTGTAACAGAACTCCATGGACCCATTGAATTGGGTCATGATTCGTATGAGGTGGGGATATGCGAAATTCAGCTGGACACCCTCTTTTTAAATATTGATTATAAAGATCCCGTTTCTAGGATTCTTAGAGACCTTGATGAGTGTGAAAAAGCCGGGGATGCACGGTATTACAGTACAGTAGTAATACTAGGTCCGGGCCGTTATGGTGCGGCTGAGGATGTTGTGAGAGACTTAAACGTAAATTTAAAATAGCTCAAATCTTACGACTGATTTAGTATACGAAATCGTAAAAAAAGAGAACCCTGCACAGTGCACATGCTATAATCCTAAAATCAAAGGCTAACAGAAATATTAAAGATAAAGGGCTGTTAAAAATTATAACCGAGGGGGCGATATCGATCAGCCTTCCAAAGAGATACCTTTCACGAGGTACAACATGACTTGTCCAGCCTAATATATCAGATGAAATTGAAGAAATTGGTTGCTGGCTATACACCCCAAGACGTGCTATATTTATACCAATATAGTGGCGCACCAGTTTGTTGGGGATACCCAGGCACGCCTGCTACGCATTGCTCACATTCCCAACTGTAGAGGGAAGAGCTTGAGTATTACATATGATAGGCCCCATTATGTGAATGTCGCGACTAATCTAATAGCAATATCTCAATATATATAAGAACGATTGAGGGCAAAAACTTCCCATTCGGTGATGGGAGCTTAACTGTAAAGCTGCACTTTTGACGCACTGAGTTATAATGGATAGAAAGCCTTTCACAATCTATCGAGGTGTGAGATACCAGCGTGGTAGTGGACTTGGATCCATTTTTTCAACCATACTACGTACGGCTGTCCCCATGCTGAAGAGGGATGTCAGATACCTCAGGAGAAAAGCGTTACAATCAGGTCTTAACAAGGCAGAAGACATATTGGCTGGGGCTAAACCTAAAGAAGCTTTAAAAAACATTTAAAGCGTACACGGGACGAAATCGTCAAAAGTGCAAAGCGAAAAATGCGTGGTGGTGGGAAGAAGAAGAGGGCTGTCCGGAAGAAGGGATTACCACCACGTGGCATTAAACGTAAAAGGATATTAAAAAAGAAGTGTTCTAAGCGAATGAAACCTATGGTTGGCCATTTTTTTTTACTGATATAAGCTAAGGACATTGATCTCATGAATCATAGTTTGTTTGCTACTTGTCGAAAGAGGAGGCACTATTTCTAACTCGTCATGGCACTCGGAGCTGTCCCTCTTTGAAATGCCCCCAACTCAAGTTTCTATTGAGCACAGTGACTTTTTTATAATTAACCCTTTAAACACAATTAGTTCCCCGAGTGCTCCAATAGAATTCGTGATACCCAGCTCAGGCCCTTACTTTTTTGACCCAAGCTGTGTGCACATGTACGCTAAACTACGTATAGCCCATTCTGATGAAACGGACTGCGATGACAAATATGCTGTATGCCCTGAAACAAACTTTCTGCACTCCATATTCAACCAGTGTCATGTATATTTAAATCAGTTCATCATATCGGCAGGAACGGGGTATTATCACCTACGAGCCTATCTGGAAAATGTGCTGAACTTTTCCAAAGAAGCGAAGGATACCTTTTAGGTGCAGAGGGCTATTATCAAGCTAAAGACTAAAGTAATATAAAAGACAAATTTAAAAATTCTAAAAAGAAGATATACGAGTGTTTTGGACGCCTGCATACAGACTTCACATCCCAGGAGAAGTTGCTTGTGAATATATATATATATATATATATATATATATATAATATATATTAGTGGTGGACCGGATATCCGCATCCGTACTTCTGATTGCGGATGTTATGCGGATATTACCTCTAATAAATTATGCAATTTACAATTAAATTAGCTTATAAAGTAGCTAATAAGGCCCAGTCATGCACATTTCATGTAAAGTATTAATTATATATAATTATTAATGACCAAACAAATATTTAAACCTCAAAATATAAATACCTGGTAACAGAAAATTGAATGAAACTTGTTTCACTGAATTTTCTGTGGCTGAAACTCTTGAGAAAGTTATTATTTTTATCATAATGAAAACATCAATATTAATTTTAATTCTTATGCATTGCCTGCCATAATAGTAATATCACGAAATTTGAAAAATTATGTCATATATTCATAATTCTATATTATATTGATAGATTAACTAGCCATCCACATCCGCGTCCGCGGATATTGAAATTAAAGATCCGCATCCGTAGATGTTGAAAAACTGACATCCGGTCCACCACTAAATTATATATATATATTAGTGGTGGACCGGATATCAGTTTTTCAACATCTGCGGATGCGGATTTTTAATTTTAATATCCGCGGACGCGGATGCGGATGTTTAGCTAATCTATCAATATAATATAGAATTATGAATATATGACAATTTTTCAAATTTCGTGATATTACTATTATGACAGGCAATGCATAAGAATTAAAATTAATATTAATGTTTTCATTATGATAAAAATAACTTTCTCAAGAGTTTCAGCCACGGAAAATTCAATGAAACAAGTTTCATTCAATTTTCTGTGTTACCAGGTATTTATATTTTGAGGTTTATATATTTGTTTGTTCATTCGGCTTGCTGTTCCCTCTCTTGTCTCCGTTTGTGTCCGTGTTTTCTTCTACATTAATGAAGGGGCATGCAATTCGTATCCGACGAAAGTTTCTTACTAATTGTCTAGAGGAGCAAGTTCTTCCCAAATCCCTGCTTCCGATTCGCCTCAGACAAATTGACGACCATCCGTTCAACAACTTCAGCAGATTAATTTTAAAGAAACATATTGAAGTCACCAGACAAAATGAGTGGTCCGCCTTCAAAAATTTAAACATCGCCAAACATAATTTTGTAACCGTTATTCCCCAACCGTGGATCCAACCTTTCTTTGATGAAATTTACAACGAGTTGCGTCGGAGAACTACTTCACTTCGTAACATTTTGGATCGAAAAATTAAAAGTCTCATTCGAAATAGTCAGTGGAGTAAAAAAGCAAGCTCAAAGTGTGTTTTGAACCTTTCTTCGAAAAACATTAGTGACGATGCAAAAGTGCCCTTGGATATGGTATGTCCTTTTTTATTGTTAAAAAACCTTCGGCTTTACAAATTTGTTACAGTCTCGCGTGTTTTGAAAAACAGTGTAATCTCCCTCAGTATTTGTTTAACATAGTTAAAGGCCTCCTTTATAGTGCGGCGAATGGTAATTACGAAGATAACTTTCCTAAACGTTTTCGCAATAGCCTCTCACAATTAAAAAAAGATGGGGAGCTCCATATTACTAAAGCAGACAAGGCTAACACCATAGTTATTATGGACAAAGTGGACTACATCGGAAAGATGAACGAGCTTCTCCAGGACCCCGCCACATACAGCAAACTTAGGAAGAACCCGCAGGATGACGTCATCAAATCATTTAATAGTGGCTTGAAACGCATTCTCAAAGATCATAAGGACTTAATTCCGCTTTTCATGTCCACTTCACCTTCTCTGCCCTACCTTTACGGTCTTATTAAAACCCACAAACCTGGCAACCCTATGCGCCCTATTATTAGCTCGGTGGGCTCTATTACTTATAAACTCTCCAAATGGCTTGTCAAAGTCTTGTCCCCCATTCTCGGAACTATCTCTGATTCACATGTAAAAAATTCCATGTATCTTACTGAAAAATTGAATAATGTACGTACTGAAACTAACGATAGATTAATCAGTTTTGACGTTTGTTCATTGTTTACAAAAGTGCCGATTGATGATATGCTTGACTTTCTCTCCCAAGAATTACATAAGTATGACCTGCCACTACCTTCACACATTGTTTTGGAACTTATTAAGCTTTGCATCAAAGACTGTAAATTCACTTTCAATAACGAGTATTATCAACAAGTTTTTGGGATGGCCATGGGCAACCCCTTATCGCCCCTCCTCTCCAATATTTATATGGAGTTTTTCGAAATTACTTCCATTCCGAGAATCCTGGGGGTTGGCATCCCTTGGTTGCAGAACGTCGACGATATTTTGTGCATCTGGCCCATGAATCGTGACCTGGATAACTTCCTCTGATCAAGTCCCCTCCATTAAGTTTACTTTAGAAGTGGAACAAGACAATTCAATCCCATTTTTGGATGTGCGTGTACATAGGGAAAGCCCAGGTTTTAAGTTTAGTATCTATCGGAAAACAACAAACAATTTGTCCTACGTACACTTTTACTCGGGACATGACACCCCCACTAAGAAGGCCATTTTTTCATCAATGTTTCTCCGCGCCCTTAGGATCGCCAGTCCGGAATACATCGATGTCGAATTGGAAAAAATCAACGGTATTGGAAGTGATCTGTGTTATCCATCTGCGTTTATGGAACCTTGTCTCAACAAGGCAAAACGAACTTTCTATCGTGTCAATAATAACACTCGTACTTTGTCAAAAAATATTTTAGTACTTCCATTTTTCCCGGGCTTTTTAGGCATTGCTAATGTACTTAAACTTTTGGATATTAATGTAGTATTTTCATATAACAATATTGTGAAAAATATCATAGTAAAAAATAGCCCTACCAATAATTCAGGCATTATCTATAAAATTGGTTGTAAACAATGTGATTCCTTTTACATAGGTCAGACGGGAAAGGATTTGCACACACGTATAAAACAGCATCAATATTCCGTTAGAACAGGACAGTTGTCCAGTACCCTTTTTTCCATTTGTCTGAGTTATCCCACTGTATTGACTGGAATAATGCTTCAGTTTTATTTCACTCTGGCAACATTGTTAATAGAAATATTCTTGAGTCTGCCATTATCCAACTTTTAAATAACTTCAACATAAGCAAAGGTCTTTTTCAACTCGATCCTGTTGTTTTGAATTCCTTCAAAACAGATTTAGATAAGAAGGGTAGAACGCTAAATCTTTGGTAAACTTGTATGCTACTTTATTAACTTTTAATTTTCATTTTATATACAAGATGGGTAGAGTGATAAAACCCGGGCAGATTTCCAGTATAAATTTGTATTTAAAATTTTTTTTTTTTTTATAACATTGGTTGGAAACAATTAATTTAATCTTGTGCTAAAAATCGGTAGTTTGATCTTGTGCTAAAAATTGATAGTGTTTCCTTACAAAGTTGTATGCCCATCCCACAATCTTTTAATAATTTTTGTTTTTTAAAATTTCATTTCTCCGTTTATTTTATATATGTATGTACACACACATATATATATTATATATATCTATATATATATATATATATATATATTTTTGTAACCTATATATAGGCTGTAACCTTCTATGTATTGCAGTTTTCCTGAGGATGTCATTAGACGAAAGCGCTTGAGCACCATTTTGTGTTTCCTTTCCTTCATGGTTTTATTCATCATATATATATATATATATATATATATATATATATATATATATATTGTTGCATATGGGAATATGATAAGGAAATGCATTACTTAATCAAAGGCTAATTTAGCCTATAAATAATTTGTTTATGGAAAACAATCACGTGATGCTTCTGTATATATTTAAGTTCAGATTTGAACTTCATTAGTAATGACAATAATGAAAACAATATATAGTATGGACGGAGGCGGAAACCGGTTTTTGAGACGAGATGTGGGTCAGGGAACCTCTGCGGTTAACCTTTTTGGTCGAGATTCACCTGTGTTTCGAGTTTATACCTTTAGATTCTTCTGTCTTTCTTGGTTATATTTGTATATTTATTTTCTGTATCACTTTCGATGTATTTTACTTTGTTTTTATAAAAGTATATATTTATAGAATTGCCTTGTACATTTATTTAAGAAAAAAATATACTAGTGTACTGTTACTATATATAGTGTACTGTTATTTTCTGCTTGCATTTTCTGTGAAGTGCTTCAGATGAATCATCTGCTTCTAACGTTTATCGAATTTGGACTCGTTACGCATTTTTGTATTTCTTGGAATAAAAAGGGAAGTTGTTTTAATGAAGTGTAGTAATGTCTAATTAAAAATTAGAATGTTTTGGTTATAAGAAATTAATAAAGATAATAATATCTAATAAATGTAATTACGATAAATGGTTTGTTTATAAAAAACATAAAAATACGAGTTGGCAACGCCTGAACACAGGCTAAAGGCTGGGTAGGAATGCCCCGGCAGTCATCGGATGGCCTTGGACTTAAGAAGGTGGTTTTTTGGTGTTACGATGTATTGTGTGAATTTAGAATAGTATTTCATATCTCTCTCCGATTAAAAATGTGAACGTTAATTTCCCCCTCGCATTACCCCGTTTATCTAAAGCGTTCGGTATAAATAAAAGTTTGTAAAATGTTAATACGCGTATAATTAACGCCCCGGTCTCCCTTGCATTGTTTGAATTATAACGGCTTTCCACTCGGTCATGCGTCTACCGTATTTATAAAGTACAGCCGAAAGCGAGTGAAACGAGTGTAAAGAGAATGATTAATGATAGAAGAGAAAAGGCGTAAAGAAAGAGCAAAATAGTATAAAAAAGCAAGATAAGAAAGATTAATAAAGATAAATTACTACATTTTTGGTGGCAGCTAACCTTATTGAATTGTTATCAATTTAATAATACGAACCCACGCACTCCGCCATTATCATAGGCTTTTGCATTTTTTTCGTGTCTTATGAATAGGAATTGAAAATTTGTGCGTGTTCTTTCGATTAATCACGATCATTTTTCCACGTTCTCCGTATGAAGAAAATTAGTAGATATTCTGTTTCGCTACTCGTTTTAGAGTATTTATAAAATTAAGCAACTTCTGATCAAAATAAGCAAAATTTGTTATAAGATAAAAATTGAAATTGAAATAGAGAAATTGTTTTCATAAATTCTTTTGATAAATTAATTTCTGTTTTTTTAATTTTTTTATATATTCATTAATGTTTATATTTTTATAGGTGGGCTGATTATTGTTGTCTATTTTTTCTTTCTTTCACTTTCAAGACAAATTCCGAGTGATATTTTGTATACTTAGGCTTTTTATATTTTTTTTATTCTGACATTAGATTTTATTGTGTTAGGGAGTGATTTTTTTTGTTTAACGTTTTATTTTGGGTATTAAAAATGAAATTGTTTTACGTTCGCGCGTTTGCATAGAGAATATTACAAAATTATGTCCGGCTGTAAATGCAGTTTGTTCGGTTAGGAATATTTTTATAGAGGTTCGCTTACAAACAAAGCGAACACTCTTCATTATGCAGTGATTTGTTTTAAGTTTTGTTTTGTTTACATAGTAGGTTGCGTGTATTTTTGGGTTCATAATATTTGTTTTTATTTAGAATAACGATGTAAATTTGTAGTTTCATTTGGAAACGATAAATACTGGGTTTTGTGTTGAAGGAGAGAGTTGTCTCAGATGTAATTTGTGAATTACGAGTTTTCCTCCTATGAAATTTAGCGTTTCAAGTTGGAATTAATGTATTAAAGTAACTTTTCGGTATTAATATTTAAAAATTTTATATTTGATGATTGTTTTGGAAAATTTATTTTTTAAACTTCAGTTGGGGTTACTCATGCAGTTGAAACTGTAGCTAGAGTGTTAACCGGTGATGGAGCCTTTTAGATGGCCAGTAACGTTTTAGTGGTATCTACGTGTGCTTCCCCCAAAGTGTAAGAGGGTTCGTGATTTTCAGAGAATTGATGACATGAAGTTCCTGGGTTTCATTTTTGCCTTTTGTATTTAAATGTATTGATGTAATTTCTGAAGGTAGTTTGAGTAATAATATTTGTTAAATTATAATAACGGATGCTATGTATGGGCGCTTTTATATTTCTACTGTAGTTTTGTTTCATTGCGTTTCATGAACTTTTTTTAATCTTTTCCGATGTAACTGCCATAAGTGACCTTATTGGTAGCTAGGCTGTGATTAAAATTTTGTGAATTCTGTAAAATTTTTAATAGTTTTTCCGTGAATTTGGCCAGAGCAAATTATAGTTATTGTTTCGAAGTGAACTGTCAAGAAAATTTGGTAAATTAATATGACGTGATAATCAGTAGTAGTATAAACTTTGATACATTTTTTTGTCAAAATTTCAAGAGGCTCGATTTGGAGGCAGCTAAGTTGGATCCAAATTCCATCCATTGAGTTCAGTTGACCCGATAGGTGATCGATCACCGATGAGAGAGGAGATGAGAGAGAGAGAAGAGAAGAAAAACCGAATGCGCAGGGACTTGGTGCAGGACAGTTTCAGAAGAGAAGAGAAGAGTGAGGAGAGAAGAGAAACCGAATGTGCAGGGACTTGGCACAGGACAGTTTCGGTCGAAGATGGTCTACTGGTGTTTTTCGGGCAGTAGCTGGTCACGCTGCTCGATGCTTCGCTAAATATGTGTTTTAGCACTCGGTAGGCAAACCACGAGAGTTTGAACGAGTGTCTAAGGCTTTACTGTCCATATAGACATACAGTAGGTTCGTTGCGAAACCACCTACGGCGAAGTGATCGTTTGATTATTGCCAGTAAAAGAGTCTTTCAGCTGGACGTAGAAAGAGCAGCGTTCACCGACAAAAGTTGAGATGAGACAGGCGAGTTTCTTCGTCGACTTCTAGAATTGCAAATTCCGTCCAATTCTGGTGCGTGGTTCCACTTTCAGTATATCTACCCCCCCTGATCCTCTTAGAATTGGACGTCTCTCTTGTTTGTTTTTTTTCGCCATTTGGAGAGAGAGCGGAACCAACCTCAAGCGTGCTAACCTGTTGCATGGTGATGCAATCCCTTGCATTCTAGCGAAGTGAGCAGGAGCTGCGATTGAAAATTGAAGAAGTCCGTTGTCAGCGTGCGGATTGTGATCTAAACAACGTCCAGCTATTATTGTACTGATTGTTATGTAATGAAATTATAAGTGAAAGGGTGCGATTATTGCCTAGATTTGTTTTGTATTTCGTGAAATAGTATGTACTCTGGTCAGTGATTTATATAAAAACGTTTTCTTGTTTTTTCTATGTTGCTCTGATAGTAACTATGTAACTGTATAAATAATTGTTTCGAATATAAAGCGAGCTTTAATGAGGAATCGCTGAAATAGATTGTGAACTTGAAATGTGTTGTAACCAATGTTAAGAAAATTGTCCGTTATTTTTTCACGTTACAGCTTCGTTACAGGTTGTAAATTTGATTAGTAGTGTGAAATGTTATTTTATACAAATGTGAAAGTTATAGTTATTTTTGTTTCTCGATTTTTATAAAATGGTACGAAATATCGATGTGTGGAATTTGTCATTGAAATGATTTCTTGTCTATCCAAACTGTGAACTTGTTAAAGAAAAAAAAAACAAAATAAATAAATTTGTTGAATAAATAAATAAATTTGTTAAACGATATTAATAAGTTTTCCTAGAGTAAAACTTATTTTCAAGGGGGTGATGCGAGTGTAGTAATGTCTAATTAAAAATTAGAATGTTTTTGTTATAATAAATTAATAAAGAAGGTAATAATATTTAATAAATGAGGTCTTCCGAAGCAAAAGTAGCACAAGCGCCATCCGGGGACAAAAATGAGTTATACACACTGAGAGGTTCTTCAGACCGTATACTATCATATGGTAATGGATGAATTGCAGAAACGCCAATGTTCGTATGGTCGAAAGTCCCGCGAAAAGTAATGCGTTATCTCTGTCCGAAGGTCGCATAACTTTCAACGCGTTTTCTGACGATTAAAAAAAATGGCGCTTGTGCTACTTTTGCTTCGGAAGGCCTCAAATGTAGTTACGATAAATAATGGTTTGTTTATAAAAAATATAAAAATACGAGTTGGCAACGCCTGAACACAGGCCAAAGGCTGGGTAGGAATGCCCGGCAGTCATCGGATGGCCTTGAGCGTATTAAGGTGTTTTTTTGGTGTTAAGATGTTGTGAATTTAGAATAGTATTTCGTATCTCTCTCCGATTAAAGTGTTAACGTAAATTCCCCCCTCGCATTACCCCGTTTAACTAAGTGTTTTCAGTATAAATAAAGTTAGTGAAATGTTAATGAAGAGTATAATTAATCCCCCGGTCTTCCATGCTCGGTTCAAATTATAACGGCACCTCAACTCGGTCACGTCTACCGTATTTATAAAGTACAGCGAAATAAGTGTAAAGAGAATGATTAATGATAGGAGAGAAATGGAATAAAGAAAGAGAAAATAGTATAAAAAAGCAAGATAAGAAAGGTTAATAAAGCGGAATTACTACAGAAGATATTTTATATATTGTATTCAGAGGATTCACAAAAGTAAATAGACACTTTCGATGTATTTTACTTTGTTTTTATACAAGTATATATATATATATATAGAATTGTCTTGCACATTTATTTAAGATATATATATATATATATATATATATATATATATATATATATATATATATATATATATATAGTGTACTGTTATTTTTGTTTTCTGCTGTCAATTTGGTGTTTTATTTATTTCGGATTAAGTATTTCTTCAAAATATTGGTATTTGTTTAAATAATTAGCTCGAGCAAATTTAAGGAGAATTAACTTTCATTTCGCGGAATTTTCTTTATAAAAAATAAGATAATTAATTTGGGGTTAAAATCAATAATGTATGTTTTTCACTCCATCTTAGACCTACAGTATAACATGGAAACATGGTACGGAATCCACACATTTGGTAATTTAATATATATATACTGGGTGATCCAGATAAATGGGACCCATAAAAAAAAGCCAAATATTCTTAATATTTAATTCCTTTCATAAAAACTATATATCATTCGAAAGAGTAGAGTTACAAGTTTATTATGAAATATTTATTTTTTAAAATGACTCCTTTCAAATGTGCTCCATTAGTTGCCAAGCATTCCAGTGTTCTCGCTTGTAAGTTCTGCATCACTTTTGCAAGAGTGTGCCGTGGTATGGCCTGTATCTCATTTGTGATGGCGGCCTTCAATTCTTGCAAGGTCGTTGGGTTATTTCTGTAGACCCTACTCTTTAAATATCCCCAGAGATAATAATCTAAGGGAGAAAAATCCGGAGACCTTGCGGGCCATTCAACGTCTCCAAATCTTGAGATTAACTCGCCTGGAAACGTTTGACGCAAAACTGCCATGCAGTTCCTCATGGTATGGCAGGTAGCTCCGTCTTGTTGGAACCAGTGGTTTTCTAGACAAAGATCTCTTAATTTAGGAATAAGGAAATCGGTCAACATTTTTTCGTAGCGATCACCATTTACAGTGACCGTGTTTCCGGTGGAATCCTCGAAAAAGTATGGCCCTATGATCTGAGATGCAGTAAGACCACACCAAACAGTTACACGCTTACTATGCAACGGGACTTCGGTAATATTCAATGGATTTTCTGTTGCCCAGAAACGACAATTTTGTTTGTTTACAGTTCCATTCAAGTGAAAATGGGCTTCGTCTGACATAATCAAAGTTGCTAGAAAATTGGTGGTGTCATTTACCTTCTGTTGGATCCATTGACAGAATTGTCGGCTTCGTGCGAAATCTCCATCGTTTAGTTGTTGCACTGTTTGAATTTTATATGGAAATAGCATTAAATTATGCTTGAATATACGGTGTGTTGTTCCATATCCAACTCCTAACAGCTGAGAAGCACGTCTGATGCTTATGTTAGGATTATCCTGTACAATTTCATGAGTTCTGTTAATGATTTCGTCTATCCTTGCTGTGCGCACTCTTCCAGTTGGTTTTCTTTTTCCAATGCTGCCAGTTAGGGAAAAATTTCTGACACACCGACGGATTACTTTCTTAGAAGGTGATTTTGACATCTGAAAATTTGTCTTGAAAGATCTTTGAGCTGAAACTACACTTCTTCCATGCTCATAATATTGCTCAGTTATGAAAAGCAGCTGTTCTATAGTCAATGCAGTAATCTTGAAGGGTTAGTTTTAACTAACACTTTTATTTTGTTTTGTATCTTATCTTGTCTTGTATTGTCAAAACCTATACAATCCTGTACAAACTTGTAACTATCCTCTTTCGAATGATGCGTATGATTTTATAAAAGGACTTATACTTTAAGAGTTACAGGGGTTTCTTTTGGGTCCCATTTCTCTGGATCACCCTTTATATATATATATAGTTAAAAGTGTGTATTGTTATTTTGTGTACATTTTTCTTTTATTAATAAACAAATGAATAAAGGAATCCTCAATTACATTGATTTCGCGGAATTTTCTTTATAAAAAAATAGAAGGTATGTAGAAAGGATTGTCAAAAGTAAAAGTTCAAAATTTTAAAAAGTTTTTCCGAGTTACTGTAAGACTTTCTTTTAAATGTACAATATAAAGAATCCTGTGTATTTCTTGTGTGGTTCCTTTAAATGTATTGAATTAATTCGAGCAAATTAAGGAGAACGTCTCTCTTGCCTTTAATAAATAATATAATTAAATTAAATGGTGCTGTCTGGTAACCCTGCATATATAACTAATTAAATAGTGCTTTCTGACAATTCACCCTAATAAGGTACACCTGAACATAATTAAATTATATAGGGGTATCTGGCTGGCAAATCATCTAAATAAACATTAAAATAAATGGTGCAATCTGGCAACTCATCTATATATAAAAAATGAAAATGGTGGTATCTGGTAACCCTCCTTATATAAATAAATAAATATATAGTGCTCTCTGGTAACTCCTTTATATATAAATAAATAAATAAGTGGTATCTGGCAACTCAAGACCCTCTATATAACAGATGCTGGGCCCCTGGACGCTCATTTTGCGTCTGGCTGGAGCCAGGCGAACACCCCTCTCTCCTCCTTAGGTTAAGGCTTAGGTTAGGGTTTCCCTTTGGGGGGGGGGTGAAGACATCCCACCTTCTCCCCCAAAGACCCTCCTCCTTCTCCTTTCCCTCTCTTAGGTTAAGGTTACCCCTTTGTGGGGAGGTCATCCTCCCTTCTCCCCCCAAAGCTCCCTTCCCCTTCATTGCAGCTTGGGGGATAAACCCTCCCCTTGTTGCATAACCCCCTCCCCCCTTTGCAGCATTGACTTGTCGCAAGACCCGCCCCCCTTTGTTGCATAACCTCGTGCAGCATCCCCTCCCCCTTTGCAACATTGCATTTCACTCTCCCATTTTTCGCCCATACTACTGCGGAGCTACGGACGTTTTAAGATGTGCAAACAACAAATCTCTACTTCTGTGTAATTCGATAGATGGCAGCACTACTAATCCTTACCTTTTTCTTTCAATTGGTTCTGATCTGTGGTACGAGACACTGTCTTGCGCTGAAGTGGCCCCTAGACGATCAGTATTATTGATGCAATATATTGACTCAATATTAATGTGTGACATGCATATCCCCCTCTAAACAACTCAATATTATTGCGCAAATTTTTTGCACTATGCATTTCGATGTCATAGACGTAAGATGTGTGATACAGATTTAGCATATATAGCTATTGCCTTAGCTTTTTGTGTCAAAGAGAATAACCTTGTGAAGAAGAACCAGCGTTGGATGAAAGAATGGTATAAGAAAAGATGTCAATATAATCACGAAAATCTTTTGAAAGACTTGAGATTCAGTGAGCCTGATGATTACAGAAACTTTTTGCGAATGGATGGCACAGCATTTGATGAATTAGCGATGATGGTAACACCTGTGATTGAAAAAAACAATACTATCATGCAAGACGCTATCTCAGCAAGTCAGCGGTTATCAGTAACATTGCGCTACTTGGCCACCGGCAACACTTTTGAGGACCTGAAATTTATTAGTGCAATTTCTCCTCAGTCAATTAGTTTTATTTTTTTGGAAACTTGTCGAGCTATTATACACTGCCTCAAAGGGGAAACTTGTCGAGCTATTATACACTGCCTCAAAGGATATATTCAGGTAAGAAAAAGATATTTTATTTTGAAATGTAATGTCCTTTTATGAAAAGTACAAAGAAAATAAATATTTATTCAAAGGAAGAAAAATATTCTGCAATTCTGCTCATTGCTTTATTTATGACAACGGAGTGGCGATGTAATGTTCCCATTTGTCCCTCAAATAGAATATCATTTATTGCCTTCTTAGCGAAAACTTGTTGAGTGTGATCCATCTTCTGCAGTTCAACCGCCCAAGCTGTAGATAATTTCACATAGTCATTATCTGTTTCGCGGAGACGTTTACAAGCCAGAGATGAAAGTTCATCCTGCTGATCCATTCTTTGCTTCATCTTTTTCCTCGCAGATGATGATTTAGGAGTATCATTCTGAAAACAGGAAAAGTCAAGATTACATAGTGCCATAGTGACACTAGAAAAGTGAAATAGTACTTTATAATATGAATAGGATAATGATATATAATATGATAGTCTAATAAGAATATAACACGAATAATGAGAATACTTTATATCTAATACAAAATTAAATGAAAATACTTTATAATATATTTTATATACGAGTGTATATATATATATATATAATATATATATTATATATATATATGCTTTTTTAATTGCAGCTACCAAAGACACAATGAATGGAAAGAAATCGCAAATGGATTCGAGGAGCAATGGAATTTTCCTAACTGTCTCGGGGCGATAGATGGCAAGCACGTGCAAATAAAGAAACCTCCCCATACTGGATCTTTTTATTATAAAAAACAGTTTCAGCATTGTGATGATGGCCATTGTAAATTCAAAGTACGAATTTTTGATGGCAGATATTGGCATTAACGGTCGAGTGTCTGACGGAGGAGTGTTCAATCATATCAAATTTGGAAAACTATTAAAGGACCATTCTCTTCACATTCCAGAACCTCAAAGTGTACCTAACAGTGCACGTAAACTTCCATTCGTATTTGTAGGTGACGATGCACTTCCTATGACTGAAAATTTGTTGAAACCTTATAGTCAGTCAGGTTTAAATATGCAACAACGAATATTTAATTACCGGCTAAGTCGAGCCCGTCGTATGGTAGAAAATGCATTTGGTATTCTAAGTGTTCGATTCAGTGTGTTTCAAAGGCCTTTTTTGCTTGCTTCAGAAAAAGCTCAGATAGTTGTTTTAGCTTGTTGCTATTTACATAATTATTTAAGAAGGAATAAATCAAGTGCATACATTTCTCAAGGCGCTACGGACATAGAAAATCTTGAAACATGCGAAATTAATGAAGGATCTTGGCGTTCGAAGGTGCAATTAATGAATTTGCAAAATTGCTGCAGCAGAAATTCAACGGATCTTGCAAAAAAGATTAGGGACAGCTATTGCGAATATTTCAACTCCGAAGGAATGGTTTCATGGCAGCATGGATATATTTAATATTATTAATACCATAATGTTATTGTCAACCCATTTTTATTTGTTTCTAGTTATATAATAAATGAAATGTATGTATGTATGTATGTGTATGTAGTTATATTATAAATAAAGATTACTTACCAATGTTCCTGTTTCATTATTAGTGTCTTCCTCCTCTTCGTCCTCTATTGTACTTTTGATTGTGATGGAGTTTCTTGATCCTTCAGAAAAAGCATTGCGTCGAAATACCAAAGGGTAGATTCGTACACTTCTTCAGAACCTGCCCCGGATTTCTTTGAATCAGTAAATTTTTTCAATTCTTTTCTAAAGTTTGTTCTCAAGGAATTAAATTTCTTCTTAACTTCATCTCGTCCGGCATCTGGGTATTTTTCTTTATATTTTCTTAACAAAATATCATAGGCATCATTTTTCTTTTGTCTATCACTACACTCTTCAGATTTCACCTTCCAAAGAACTGGCAACTCTCTATACACTCTAATACACTCGATTATAAATCGTCTTTCGTCTTCTTTCGAAGCAGAAGCACGCTTACCGTTACCAGACATGTTAACGCCAGAAATGAAAGACGCAAACTGAAAGCATACTGCGCAATAACACACTCAGATGACGCAATATTTCTAGTGCACAATAAAAATGCACAATAAAATCAGGCAGAGTTTGATTTCTTCAATATATTGAGTTAATCTTCAATATTCACCCTAGACGATCAATAATATTGCGCAATATGAGTTATTGTGCAATAATATTGATCGTATAGGGGCCGCTTAAGGTGAGCAATCAAAATGAATCAACAGTTCACACCCGCTGAATACGCTGATATCCATTTCATTTATGGATTCTGTGATGATAACAGCAGAGCGGCAGTTAAAGAATATCGAAGACGTTTTCGGAACCGCCGAATACCGAACAGGCAAGTGTTTAGTGACACACACCAGAGATTAAGGGAAACAGGGACAATTGTTCCATGTAACTAAGAACATGTAGCACGACGGCCCGTTGCTGTGGAAGAGCGCATACTAGACGAATTGGTGAATCCGCATCGCGTGTATGGCGAACCATACATGATGAGGGTTTGTATCCAGTGGTGTAGTGCTAAATAAAGAAGTGAGGGAACGCATTTTGAAAGTGTTACTCAGATGCGGGGGAGACAATGGCGAGCGCGGCGAGCCCATACAGCTGGGGGTCCGGGGGCAGTGTAAGCTCCCCGGGAAATCTTTAGAAATCTGACCAATTTCAGGAATATTTTGAGGTCATATGCACTGGATATTAGGATATATTCCAAGGTTGAAGATGCAGTATTTCCGGTGTCATTAGATATACGACATCCAGTACGATCAATAAAAATAGCTAACAACTGGAATGATTAACTAAAAAAAAGTTAACAACTGGTACGCCGTGGTGACTGTTTCACCAGATCTTTATAGGCTAGCATTGCCTCAGTCGAAGCTAAAAGAAATGAAACAGTTAATGATTCTTTCTTATATTTCTTCTAGGGGTGGGAATTAAAATTTCATGACGTTAGAGATTTGTAAGTTCGGATTTATTTGAAATAGTGAGGGAACGCCGTTCCGTCTACCAAAAAAAGTAAGGGAACGCCGTTCCCACGCGTTCCCACAGCACTACACCACTGTTTGTATCCCTATCATTTGCAACGTGTGCAAGCTCTTCAATCGGATAATTATGATAAACGTGTCCAATTTTGTCAGTGGATGGTTATGCATCGCCAAATTCTTAATCGCACACTCTTTAGAGATGAGGCACAATTCATTCGGGATGGAATTAACAATAGACGAAATTCCCACTTGTGGTTCGCCGATAATCCCCACGGTATTGTTGAAGGAAACTTTCAACCTCGATTCTCAGTGAATGTTTGGTGCGGTGTAATTGGAGATCAGCTGATTGGACTATTCGTTTTGGAACAACGATTAACTGCTGATATTTATCTGAACTTACTGACGAACGAATTGATGCTTTTGATGGGGGACGCGCCCTTGGAGACAAGGCGCAGGATGTTCTTTCAGCACGATGGGGCGCCACCACATTTTGGTCGTCATGTTACGGATTACTTAAATCAGCGGTACGGGAATCGTTGAATTGGTCGTGCTGGTCCAATATCGTGGCTCCCGAGATTTCTGGACCTAATCCCGTTAGATTTATTTTTATGGGCGCCTTATGAAAGAGATGGTCTACAAGACCAAAGTACAAACGAGAGAGGAACTCTTGCGCCTGGTTATGGATGCCGTTGCTTACATATGATAACACTCCGAAATGATTCAGTGGACAGTGGATTCTTGTATGGAACGAGCAAGGCTGTGCATTGAAAACCGAGGCGGACATTTTGAACATTTATTTATAAGGTGCATCTCATAAAATGTACAGTAGCAATAAATACATCAGATTAATACTCTCGTTTATTTTTTTCCGTGCACCTTAAAACGTCCGGAGCAAGTGTAGTTTACATCTCCCTGTGGTGCCTAGTGTAGTTTACGTTCCCCTACATTATCCTAGTGTAGTTTACGTTCCCCTACATTATCCTAGTGTAGTTTACGTTCCCCTACATTATCCTAGTGGTGTTTGCGTTCCCCAACTTTGTTCGCGTATACCTAATCAAATAAAACGTTAAAACTAATGAAAATATTACGACTTAACATAACCAATCGTTAATTGATATATATATATATATATATATATATATATATATATATATATATATTGACGATTGGTTAGGATAAGTCGTAATATTTTCGTTAGTTTTAACGTTTTATATGATGGATTCATTTAAAAAAGTGTCTCCTAAAGATCCAAGTGTAGTTTACGTTTCCCAACTTTGACCTTGTATAGTTTGTGTCCCCTTTTACGTCAGGGGGACGTAAACTACACCTGCTCCAAACGTCCGTAGCTCCGCAACGGTTGGAAATAGCACCGATGTTGTATTAACGTTTTTACTCTATATCACGACCAAATCACCCCCCGAAGTATGGCAGACCGGTTGTGAAACACCCTGTGTATATGAAATGAAATGAAAAAGTTTATTGGCAGACTATAGTCCATATGACAAATATTATTAATACAATGACAGTTCATATACTAAGGATAGAAATATATACAATTGATTAGAAATAATACTGTAATGTCGAAGTTAAGTGGAGCTACAGACAGACGTTTTCGTACCAAGAAGTCCATAGCTTAGAGGATAAATGGCAGGACTCATGGATAGCTTGGATGATCGGGTTGGTTGATTTTTTAATTCTTTGCATTAGACTGTGTTGAGCACGTCTTGTTACCTCCGGGAAGCTCGGGACATTGCGGGTGGCAAACATTTGCGAAGCTGAGCATCTCGGGAGTAATTTATGTAAGAGTCTAAAAAACCTGTTGTACAGCAAATTTAGAGTTCTGCCAGAACCTTTTTTATAATTCACCCACAGTTGCTGTCCGTATATATTACTATATATGCGTCTCGGTGGTGTAGTGGTTAGCGTCGCTGACTACGAATCCATCGACCCCGGGATCGAGACCCGGTGACGGCAGGCAGGCGGCGCGCAGTAAAACCCAGGTGTTCATCCTTTCACACAATAAAAAAAAATTGGTTGGTAGATAAATGGGTACCCTGGGTTGCCTAGTCGTTAAGACGCTGGGCTGCTGGTGTGGCGTGGTTCGGATTCTACGTTAAACTGTAGGTCTAAGATAGAGTGAAAATCTTGACGTTCGTCAGACTGAATAATTCGGGCGGAAACAAAACCAAGGTTAACCAAGGTGTGTGTATATATATATATATATATGTATATATATGATGAATAAAACCACGAAGGAAAGGAAACACAAAATGGTGCTCAAGCGCTTTCGTCTAATGACATCCTCAGGAACACTGAGTGTTCCTGAGGATGTCATTAGACGAAAGCGCTTGAGCACCATTTTGTGTTTCCTTTCCTTCGTGGTTTTATTCATCATAAATATTTTTCACGTGTTACTTTCGTGAAATAATTTTCATATATATATATATATATATATACACAAACAATCTATAATGGGTCGCTACATCATCTGAAATAAAGAGATAAACAAATAATGTATTTGTTAAAACATTTTTCTCTTCTGAATCGATTGAAGCATATTTGAACTCAATTTAAGCATATGAAAGACTGAGTTTGACTCGATAAAGCTTTCAAAAATTCACAAAAGTCAATTTCAGATCTTTGCACCTTTATTTTAAAGCCGAATAAACAAAAAGAGTGAAATTAAAATATATAAGAATATTGACAAATATTTAAAGGTTAAATCGCGTGAATTAATTGTATAAAGATTTAGATTATTTTACGGGCATCTTTATAATTAAACAGTTTAAACCGATTTAATTATTTTTTCGATGTGGGTTGTTTAACCTCATTCGCAACAACATCTGAAAACTACTCTCCAGATCCAATGTTGACGGGAAGCGATGCTACGACACTGACCATGACGTAACCCATTGAGTTGTATATAAATCACGTTTGGGGATGGAAATAACGCTCCACTGTTTTGCATAAGTTTGCTTATGATTTGAAGTTGCGGAGTTGAAACGTTCGTTGAACTGTTTGGGAGAATACGTAATAAATTAATAAAATAACGTATATTTATGGGATTGCTTAGCGCTTATGACGAAATCCAACATTAAATAGCATTACTATCAACATTAACCTTATAACCTTATGCAACTGTTAACATAACATTGTTCTGGAATTAGAATAGCATTTTCAGTAGTAACTCTAGTTTCATTTCGGCATTCTACGTAATATCGGAATCATTTTACTTCCAATTCTTTCTTCTATAAATCAGTGCTATCCAGCTGGCTGCCACCGGGCCGCATTTGTCCCGCAGCCCCGCTCTTGTAAAACAGGACTTACATTTGTCCCGCAACCCCGCTCTTGTAAAACAGGACTTGCATTTGTAGCGCTCCCGCTAAAAACGGCTATTGGAATACTATTTCTTCGCGAGTGATATTACATAATATGAATTTCAAATATAAGTGGGAAGACCTTTTAAATAATTTATGTGCGTGTCACGTGTTAATAGCTATTAAATGGTTGAAATCGTTGTTAAAACTTAAATGTAAAAGCCATGTAACATGGGTGGGCAGATATACTCGTATGTTTTGGTACTCGAAGGGAATTACAGATTGTTATTGTGCAATTCGGCCAAAGAGCGGGTTGGTAAGATATAATGTAGCCTCAAATGGTTCGGAACTGGACAGCCTTGTTCTATATAAATGGAATATATATATATATATATATATATATATATATATATATATATATATATATATATAAATGGAATATACATTACAAGCATAACGTCAACTGTGCTAATGCGTGTTCATCAACAGTGGGGAACACGTATTGAAATGTGTTTTCAAAACAATGGCAACCATGTAGAGCATATTATATAAATAAAAATGGTTGTCCATAACAAAATGTTTATTTTTCCTATGTATGGAAACTTACGGCCCACCCTGTATATATATATACATATATATATATGAAAATTATTTCACGAAGGTAACACGTGAAAAATATTTATGATGAATAAAACCACGAAGGAAAGGAAACACCATTTTGTGTTTCCTTTCCTTCGTGGTTTTATTCATCATATATATATATATATATGTTACAAGGGATCTGTGTAACTAGGGATTTTATGCAAGGTTAAGTCGTAATATTTTCACTAAACTTACGGGAAAATTATCGAATAACTGGTTAACTGAATACCCGGTTAGGTCAACTGTACGCCCTTGACGATTGGTTAGGTTAAATCGTGATATTTTCGTTAAAACTAACGAAAATATCACGACCTTAACCTTGCATGAAATCCCTGAACATTTTAGGGATTTCATGAAATCCCTAGTTACACAGATTCACTGTAACATATTCAACTTCAAGGCTTTATTATTAATTATTATTATTATTATTATTAATTATTATTAATTTAAATTTTTTTTAGACTTGAATGTAAAAATACGTGAATACAACAGAGAAATTCTATACTTTATGTTACTTATTTGGGATCACTTGAAGATCCGTCACCCGAGCCTTTTTTAGTTAGTTTATAAGGCTAACTAACGAAAATATCACTACCTAACCTGATCACTCGTCAAGGGCGTACAGTTGACCTAACGATTGGTTAGGTTAAGTCGTGATATTTTCGTTAGTTAGCCTTATAAAGCTAACTAAAAAAGGCTGGGGTGACGGATCTTCAGGTGATCTCTTATTTTAATCATTTATTATTTATAAATTATAACCTAAAATTCATTTATTCATTATTTGAATTCAGCAAAAATGAAATAACTTATTAAAATAATAATTCGTTCGTAACGGCCAGGGTCATGTGACGGAGGAGACCTACGACTTTACGTGGGATGTAAATCATCTATAACGGGTCGCTACATCATCTGAGGACAGAAGAGGGTCGCCTACCCAACTAATGAACAGAACCAAGGTCGCTTAACTTTGCTGTCTATTTTGAAAAATAGTTTTTTCTGTAATTACTATTTAAGGATTTACAATTTTTGTTTCATTGCAGTATCATTACAATTTTTTTCTTTCAAATTAAACATTACTTTTCTAATTTTATGCCGATGTAGATTTATTTGCATACAATTAATGCCACGTTCATAAAATTTTCTTTTAAAGAAAAATTTTTGAAGTTGCGAATATATAACACTGCCCAACAAAAAAAAATGTTTTTGCTGGTGATTTAATTCTAAGACCTGTTTCTGGATGATATTGATGTGCTGATTTCAAAAATCACCTTAGATTTTGTCCATCACATCAGGTTTTCGTGCAATGTGCAATGCAATATGCTTGTTTTGGGTGATCCATGAAGGGCACTTATCAAAATTGATGATTTTTGAGACCTGTTAACAGCTGTTTTGCTGTTAAAATTTTATCTGTGGAATACGCAAATCTGTGCATTAAATCTAAAGGTCATGTACAACATATTAAAATCTTGGGTATCTGTGATTTCCCCAGGTGTGAGCGTGACGTCATGATCATGGATTCATTTTTTGCTTATTTAAACACTTTTAATCATTTATGTGTCAATATTACCATTGTATATTAAAGTTCACTCCCTGCACAATTGTTTACTTTTCCATGCTGATTCTGAGTATGTAAAAACTTATTTTTTGAAAAGAAAAAAAATTGGGCATAACCCTGCCAAAATACGATATCTCCGTATTTGATTGCTCGAAAACCTGACGTGATAGGCAAAAACTAAGGTGATTTTTGAAATCAGCACACCAAAGTTACCTAAAAACAGGTGTTAGAATTAAATCAGCAAAAGTGGTGTTGGGGAGTGTAATCTAGATTTTTTTTTTGTGGGTTACTTTGGGTGAGGCAGATTTAAAAACCTATAAGTTTGATTTTGCTCCTTTACCCTTGTGAAGACCAACGCCAATAGCTTAGTAGGTGACACTGTTTCCCTATAAGCGAAGTGAAGATTCTTCACTGAAGTCGGGGTTCGACTGCCGATGATGCTAGTTAATAATAATAATGTAGGAGTTAGCGAATGGGCCGCATTCGTCTGGCCTGAGCGCTGTGCCAGTTTCTGGCACTCCTGAATGATTATTATTATGATTATGATTATTATTATTATTATTATTATTATTACCCCAGTAAAAGCGTGAATTCCCGCAGTTCGCAGCAAAACAGCTGAAATGTGGAGTACGTGTACTTTTCTAGTATTCGTTTCAAATTCACTGAAAATCAATAAAATGCACGTTTTCCTTTTCCTTTGCAATGGGTAAAATTATTTAGGTAAATTCACGGCCTCTGTAACTATTTTCATATTGATTCAATACGTTTGAGGTTATAGAAAAAGGTTCGGTTTTCATTAATTTTCGAAATTAAAGAACAACCACTGTACGAAAAGAACTTTCGTGGCCATTTAAACTTAGCTGTACAGTTCCGGAAAAAAGTTCGGCTACAAACAAAAATTCAAAAAGACAAAAAAATTACTAATTGGTAACATTCTTTTTCTCTTTGGACATTTTATTCTCTTTATCCTTCTCTTTTTGGTGACATTAATAAAATAAAAAAAACAAGATTACTCATTACTGATTACTAATTTTGGATCTTTTAAACTATTTTCCTCCCAGCTTCAGAGAGGGGGGGACATAGTTTAAACGGTCAATTTTAAGGGGGAGATAATTTAACAGGTTTTACTTACCTTATTTACATAATAGAATTTTTAAGATATGTATATAAGATACATATCTTGAAAATTCTATTATATTCTATCATATTTCCGGTTTATAGAGAACCATTATTTACATAGGATAAAATTTGAATGCCCGGTTAGGTCAACTGTACGCCCTTGACGATTGGTTAGGGTTAGTCGTGATATTTTCATTAGTTTTAACGAAAATATCGTGACTAAACCTAATCAATCGTCAAGGGCGTACAGTTGACCTAACCGGGCATTCAATGAACCTAACCAGGTATTCAGATGACCTAACCGGGCATTCAATTAATCTAACCGGCCATTCAGTTATTTTTGCTACCCTTCGTGCGGGTAGCAAAAATATCCCGCGTTTTAACGAAAATATCACGACTTAACCTAACCAATCGTCAAGGGCGTACAGTTGACCTAACCGAGCATTCAATTAACCTAACCGGGCATTCAATAATTTTACCGTAGGTTTCTATATATATATATATATATATATATAGTACCGTGCAAAAGTCAGAGACCACTGTCGATCTGATAACTATTAGATAATCTGTCGTATGAAAATTGGTTTTGATACTAAAATACATATTAACTAGAACCTCTGGTTCAGATTAACATATAACTAAGCTATTACTAAGTGTATAAAGTTGTATAAACTAGATGGCCGTCTAGTCTGCTTAAATTGGACTTGAGGGTTGATCCATTATATTACTAATAACGCATGTGTTTAAAGATCTAGCGAACTGTTAATGATGGATCTGCAGTAAATGCTCCGAAGCTATTGTTATATCAATATTTACAAGTAAAATTATTGACATATTCACTAAAATTCTGAAACACAAATTTATCCAAAACTTTTCTCATTATAATCCTAATTCATGTTGTTTTTTAATTCACAGGCTTAAGAAATGGCTAAACGAACAATTTCTGATGAGAATAGATATAAAGTAATACATTTGCATGGTGAGGGACTTAGTCAAAGAAAAATAAATTAATCTACAGGTGTTTCCAAAACTGGTGTGCAAAAATTCTTGGCTCGTCACCGATCAAATGGGACCACAGCTGATCGTCCTAGATCAGGGAGAATCTCTAAGCTTTCTCCATCTGATCTACAATATCTAAAGATTACTTCCCTTCAAGACAGACGCAAATCATCCTTAATTTCATTATATACTTGCAATCCCAAATTGCTGGACAAATTAATAAAGAAAATAAGGTACAAAAAGAAATGAGAGTATTAAACAGCACATTTTGACCAAAGATAATAAGAAACTGATAGGAAGGAGCTAAAAACCTCAACGTATGTCGACAGTTAGCAGCTGACGAGGAAGCTTCTAACAGTAGCTGTATCCTCCAGCGCGGGACACGTCAACGCGAAGAAGAGACGACGTCAAACCGAAACATCAACGCGCTCGTGGCCAAACTTCCTCAAATCTCCGTGCAGCGGGCTATCTACGGTTGGCCAGACTGCCAGTCGACGGCCTGTTGCGTGGCACGGTCAGAGTGCCGATCGGCTCCCGGGACCGGCCCTATACCAGCGTGCTATTTTTTTCATTTACGTGGAGCAATTGCGTGCTCCCCGGACTACTCTTACTCTCTGGCGACATTAAGTCTAATCCAGACCCTACTACAACTTACACATGTCACCATACACAAAGACATAGACACAATAGGATCATGAGACACATACAGAAGCATAATATTAACATATTACAGTACAACGCAGATGGCCTCACAAACAAAATCGTGCAGCTTAGTGAATTCGTACACAAGCAAAACATTCACATAGCACTTATACAAGAAACGAAACAACACTAAAACGCACACACAAAACACCCACCATCCCTGACTTCACGACGATTCGTCAAGATCGTATTGGGGGTCACGGGGGTGGACTCATCACTTACATACGTCAAAGCATTAGCTACACTGATGCCACCCAAAACATTACAAACACAATCCAAGCAGATAGCACAATATAAATACAGGCAGTTAACATTAAAACACACTCAAAACACAACACCACACTCATCAACATTTACATCCCACCAGATAGTTCAACTCCGGTGCCAGCCAATTACAATCCACAGTTACACAATCTGGCCTCTCTCACTAATGTTATATTAAGAACAGACTTCAACGCTAAAGACACTAGTTGGTACATTGCACAACCAAAACAACACCAGAGGCACCAACATAGCCGCACAACTAAACAGCCTCTTCATTCTTAACGATACAGAAGAACATACACACATACCACATCAAGAAGGATACTCAAACTCCTCCCCAGACATAACGTTCTGTTCCCCCTCACTAGCAACACATACACATTGGAGAACAGAAAAACAACTGTCATCAGACCACCTGCCCATCATCATTACAACACATTCTACACTCTGCCCCAACAGCCTTACATACACTTACAGAAATTACAAGAAAGCTGATTGGGAACAGTTCAAAATACAGACTGAGGAACAATTCACCACATTAAACAGCACACCCATCATAAACATCAATACAACACTCAAGACATTTAACCAGATCATCAATAATGAAAACAAATACATACCCAAGGGCAACATTAGGGAATACAACCCAAATTACACAGAGAAATAGGCCATCTCATAAGGCAACGTAACAACCTCAAACATAACACACAAACGCCACACACAGAAGCCATAAAACAGCAGATACAACATCTGAACACAAAAATAAACAACAAACTTAAAGAAAAACAAACAGAAACATTTAGGGAATTCATAACAACACTAAACCACTCCACAGATATATCCAGGCTATACAAGACTATAAAGAGCATTACCCACTCTAACAGTGGCATTCACACTTCACATGCGGCTGTCTGTCACAGCCAAAATAAAATCCCAACATATACACAACAGGCTAAGATTCTAGTTAATCACTACGCAAAGATAAGTCACTTAAACAGAGACAACAACCAGAAACACGCAGACAGAGAAACAGCCAGACACAAGAAAACCTACAGACTCGACACGACCATTACACCCTTCAATACAGACCAGACCACCAAGATCATCAAAAACATTAAGAATTCGAAGGCTACTGGACCAGACAACATATCTAACATACACCTTAAACACTTGGGCCCACAGGGAATACTAGCTCTCACAAACATCAGCACATATTCATACCAACACTGTATTATTCCTGACATATGGAAACAAGGTAAAATTATTACACTACTCAAACCAAACAAAAATCTAACAGAATCAGCTTCCGATAGACCCATTACTTTACTATGCACACCTTCCAAAGTAACAGAAAGACTAATCTTACAAATCACCAACCCACACATACCACTGTCGCCTACTCAACATGGATTCAGACCTCACCACTCAACCACGACATTACTCACTAACCTCACGTAGCACATCATGGATGGCATCAACTCCAGACGACCAGCTCAACGTACACTATTAGCAACAATAGACATTAGTAAAGCATTTGATGCTATCCCACGTTTCCCTCTCATAAACAAAATACTTAACACAAACATGCACAATAACACCAAAAGGTGGCTGAGCAACTATCTTTCAGGAAGATACTCACATGTCACATTTAATGGCAAGTCATCCAAAAACAAACTTTTTCCGAACGGGGTCCTTCAAGGCTCTGTTCTCTCACCAACACTGTTCAACTTATACATGC
Source organism: Bathynomus jamesi (assembly GCA_023014485.1). Classification (NCBI taxonomy): domain Eukaryota; kingdom Metazoa; phylum Arthropoda; class Malacostraca; order Isopoda; family Cirolanidae; genus Bathynomus; species Bathynomus jamesi. The sequence continues at coordinate 725,359 of JAJOZX010000171.1, read as the reverse complement.
ATGACATTCCAACACCCATAGATAACAAGCTTACCTTATATGCAGATGACATCACTCTAACATCCACCCACAACAAGATCGACACCGCTACAAATAATCTACGAACATACATAAACAGTATACAAAACTGGCTCACACACAATAGACTCAAAGTAGCGCCCACAAAATCAACCATCACCTTGCTAACAAGCAACACAAAAGAACACCAGATAACTCCACAGCTTACACTAAGCAACACCAACATTCCTCACACTCACAGGACCAAAATACTTGGAGTCACATACAACACATCATTATCTTTTGCAAACCACATTCAGGACATTAAAAACATATGTACGGCAAGACTTAACACGCTTAGGGTACTAACAGGCACAAACTTTGGACACCAGCAGGAAACAACATCACTCATATACAAACAATATATTCGCTCAGTAATGGACTATGGTAGCCCATGCTGTGCACCCATTATCTCAAACACACAAATAAACACCTTACAGAAAATACAAAACAACGCACATCGTATCATTACAGTATGTACTCAAACAACACCAATAGAACACCTGCACACAGAAACAAAAATACTGAAAGTTAGGGAACATTTAGATATGAGGGGAACATAATTCATGACAACAGCGACAACTAACCCACAACACCCTTGCCACTACATGTACAATCATGCACCAACACCTCGCACAATTAAGGTAACACCAGAGAGACATTATAACCAAATACACCATTCCATACCACACCCCACAAACATCACACAGTACAGAAAACACATACACACACACCTAACCCACAAAGCACTGACACGACTCGGTCCGAATGCGGTCCTAAGTGCGAAGCCGCCATGCATTGACAAGTCAGAGACCAGCCTGAGCAGATTGGATCGAGTTAACTTAGCACGATTCTGATGTGGACATCACCCCCAACTTACAGACATATAAACACAGACTAGACAACTCCACAGACGACACCAGCCACCTGTGCCAGGACACACCACAAACAATTGAACACATTATGACAGACTGTACCGCTTTAGCACAACATAAAACACAACACAACATCACTAGTGCGCTGAACCTCTGGTCCACTCCGGAGAAGGCAATCGGTTACCTGCGTTCCGCCGGCTTGCTCGATCAGGGTGGGCTGATCGGCTAACCAAGAACAACAACCCTCATATCCAATTTATGCAGACTAGAGGGTCATCCAGCTTATACAACTTTATACACTTAAGTAATAACTTAGTTATACGTTAATATGAATCAGAGGTTCTAGTTAATATGTATTTTAGTGCCAAAACCAATTTTCATACAAGAGATTATCTAATAGTTATCAGATCGACAGTGGTCTCTGAATATATATATACACACATTCAACTGCAAAGAACACGCAGTATAAATAACGTAAAGAACGACGCTTGTATAGGAGATATTCCGCGCAAGACGAGAGAGAGAGAACGAAACAAATGGATCTTTTCCGTTTGACTGCCGCCATTGAAACATAATTAAACTCCAGCCTTCTTTAGTTAGCTTTATAAGGCTAACTAACAAAAATATCACGACCTAACCTAACCAATCGTCAAGGTCGTACAGTTGACCTAACGATTGGTTAGGTTAGGTCGTGATATTTTCGTTAGTTAGCCTTATAAGGCTAAGTAAAGAAGGCTGGGGGCACTCACCTCTTATGTTTCAATGGCGGCAGTCAAACGGAAAAGATCCATATATATATATATATATATATAATATATGCCCGGTTAGGTTTATTGAATGTCCGGTTAGGTCAACTGTACGCCCTTGACGATTGGTTAGGTTTAGGCGCGATATTTTCGTTAAAACTAACGAAAATATCACGACTAAACCTAACCAATTGTCAAGGGCGTACAGTTGACCTAACCGGGCATTCAAATTTTATCCTATGTAAATAATGGTTCTCTATTTATTATATATTTGCAATAAATAATAAATTTGTTGTTATTGTTTTCTTATCTTATTTTGGTTAATTTGCAGAGTTTAAACTTTGGGGGCGGATATAGTTGAAAAGATGAACAGTAGGGTGATGATTGTTGAAAAGAGTATGTTGGGGGAAAATAGTTTAAATTAAAAGATCTCTAATTCTTTTTGAGTTTTTAGAAATTTTGTGGATCACCTGAAGATCAGGGCCCACAGCCTTCGTTAGTTAGCCTTATAAGGCTAACTAACGAAAATATCACGACTTAACTTAACCAATCGTTAGGTCAACTGTACGCCCTTGACAATTGGTTCAGTTAAGTCATGATATTTTCGTTACTTAGCCTTATACTTATAAGGGTAACTAAAGAAGGCTGGGGGCCCTGATCTTCAGGTGACCCAATTTTGTTTCTTGGTAAACATTTAATGAAATTGAATTTTAGTTTAAGGTAGCTTATATTTTACTTCGTCTAATAACAGTTTAGACATTTAAAGAAAGCCATAAAAATTTATTGTGCAGTTCATTCGTCCGTAATTTCTCGAGAAATTTACATAAATAACTGTTGGTAAGTATGAAAATGCTTATAAATACGAATACAAACAAAACAAAACAAAAAGCCTTCATTCACAAAAAAGAATACGAGTGACAGAGTTTTTACAATATTTTTCAATATTTTTCTGTACAATTTAGATATTTGATATGGCATTAATATATTCAAAGTATTCTAATCTGAATATGACGTTGGAAACATGAAAGCTTTTTAGGCAAAGTTAATGGGATTCAGTTTATTTATTGCGGTAAATCTTAAGGAAATGTCATCACCCGCAAAATCATACCAAAATGCATGTTTCTAGTAGGATTTGATGTGATTTATTCAAATCTGGGATCTTTTCCGTTCTACCCCAGCAACAATTTCTAGTGTAGTTTTACTTGCTGAATTCGATAATATATATTTTATTTTGGAGAAAGTATTCGTGCTTTAATTAGTTATGGTTATAATTATTAATTTTTTTCTCTCTCTTGTAGATATTGTTATGGATGATAAGTGGAATTTCATAAACATAGTTAAGGAAATAACGTTCTACCCCAGCCTTCTTTAGTTAACCTTATAAGGTTAACTAACGAAAATAACACGACCTAACCTAACCAATCGTCAAGGGCGTACAGTTGATTTAGCTAAACAAAGGAACAAGAGACATTGGGGAACATCTAGAAATATGATAGATTCTTATTTATGTGAATTTCTGTGGAGGAGAAGACAAAAAGGAAAGGACATTTTTATTGAAATCTTAAATGCAATCTCTACTTTTAAATAAAATAAACGGACTATAACTCTTTTGTTATTAATTTCTCCAAAATAAGATATATATTATTGAATTCAGCAAGTAAAACTACAGTAGAAAATAATATATAATTTCATTTTTTGTTGCTGGGGTAGAACGGAAAAGAGCCCAAATCTGATATTAATTTGATGCGAAAATGAGCCGAAACCTGTTTTATTCGAAGTTGAAAATCATGATGTTTCGGCTCAATTGCGCAGTAAGTAAATATAAGATTTGAGTAAATCACAGCAAATACTAGTGATTACTACTATAAATAAGCATTTTGGTAAACCGGATCAAGTAAAGATAAGCACCCTCAGCCTTCTTTAATTAGCCTTATAAGGCTAACTAACGAAAATATCACGACCTAACCTAACCAATCGTCAAGGGCATATAGTTGACTTAACGATTGGTTAGGTTAGGTCGTGATATTTTCGTTAGTTAGCCTTATAAGGCTAATTAAAGAAGGCTGGGGGTGCTTATCTTTACTTGATCCGGTAAACCTAACCTAACCAAAACTAACTTAACCTAACCTAACCTACCTAACCTAATAACATAACTCTTACCTCAGTATTGTTCAGTCGGAGGGTAAACTTCAGCTATTATCTTTAAAAATGTATATACGGTAGTTATTTTTTCGAAATTCAGGTGATGACGTCTTAAGATTATCCTTTATTACGTAGTGACAGGAAAATAGGCCTACCGCTTTAGATCTTTAACGTGAAGTTGCGAATCTGCATATTTTAACTTTTGTGGCAATAGCGCTGTATGTCACTCTTTCATCTCGGGTAATTTCCTTTGTTTCTGGTATTTGAATATTACCTGCAGTTATAATATTACCCGTAATAAAGAACTGCGCTTCACTATTTTTATGCAATACAAAATATGGAAGTGTAAATGACGGATTCACATCTTCAACATCTTAATCAGTCTTTTTGGAGGTTATGCTGTATTTCAATGAAAGATATACGTTTTATATACAATTACATATGTAGAAATAAAAAAAAACCTAAATCTAAATTCCATATCATATCGGCATTAGGTGATTTATATAAGAGATATATATATATATATATATATATATGATACAAACCCACAAGGAAAAAGAAAAATGATTCCAAGGCCTTTCGTGTATTTAGAAGTACACCTCGTCAGGGAATGAATGACCTGACGAGGTGTACTTCTGAATACACGAAAGACCTTGGAATAATTCTTTTTTTCCTTGTTGGTTTGCATCATTCATTCATTTTACGTGTTTAATTGTGAAATTCATTCCATATATATATATATTATATATATATATATATTTTCTGTTCCTCCTTGATAATGTGAATATATCACGAAAGCGCTCGGACTTTGTGTTTCCTTTTCCTTGTGGTTGTTTGCTTATATATATATATATATATATATATATATATATACATACAGGGTGATCAGTATATATATAAATAAAGGGGTATGTGTGTTGGTTGGTTGTCTGAGTGTGCTTAGAAATTATATTTATAAAAGTTAGAATCTTTGGTTTTAAAAGTTTATGAATGTAAGTTAAAAGTCCACAGAAAGTTAAGTCTGTCAGTAAAAGAAATTTAAAAGTATATGTAAAAAGTTAAAAGTTTATGAGGAATATTTAAAATATTTGTATTTTATGGAAAGAACTTTTATAAACATATACAGAAGTTATACTGCAATTCAAAGTAGTCTCTTCAATGGGTGAATTCAAAGCATTTTACGTAAAAAATAATGTTATAGCCATGTAGTTCCATAGACCCGCCATGGTAAACTAGCGATAGAGCACCTGGATGTTAATATGAAGGTCATGTGTTTGGCTCTCGATCCGGACCTAATCTTTCATCATCTGAGGTGATTCTATATAGCTGGGTCTTTCTTGGTGGGTTTAGTGGCTCGGATCAAACGTAAAGCCGTAGGTTCCCCTCCCGTTATATGGCTCGAGATGTCACGAAAGAAGTTAAACAAATGTAAACATTATTATTAATATTATGATGCAATGGTGAAGGGTATAGACTATAGACCTCTCTTTTCGTGCCACGAAGTGAACCACACTGACAAATAGACTCAAATGGAACCAATTAAAATTAATTAAATAACACGTAATAATAGCGCTCAGTACATAGCATTATAGTGAAAACGCGAATTTAAACCCCTTCAGTTCAACGCAACTCTTTTAATGCGCGTATTGTCTTCTCCTTTCGTTCATTTTCTAAATTCTCATTGTGTTGCTCCAATTTAATGTCGGTTTAGGAAACCACTCAAGATTTGTTGTGCTGCCCTTCGTTCATTTGTATGTAAATTTGATCATCACGTTCCCAGGACTCTATTCCTATATACTAAACGGTGACCTGCAAAAAGAACAATAAGGAAAATTTATATCTTTACTGTTAGCTGTTCCTATAACATTTTGTATACACACTAAAATTGGAATGTAGAAACAGGGATACTGTTGACATTTAAATTCTTTGTGTATTTTATATATGTATACACGTATATAAACTGTTTATATATATATATATTATATTATATATATATATATATATATATATATATATATATATATATATATTTAAATATGATTTACGATCTACTTTAAAGTTTAAAAAATATATAAAAAGTACATATACACAGCTATTTCGAAAAGTTTTTTCCACAAATATTTGTTCCAAATATAAAAAGCTTTTTCACATCCGTTTTGCATGTTTCTATCGCAATATTTGTTCGCTTTGTCGGTTCGTCTTTCTATTCTTTATTCGCCATTTTTGCGCTAACTTCCTTCGTTCTCAAATGTTATGCATAACGTTCATGCTATTTCTCACTTAACGTAATGAGATTATAGGATAGGAGGCAGTTTTTGAAGCGCTATTCTGAATGTGCCATAATATGCAATTATATTTGCAAACAAGTAAAAAACCAAACTTTTAATGCGAGAAAAGGGCTAAAAATGTGTATAGCTGAAATTATAAATTTGGAGAAAGGAGAAAACTGAAGAGAGCAATCGGGAAACAAGTGTGTAATATATTTTTTCTTTTTATTGAAAGCCCAAAGAAAGTTTGGCTCTGAAATTTTTATACTAAATAGTTTGAAGTCAACAGACAACTATTGAAAAATCGTATATACGGAACACTTATTTATACTAGTAATTTTAAACAGGTTTTCCGTAAACTGATCTTCAAAAGCAATGACTTTATAACTTATGTAACGGTAGTGATACAGGGCTAAGGCTGTATAATTTTTTTTTTTTAAGGTAAGATATGGAGTAGTTTTTTGTTGAACGCTAAATTATTAGTAATACATGGTGATGCTCTAGAAAAGTGTCCTTTCAATGTCCGCATAGTAAAAAAAAGACTGCCATTGTAAATTTGAAAGTAATGTTCAAGGACACTTCATAATCTTTATAGGCATTTCAAAAGAAGGAAATTTCAAAGTACAGCCTTTAAAAGTTGTATCCTTTATTTAAAATTTGGAGTATTCTTAAGATTATGGGGTCTATGCTGCAAGCCTATAAACTTAGAATACAAGACGATGTGGAAAAAGTGTTCCAAAAGTATTTGTGTAACAAGTTATTTGGAGTTATTGAAGAATACGGACCCCAGCCTTCTTTAGTTAGCTTTATAAGGCTAACTAACGAAAATATCATGACCTAACCTAACCAATTGTCAAGGGCGTACAGTTAACCTAACGATTGGTTAGGTTAGGTCGTGATATTTTCGTTAGTTAGCCTTATAAGCCTAACTAAAGAAGGCTGGGGTCCCTATTCTTCAATAGCTCCAGTTATTTTTAATAAATTCTTTTTAGATATTAAAATGTTAAGTATTAAAATATGGCTCTTTTTCTATTCATTATTATGAGTGAATTGTCACTTGCATGAACGTCATTCATACACCGTCATTACCAAAATTTGTTTTTCTTTATTTGAAAAATCTATAGAGCCTATATATTTTTTTATGCAGGAAGGAGGGGCCAAGGGCAAAAGCGTCCTCTCCATAGAAGAGAATCAAAATCAAGGTCCGGGTTTTTTTTTAGATGCCTAGACACGCTGCGTTTTAAAGATGGTGGGGTTCATAGACAGGAGGAAAGATGGAGTGAGGAAGATTTTTCCAGAGTTCACCGGTTGAGTTGATGAAAGATTGAAAATACCGATTAACTTTTGCATTAGATAGATGGATAGAAAAGGAATGATAAAGTGTAGAAAGTCTGGTGCTGCGTGCTCTCCTTAAAGTAGGAGGCATGCAGTTAGAGAGTCCGTTATAATAGCGATAGTAAAGAGAGAGTGAGGCAACATTCTATAGATTGAAAACAGTCAGTAAGAGGCAGGGAATTGATGATATGAAAAACCTTTGATCCCACCCGGTCAAGTACGCCTGTGTGGGTTGAGCCACCCAATACACGAAAAGCATACTCCATACAGGGGCGAAGAAGACAACTGAGTGGAAATGACGAAACCGCGGAGGCGGTACAACACACGAGTAAAGGAAACGCCAAGAATGTTAAGAGAAGAGGAAGGATTGAGTTGTGTGTTGTTGAAGGTAAGGGGATAGTTGTGTAGAAGATTGTGATGAGTACACAGATGGAGGAAGTGAGTTCTTGAGGCATTGAAAGCCACAAGGTTTTCTCTGCCCCAATCAGATATAACACAAAGATCAGAAGTCAGGTGTTCCATAGCCGTCCTACGCGAATCATGAAGTAACTGCTATGAGGGACGCTTTGGGAAGCGGGCGGAGAAGTGAAGAGTGGAATCATCGGCATAGGACTGAATAGGGCAGGAAGTGCGAATTAGAAGATCATTAAAAAATAAAAGGAAAAGAGTGGGTGACAAGACAGAACCCTGAGGCACACCACTGTTAATAGATTTAGGAGAAAAACAATGGCCATCTACAACTGCAGCTATAGATCGGCCAGAAAGGAAATTAGAGATGAAGGCACAGATAGAAGGATAGAAACTGAAGGAGGGCAGTTTAGAAATTAAAGATTTGTGCCAGACTCTATCAAAAGCTTTTGATATGTCTAGCTCAATAGCAAAAGTTTCACCGAAATTCCGAAAGGAGAATGACCAAGAGTCAGAGAGATATGCAAGAAGATCGCCAGTAGAGCGTCCCTTGCGGAATCCATATTGACGATCTGAAAGAAGACTGTGAGAAGAAAGTTGTTTAAGAATCTTCCTATTCAGGATAGATTCAAACACTTAGCAAAGGCAAGAAATCAAAGCAATTGGACTGGACGATAGTTGGAGGGTTGACAGCAGTCACCCTTCTTTGGGACATGCTGAATGAAAGCGAACTTCCAGTAGGAAGGAAACGTACCAGATGAGAGACAAAGACGAAAGAGTTTGCCTAGGTAGGTTGTCAGCACAGAAGCACAGTTCTTAAGAACAACAGGAGGAACACTATCAGGACCGTACGCCTTCCTAGAGTTGAGCCCAGATAGGGCAGAAAAAACATCTTTAGAAGAGATTCTAATTTTAGACATAATAAAGTCAGAAGAGCAGGAGATGGAGGAACAGCACCGGAATCGTCCAGGGTTGAATTGTAAGCGAAAGTTTGAGCGAAGAGTTCAGCTTTGTCAGGAGAAGAGACGGCAACTGTGCCGTCGGACTGAAAAATAGAATAGAAAGAAGCGGAAGTAAAGTTGTTGAAGATGTTCTTAGCTAGATGCCAAAAAGAGGGAGAAGAATTAGAATTGGATAGGTTTTCACATTTTTGTCGGATGAAGGAATTTAAAATACAGTAGAATTATCCACAGATTATGAAAAATGTAGCGTACGAACACAACAAAAGTATTATTTAATGCAATGACTTATGTAATATCGTAATTATTATGTTTTGTAAAAATAATTGCAAATTAGCATTTACCCAAGGTGACGTTTCTTGTAAAGCATTTTTTTTCTTCACTTTATTTACTTTAGCTTCCCCCCCCCACATATATATATATATAAATAATTATATATATATATATATATATATATATATATTAACCCACCTTTTTATGGCCCTGAGTCGGTTCGGATTCGACGGGGGGTTCTGGTTAGGAGGCTGCAACGGATATTTCTTCTATAACATTCTAATTCTTTTCGGTCGCCACTCTGTTAAACTCTTGGCTACAGACTCGCCAGACTGTTATGCCAATATCTTCTATGGTGCTTGGGTTGTCTCTTAATTTGGGCAAAGAGTCGCCAATTTTTAATTCTTCTCTTTTTATAATACTCTGATACTTTCTCTGATACTAAAATTATCGACTTAACTAAGTTCTGAAGAGAGCACGGCTCGAAGGGAAAAATAAAAGTTTCTCTTACTTTGGTTTACTTCTCAAAATATACAGTTAGTGCTCTGAATTTACAGGGGTAGAGGTTCGACCTCTTTCGACCATGGCTCAGGCCGGAATCTAAAAATATTACGAAGGCAAGGGGCCTCTGCCCCCTCCCCGCAGCAAGGCTGCTAACAAAGGAGTCGCAATGAAATGCTAATCTGAAGTCTAATGCAGAAGTGCCTTAAAAGAAGTCTTAAATGAAGTAGTGCCTAATTTTACAAGTACATGTATAATATAGCCTAAATGTTTGGGGGAGACAGTCGAAGGTTAAGTTTCCCCCCTTTTTTTAAACACATCAGATGTTTTTTGAATGATTGCAAATAAGAATTTAAAAAATAAAAATAAAAACTAATTTGTATTTTTCGCCGAGTCTATATTTATGAAGGCGATATCATTTCGTAATAGTACACAAGTACAAATTAAGTGCATGACTGAGTACGTATTAATTTTGGTTCATTACAATTACGATTACAATTACCAATTAATTCATATTCACTTGTTGTTTAATTACACTTCCATTTTGAAGTACATTCTTACATGATAAATTAAATCATTACATTTAATTACAGTTTCAATGAAGTACATTACAAGTTATTGTTAATTACAGTTTCATTAAAGTACATTACGTTATATTAAATTAAAGTATTACAGTTAATTACAATTAAACAGTTACTATAACTTTGTTTTGTTTTTTACAGTGTTTCTTATTAATAGACAATTAAGATGTTAAATATAATACAACGTACATGGCACTTACGAGATAATTTATTTACGAAATAATATGCTATAATATGTTATGAATTTGAAATCAGAGCGAACGGAGGTATTTTATCTTTGAGGCGCTCGATTCTGTCGTAGTGAGTGGAATTCGATCTTACTAAGCATTTTTTTGAGTTCACCTCGGGAGGTCATATAATTAAAAATAAAAATGAAAAAAATAATACGAGAACGTTTTTTCGCGTTCTCGAACGAACGCCCAAAGTTTCGCGCGTCACAAATTGACACGAGTAAACATAGACTGATAAGTTGATAGGGCATAAGTAGACAATAGGTAGATGAATGAATAAGTAATAAAATTAATAAAGGATAGCGGTCAAGAAAGAACATGAATGTAAGAATGAGTATGGTTGAATAATAATGTTTATACTACATAACATATAAATAATGACTTCTATAGAGTGTTTCGTCCTTAGCATGATGTTAAAGAATTTTCATACATTGGATACTAGATATATGATGAAGGGAAAATGTGACGTCATAGTTATTGAATTTTTACGTATAGTACAAATCATTATTAGGAAGATTTACAAGAACGAATTAGAGACAAAGAGTGGGAAACGTAAAGAGAATAAAGTTATTTTATGACGTCATAGTGTATAAGTCATTATTAGAAAGATGAATTAGAAAAATACAGGAATGAATAAAGACGTACAAATCGAAATTCTATCCAAAACTCGCTTATGCGATTTTGGTTTCTTATGTAAAAATGGACATTCGAACATAAAACTATACGAACATAAGTATTGCATGAAGACAATGAATCCATATAATGATGGTGTAGGAATTGTTCATTGTTCACTTTTTACATTACTCCCCTTTTTTTTTTAAAATGATATTTATACAATAATATAATAAAATTAATACAATACAATACAATTGAGAAAATAACATCGTAACTAATTCAAGTTAGGTGACGAATTTTTCTTTACAATACAGATTTTATACAGAACAAGTGAGTTATTATATAATATAAAAGAATTCAAAGATTAATACTTTAATTTAGATAAACAATTAAGTTAGACAAACAATGATATGGTTAAATTTTTTTTACCAAATTTTATTTTTTCTGTGGGATGAATTACATACATAATGAATAGAGTAGATAAAAGGGAAAAACGTAAATCGTACAATCTATAAACTAATTTTTATTGACTAGCGTTGGTAAAAATAGAATTACGTAATGGATGATGTATAGACCTGTGGTCTAGTGTGTATTTGGGTGTATTAGGTATAAAGTGTGTATCTGATAATTTCGAGAGACAGATTAAGTTGAGAGGATTGTTCAATTAACTGAATAAATGCATGAGCAAGATATATTAGAAAGCAAAAATGATTAAAACTAAATAGCATAGTTTGCACTTACGTAATGAAATAGTTTTATTGTGATATTCAATGATTTTAGCATAAGGTTTGTAGGTATATAGTATATATATAGTGTGCATGCATTTTTATTGACTGTTGTAGGTACAAATCGAATTACGTAGTGGATGATGTATAGACCTGTGGTCAAATGTGTAGGGATTTGGAAGGTTTTTGAATTAACAAAGTTTAAAGATAATGTATAATAATTTAAGATGGGTTTAGGGTTATAAAATCTTTTAAGTTTAAGTCAGTTATTGTTATTATTATTATCATTATTATTATTATTATAAAATCCCTTAAGCTCAAGGTCAATTATTATAAAATTCTAAATTACAGGTATCGTTTAGTTGTCGGAAAATTAACCCAAAAATGGGTCATTTAAGTGACTATAGTTACTAATATCTAATTGTAAAACACAATAAAACTTAAACTTTTAAGTTCAAAGAAATGTATAATGGTCATCAAAGAGTTAAAAATAAAAAAACACAACTTAACATAAATTGAGCCATCGTACCAAAGAGGAATTAACCATGGTTGAACCATTTCTCTGGTTGACACAGTTCAACTGGGGTTGGGGGTGTTAAAATAAAATAAAATTAAAATACAAAGTTTGTAGTACGACATTCGGGGGAATTGAGTGACTAAGCGGGGGGTATAAGTCTGAAATTGACAATTACATCTTTCGTGAGCACTTTGCTTTTTTTTTTTTTTAAAAAGATTGCTTGTCACACTACTTAGAACAAAAATTTAAAAGAGTTCAACAAACGGAGGGACGGCATGTTCCTCATATACATTACAATAATTACCAAAATCGTTACAACCTTTGTAAAAACTTTTTTGTTACAATTAATGAATTACATAACTATATATTTATATACGTAACAATGCATGAAAAGGGAAAGACAAATCGGTGAATTTCCGTCTTACAAACAAAGAAAAGGTTAAACCAAAGACGGAACCCGGTCAATTCTGGTTGAATTTAATTCTCTTTTACAACAAAAATAAAAGGTTGAATTAAATTCTTAAATTACATTTTTCTTAAATTAAATTCTCTTAAATTTCAAAGAAAAAGTTGAATTCAATTGACTGCATTGAAAACTAACTTGGGACTTGAAATAAAAATGACTTGGGACTTAAAAACTAACTTTTTTCAAAACTAACTTTTTTTCAAAACTAACTTTTTCAAAACTAACTTTTTCAAAACTAACTTTTTCAAAACTAACTTTTTCAAAACTAACTTTTTTCAAAACTAACTTTTTTCAAAACTAACTTTTTCAAAACTAACTTTTTCAAAACTAACTTTTTCAAAACTAACTTTTTCAAAATTAACTTTTTCAAAACTAACTTTTTCAAAACTAACTTTTTCAAAACTAACTTTTTCAAAACTAACTTTTTTCAAAACTAACTTTTTTCAAAACTAACTTTTTCAAAACTAACTTTTTCAAAACTAACTTTTTCAAAATTAACTTTTTCAAAATTAACTTTTTCAAAACTAGCTTCTGTAATCTCTGGGGCGGTTGTCCCTCTTGGATGCAACCTATTGACTTGACCTCTTATCAAGTATTTCTATAAATCTCTGGGGCGGTTGCCCGTCTTGGCGCAACCTTCTGACTTGACCTCTTATCAAGTATTCTGAAACTTAAACTGTCTTGCACTTGAACTGCTATCAAGTGAAGATTAACTGAAAACGGAAAATGACTGCACTTGATCTTTATCAAGTGGAGACTATTAACCTCTGGGGTTTGGTTGACCCTCTTGGTGCAACCTTCTGACTTCAAAAACTGACTTCAAAAAATGACTTCAAAAATGACTTCAAAAAATGACTTCAAAAAAATGACTTCAAAATTACTTCAAGTATCTTTATAAATCTCTGGGGTTTGGTTGTCCCTTTTGGTTACAACCAACTGAAATTGTCTGAAAACTGAAAATGGAACTTGAAACTGCTTCAAGTAACTCTATAACTCTATAAACTCTCTCTAAACTCTCTTAATTTGCAAGTCAATTCAATTCAGTAATTGAAAAAAATTTGCAAACAAAAAATAAAAAAAAATGTAAACATTTCACTCGAATGTACGGGAAGGTACATAAAATAAAATTATTCTATACTGAATATAATAGTGCAAATAACTGTGACAATTGACTCTGCGACAATTGACTCTGTGACAATTGACTCTGCGACAATTGACTCTGCGACAATTGACTCTGCGACAATTGACTCTGTGACAATTAACTCTGTGACAATTAACTCTCTTTGAAATTAACTCTCTTTGAAATTAACTCTCTTACTTTTAACTCTCTTTGAAATTAACTCTCTTACTTTTAACTCTCTTTGAAATTACTGTTTCAATAAAAACAAATGTATCACTGGTGTCTGAAGTGTTCACTGTGTTTTGTGTTAAATTCTGGTTTCATACTCATTATTAACTGTTAATAATAGTGACTTTTCAAATGTTTATAAATTACTTAAAAAAACAAACTGTACTTAACAAAATTTTCTATGGGGAAATCCTTGAGACGTGTCCTGAAGACGTCTTGCTGGCTACTTCTTCTTGGATGAAAACTAGGCGTGAAGAACTTGGAGTCGTGACACACCGGTTCAAGGGTGGATGTTACGAACAAGAAGTCGTGACACGCCGGTCAACTGGTTTTATCCTGATGCAGGGTAATTTCTATCTTGGCCAAAGAGTGGCCTCTTCTTAAAATCTTCTTCTTCTTAAAGTAATCTTATTATCCTGGGGCAGGGTAATTTCTATCCTGGCCAAAGAGTGGCCTCTTCTTAAAATCTTCTTCTTCTTAAAATAATCTTCTTCTTAAAGTAATCTTCTTCTTAAAATAATCTCTTAATCCTGATGCAGGGTAATTTCTATCTTGGCCAAAGAGTGGCCACTTGTTAAAATCTTCTTGTTAAAATCTTCTTCTTCTTAAAAATCTTCTTGTTAAAAATCTTCTTCTTAAAAATATTCTTCGTAAAATCATCATCTTATCCTGGTAAAGGGTCGCCAAATGTTAACCCCCCTTTTTATGGCCCTGAGTCGGTTCGGATTCGACGGGGGGTTCTGGTTAGGAGGCTGCAACGGATATTTCTTCTATAACATTCTAATTCTTTTCGGTCGCCACTCTGTTAAACGCTTGGCTACAGACTCGCCAGACGTTATGCCAATATCTTCTATGGTGCTTGGGTTGTCTCTTAATTTGGGCAAAGGGTCGCCAATTTTTAATTCTTCTCTTTTTATAATACTCTGATACTTTCTCTGATACTAAAATTATCGACTTAACTAAGTTCTGAAGAGAGCACGGCTCGAAGGGAAAAATAAAAGTTTCTCTTACTTTGGTTTACTTCTCAAAATATACAGTTAGTGCTCTGAATTTACAGGGGTAGAGGTTCGACCTCTTTCGACCATGGCTCAGGCCGGAATCTAAAAATATTACGAAGGCAAGGGGCCTCTGCCCCCTCCCCGCAGCAAGGCTGCTAACAAAGGAGTCGCAATGAAATGCTAATCTGAAGTCTAATGCAGAAGTGCCTTAAAAGAAGTCTTAAATGAAGTAGTGCCTAATTTTACAAGTACATGTATAATATAGCCTAAATGTTTGGGGGAGACAGTCGAAGGTTAAGTTTCCCCCCTTTTTTTAAACACATCAGATGTTTTTTGAATGAATGCAAATAAGAATTTAAAAAATAAAAATAAAAACTAATTTGTATTTTTCGCCGAGTCTATATTTATGAAGGCGATATCATTTCGTAATAGTACACAAGTACAAATTAAGTGCATGACTGAGTACGTATTAATTTTGGTTCATTACAATTACGATTACAATTACCAATTAATTCATATTCACTTGTTGTTTAATTACACTTCCATTTTGAAGTACATTCTTACATGATAAATTAAATCATTACATTTAATTACAGTTTCAATGAAGTACATTACAAGTTATTGTTAATTACAGTTTCATTAAAGTACATTACGTTATATTAAATTAAAGTATTACAGTTAATTACAATTAAACAGTTACTATAACTTTGTTTTGTTTTTACAGTGTTTCTTATTAATAGACAATTAAGATGTTAAATATAATACAACGTACATGGCACTTACGAGATAATTTATTTACGAAATAATATGCTATAATATGTTATGAATTTGAAATCAGAGCGAACGGAGGTATTTTATCTTTGAGGCGCTCGATTCTGTCGTAGTGAGTGGAATTCGATTTACTAAGCATTTTTTTGAGTTCACCTCGGGAGGTCATATAATTAAAAATAAAAATGAAAAAAATAATACGAGAACGTTTTTTCGCGTTCTCGAACGAACGCCCAAAGTTTCGCGCGTCACAAATTGACACGAGTAAACATAGACTGATAAGTTGATAGGGCATAAGTAGACAATAGGTAGATGAATGAATAAGTAATAAAATTAATAAAGGATAGCGGTCAAGAAAGAACATGAATGTAAGAATGAGTATGGTTGAATAATAATGTTTATACTACATAACATATAAATAATGACTTCTATAGAGTGTTTCGTCCTTAGCATGATGTTAAAGAATTTTCATACATTGGATACTAGATATATGATGAAGGGAAAATGTGACGTCATAGTTATTGAATTTTTACGTATAGTACAAATCATTATTAGGAAGATTTACAAGAACGAATTAGAGACAAAGAGTGGGAAACGTAAAGAGAATAAAGTTATTTTATGACGTCATAGTGTATAAGTCATTATTAGAAAGATGAATTAGAAAAATACAGGAATGAATAAAGACGTACAAATCGAAATTCTATCCAAAACTCGCTTATGCGATTTTGGTTTCTTATGTAAAAATGGACATTCGAACATAAAACTATACGAACATAAGTATTGCATGAAGACAATGAATCCATATAATGATGGTGTAGGAATTGTTCATTGTTCGCTTATATATATATATATATATATATATATATATATATATATATATATATATATATGTATATATATTACCTGGGCAAATTTGCAAAACTTAAATATTGTTGCGAAAATTCAAAGGTAGTGATTAATCACATAATTGATATTTCCCTCATATAGTTAAATAAATAAACAGCATTATTTATCCTTCGAGTATTTGCTGAATATTGTACTAATGTTAATTATTTTTTTTCATGATTACAACGTTTTTTGGAGAACCCAGTTAGCATAAAGTGGAAGACTCGTGGGAATACGAGATGTACTTAGAAATACTGTGCAATTGTGGGAAAAATTTCTTCTGAGACAAAATCAACGGAAAAAGTATCGAAATTTTTAAAATTCATAAAAAATTTATAATTGGTTGGAAAAATAATTTGCTTAAGAAATCAAAGGTGCCAAATGCACTGTCCGTTAACTGGGTCGATTATTATTTGTTACTGTCAGATTAGTTTTCCAACCAATTAGGAAATTATTATTTTTTTTTTTTCAAATTTTCCGTAGATTTTACATCCCCCTCACCTTCCACAATTTCCCCTAAATTCCACTAGAAACAAAATTTCTATAAAGCATAAAAATTTACTAATTCGACATATTAACTTTTTCTTTGAAGTGTTCCCGGTTTCGGTATTATACTCTGAGCGGTGAAGCTCTGGGTTCGCTCCCAGCTGCCAGCTACTTGGTTCGATTGGGCCGGCCACTCACCCCGTCAATGCTCAGGCTCAAGTAACCGTTGGGGGCACTATCACTCTCACGCAGTATGGAAATGAGTTCCTAAGATTTTACTCTTTTCGTTTGGATTTTTTTTGGTGACTAATAAAATTTCAAGAAGAAAAAGCAGTAATTACTAATTAGTAATTTTTTGTACCTTTTAAAAATTGTTTTTACGCGAAATTTTTTCCAAACTCTACCTGAAGATTACTAAACTTCCATTTCATTAATTTATTTTAACGTTTAAGTGCAAATTTAAATTTTCAAGTAAAATAATTATGTCAAGAAATTAATCACAACATTTCAAAGCGTGGACGAGAGACAAACAGAACACTTTGGGACAAAAGACTTATGACAAACTCGAAAACGCTGCTCTTAATAATAAATCGTCGTTAGGGGATGCCTATTTCCTATAGGGAAAATACTAAATCTTATATTGATAAAATCGTAAGAGGATATTCAAAATCTGCTTTCGAATAAAGTTCATGGTGATGTATTCACTCTTATTTTGAGTTCAGATTAGCTTAAAAAATTGTTTGCAATCCACCTTTCTCCATATTATTAATTATTAATTATTAATTACACTGTACGTGAAAAAAACGGAAATTAGATCGTCATTTTTATGGCTAATTATATGCGTAGATTGCGAAAATAACACTCATTTATTTGTATCACCCACCGATTTTATTAAAATGACCCTATTTCATTGTATCATTTTGACAACCACTGGTTCTCTGAACGTATCTTTTACATTTTGTTCAGTCATGCATATGCTGTGGTGGTGGTGTTCGGCTCTGTGTTTCCACTTTGATTTTATGAAAAATTTCTTTCATTAATCATTTAAAACAAAATTGTCAGCCATATTTTATCATAAATCGGTGCTATAAGTGAGTATTATTGAATAACAGCTATCAAATTATGTATATTTCACCAACAACGTCTATATTGTGTGAAATTGCAAATTGATCTATCATTTTCTTATTTTACAGGTTTTTATTGATGTTATGCTACAATGCCTAGAGAGTGCAAAACTTCGCCAGACAGTTTTTGTTATATTTGTGGGACATTAACGTTAAAACAGTATAAAAGGAAGATGACTTCTCATGTGAAAAAGCTTTATGAATTATACTTCGCATGCAAAGTTGGTGATCAGGACAAGCACTGGGCGCCTCATATCTGCTGTGTGAGATGTACAAGCTCGTTATCTCCATGGATCAAAGGCACCGGTCCTGGTCTGGGATTCGGTGTCTCAATGGTATGGAGAGAGCCGCTGGACCATTCAACTGATTGCTATATGATAATAAAAACCCACTCTAATAGACAGAGTTTATTTCCACAACAGTTTCGATGCCCACTGGCATCCTCTTCGGGTGGATACAGAAAAACGATTGAACCAAAAACAAGAGGAAAAAACAGTCCAGGGACCATTAGGAAATTCGCACTTAGGTTAGATCCCGTTCTCCCGAAACTGGAAGGACATTTTTATTAAAGGGACACGCTTATAAGTACATTCGCACAAATTTAAAACTATCCTCTTGTTCTATACATACAGATTCTATTATTTTTTTATTTTTTATATAATTATTACATTTAATATTGCATTATAATTTATTACAGAAATTATAAATTTATTATTACATTGATTATTACATTGTTGTTTATTATACAGAAATTATAAACCAAAAAACGAATGAAAAAAGCGAGAAGGAAACAATCCAGACCATTAAGAAATTCGCACTTAGGTTAGATCCCGTTCTCCCGAAACTGGAAGGACATTTTTATTAAAGGGACCCGCTTATAAGTACATTCGCACAAATTTAAAACTATCCTCTTGTTCTATACATACAGATTCTATTTTTTTATTTTTTATATAATTATTACATTTAATATTGCATTATAATTTATTACATAAATTATAAATTTATTATTACATTGATTATTACATTGTTGTTTATTATACAGAAATTATAAACCAAAAAACGAATGAAAAAAGCGAGAAGGAAACAATCCAGACCATTAAGAAATTCGCACTTAGGTTAGATCCCGTTCCCGACCTCAGAAGGGCATTTTTATTAAAGGGTCCCGCTTATAAGTACATTCGCACAAATTAAAACTATCCTCTTGTTCTATACATACAGATTCTATTATTTTGACATAATTACTGCATTTATTATTGCATTTACATTTTTTTTAACATTTATTATTATTACCTTTGCACTAATTATTACATTTATTGCATTTATATTTATTTCCACATTTATTACTTCCATTATTACATTTACATATACGTTTATTATTCCATTTACATTTTACCGGGAGAAAAAAAACCCGAATGAACCAAAAGCGAGTAAGGAAACAATCCAGAGACCTTTAAGAAATTCACACTTAGGCTAGAACCCGTTCACCTGACGCCGTAAGGGATTTTTTGACCAAGAATCTCATTAAAGGGTCCAACTTATAAGTACCTTCGCACAAATTAAAATTATCTACTTGTTCTATACATACAGATTCTATTATTTTTCTTTTGACATAATTATTACATATATAAAGTACCTTACTTGATTCCCAATCTAAAACATGATTATTTTGGCTGGCGTGATAAAAAATGGCATTATTAGTATTACAACTTCTGAAGGCATATTTGTGTTCTTTAATACAGGTTTCAATATTTCTTCCAGTTTCTCCTACGTATACTAAATCACAACTTTTACAGGGAATGCTGTAGACACAGGCTTGTTCCTCTTTTGCAACGTTATTCCTAACCAATTTACTTTTCACGGTAGACGAATATTCGAACGCTAAAACAAACTTAAAATCTTTAGTCAACGGTTTTACTCTTTCTAAGCGGCAATGTAAGCAAACTCACATATTGTTTTTGGTTAACTGAAGGTTCCCGAGGGGCATAAAAAGATTTTCTGGCTTTAAAATACACATTTCTGATAAACCACTCAGGATATTTTAAATACTTAAAAATGTTCCAAATCTTTGAATTTTACAGGTCCAGCAAATGTGGGCTACAAATCCTGAGTGCTCTTAGAAACATGGAAGAAATAATCGAGTTTTTAACCCCTTCATCATGATATGAAAAATAACACTGGGCAACACGTATTTTATTGAATGATATCTGACACTTGATTCTAGGTAATTTGGGTGCGCTGAATACGAATTTCAACTCGGTTTGGCTCTATCAGGTCCTGATTCTTGTCGACAGCCTATGTGCCATTTTCCAGATTTTTCAAATTAGGACTAAAAAATTAAGTCATGTGTTCAATTTTTTTTTCAAGTTTCATGAATACAAGCAGTTCAAACTACAGTAAAATTACATTATAACGATAGAAATGACTTAAAATAAAAAAACAAACAGATATGAAGCTTTCACTGTGGCAAAAATTTTCTTTTGTAAGAGTTTGTAGCGTATTTGCTTGTTGATGGCAGGTCTCTTTTCAAGCACCAGCAGTAATCAGCCATCATGTGGGAATCCCAGCGGCCTTGGTACCGTTCCTCCATAATTTTGATATCTTGGTGGAATCTCTCCCCTTGTTCGTCACTTACATCACCTAAATTACTTGGAAATTGGTCAAGATGGCTATTCAAAAAATGCATTTTTATGCTCATATTGCAACCTAACTCTTTGTAGTCCCTTAAAAGTTTTTTTACGATTTCTTCGTAGTTATCTGCCCTATAATTGCCTAAAAAGTTTTCTATCAAGTCCACGAATGAGAACCAGCCATTTTTTTCGCGTTCATTCATGACATTAGGAAAATTGCTGTCTTTAATCATTGTTCTTATTTGTGGACCGTCGAAAATTCCCGCCTTGATTTTTTCATAACTTAAACTTGGAAATTTTGAAGTTATGTATTTGAAACACTCGCCGTTCGTATCTAAAGCTTTTACATATTGTTTAATGAGGCCTAGTTTTATATGCAGAGGAGGAAATATGATTTTATCTCTGCTCACTAAAGGTGGATTAATTACGTTTTTTTCTCCGACAGTAAGTGATGTTCGTGCTGGCCAGATTTGTTTGAAATAATGTTCTTCCTTGGCTCTGCTGTCCCATAAGCAAAGGAAGCAGGGATATTTAGTATACCCTCCTTGTTGTCCTAGCAGAAAATTAACCATTTTTAAGTCAACACATATGATCCACTCGTGCTCCCTATATTTGATAAGATTTAAAACTTTTCTATATGTTCATACTTTTCTTTTAATTTTGTTGAGTGCCCAATCGGTATCGAGCCGTATAGATTGCCAT
The DNA here is from genome assembly GCA_023014485.1 of Bathynomus jamesi. Classification (NCBI taxonomy): domain Eukaryota; kingdom Metazoa; phylum Arthropoda; class Malacostraca; order Isopoda; family Cirolanidae; genus Bathynomus; species Bathynomus jamesi. Next base: position 703,724 of record JAJOZX010000171.1, on the reverse strand, counting down.
TATGCAACAACACACACTTAAGACTTCTTTTCGAACTGTCTAAAAACAAGCGCCAATCATTTGCATCGTAAGACTCAACCCCCATCTTCTTTAACAAACCAACTATGTCGCAGCAATATACTAAACTATCCTCTGTTCTAAAATATTTAACAAGTTCTTCTTCTCTTTTTCTGTAAAATGAAATGTATGTGTTTGAAGTAAGCAAGTTTTTCTCTTTAAGTCTTGAAGCTAAAATTTCCGCAGCCTTTTTTGGCAAATTTAGATCCCTTACAAGATCATTCAACTCGGCCTGGTTAAACTTTTGCGGATCGTTTTGACTTTCAAATACGCTGGGGTCAAAATCGGTGTCTGACTCCTCAAAGTGCATAACAATATTTTCAGGAACATCTTCAACTAATTCTTGAGTTGGCAGACCCTTAAATTTTGGAATGGGGATCTCATTTGAATGTAGCACAGGTCGTATCGCGGTGTCGAAATTTGGGTACTCGATACAATGTTTATTTTTCTTAGTGAAGCCCGAAGTCTTGACAAAGCAAAGGTAGCAATCGGTCTCGTGGTTAGTAGGCTCTCGCCACACCTGATATGGAAAAAAAATTGTAAAGCGTAACAAAAGCGACGAGAGACTTGTTTTTATGAATTTTATCAAAAGTTATCACCCAAACATTTAACATTTCTATGTGTTTCAACCTTATGCAATATTTGAGATTCTTATAAACATTTTCTGTAAATTTTTGTTTATGTACCTAAGTTACAATTACATTTAGGTAAGTTACAGTATACTAGTGATTAAATTACGTAGTTTTATGAAATCATAAACTTACCATCGGAACTCCAAAAGGTATTTTTGAATCCGAACCCTTCGTCCAATGTCGCAGTCTTTCAATGCATAGTGCAGGCTTTATGTGGAGCCCACGATTTATCTTGGTCCCCCAGTTTTATGCCAAAATAAGCTAAGTAAGCTCTTTTTACGAAGTCAGTTATATTTGCTCGTTGATGTGGAAGTGTAAAATTTCCACATACATAACAGAAGGAATCAGGGTTGTTTTTGCATTTGAACTTTCTAGTGCTTGATGACATATTGCTTGATTGTTCTGCCAATTTGTAAAGGTATTTAAAGCCCTTAATTCATATAAATTTAAGAAAATCTGAAATATAAACACAAAAATTAGTTTAAATAGGTACTTATTATGAAATAGGTACTTACAATCTATGAAATTAAACTAGAAACACGGATGAGTAGGTACATATAAATTACGTCTAATTAAATCAACTATATTAAATCACGATGCCAAAATTACTCACTAAATCATATGCCAATTCAAAATTATGTTAATGCCCAAACTTAATTAACTAACTCAACTGACTGACTGACTGACTGACTGATTGAATTGACTGATTAACTCTGGAAACGAGTCGCTTTTATATATTTTAGTTTTCCCTCTAGAATAATCTACAGAGAACAGGAACGCTCGAGAAAATTTTAGAATTCTATGATATTTTTAGCTTAATTTACTAATATTAAAATGGGTTAAAAATGACAAAATTAAAAATATTTTTAGGGTGTTACATATAAAAATATACATAATACAACAATACCATAACAATAGGTACAAATACCTAGATAAAAACCTAGTTGCATAATGTGTAACTGCAAAAAGACAGCGAGTATTGAGAAAAAAACCTTTTTATGAATACGACGAAAGAGGAGGGGTGTTGAGCAAAATCAGGACCTGATAGAGCAAAACCGAGTAAAAATTCGTGCTCAGCGCACCCAAATTACCTAGAAGTAACTGTCAAATCTAATTCAATAGACAAAAATTTGAAATTTGTTCCCCAGTGTAATGAATGTACGAATTACAATGAGTAGGTTTTCTATAGACCGTGAAATTGGGCTTTCCGCTTTCGTTAATAACCAAAGCATCTAGAAAAGGTAATTGTTTGTCGTTCTCCCATTCATATTTAAATTTAATAGAGGGAACAAGATTATTTAATGACTGAAAGAAAGTGTCAAAGTTGTTCCAGTGGTCAGGCCAAAATGAGAAAATATCATCTACATAACGAAACCAAATTAGATTCCTGGGACATATTGTTTGCAACAATTCCGACTCATAATATTCCATGTATAATGTACTTAGTATTGGGAATAAAGGGGACCCCATTCCCATACCAAAACGTTGCAAATAAAATTCTTCACCGAAGGAGAAGGCATTATTGGTGTGTTAAAAGAGAGATTGGCCATAATTTCAAACTAAGAAATTGTCTACGCGTCCTTAAATCGCATGTGTCGTGTGAACTACTTGTGGCGCTGTTCGAAACTGCAGATTATAAATGCGATGCGAGACTAGACGCACTGAACAATGAACAACGACTTAACAGAAACCTATCCAATTTATGTGATGAAAGTGCTTGGTCAAAGTGTGCGGTGGAAGGTTCCGTTTTAAATTTATCGACATATGTCTTATCCAAATCCGAAAAGGAAGTTCTTAATTTAGGGCTGTCCTTTGCCCTTAAACCAGATAAAAACGTTGTTTTAGATTTTGTGTCTTCCGTAGTTAATTCCAGGGTGGATATTCCGTGTTTAAATGGTTTGATTCTGTTTCTGGAACATTTCAACTCAATGAACTTGATTCCCAAAAGATTCCGGTTAGCTTTAGACAAGCAAAGGAAGAACGAAGCAATATTTGTCACTAAAGCGGACAAAAGTAACACTGTGATTATTTTGGACAAGTGTGATTATAAACAAAAAATGGAAGCGTTACTTAGTGATGAATTCACCTCCACCAAAGTGAGATCGTCCCCCCTAAAGCGTCTTTCTGCTGAATTCGACAAAACTATCAGGAACTTATTAAAAGATGTCCCGGCGATTGACCCTAAAAGATTTTTACAGATTAACCCCAAACTCCCCCACATTTACGGCTTACCCAAAACCCGTAAGATTAATATACCACTCCGTCCCATTATTTCACACAGGGGTTCCTTTAGTTACAGGTTATCTAAATTTCTTGCAGATAACTGTCCCCATTAGTTGGTGAATTTTCAGGCTTGCACGTCACTAATTCCTGTAACTTTATTAACAAAGTTATGTCCTTAGATTTAAAACGGGGAAGAATGATCAGTTTTGACGTAGAGTCCTTGTTTACGAAAGTTCCCATTGATGATGTACTCAGTTTTTTAGATAGAAAATTGCCAACATGAAACGTAGAACTAGGCATGCCCACATCTGTGTCACCAATAATGCCTTCTCCTTCGGTGAAGAATTTTATTTGCAACGTTTTGATATGGGAATGGGGTCCCCTTTATCCCCAATACTGAGTACATTATACATGGAATATTATGAGTCGGAATTGTTGCAAACAATATGTCCCAGGAATCTAATTTGGTTTCGTTATGTAGATGATATTTTCTCATTTTGGCCTGACCACTGGAACAACTTTGACGCTTTCTTTCAGTCATTAAATAATCTTGTTCCCTCTATTAAATTTAAATATGAATGGGAGAACGACACACAATTAGCTTTTCTAGATGTTTTGGTTATTAACGAAAGCGGAAAGCCCAATTTCACGGTCTATAGAAAACCTACTCATTGTAATTCGTACATTCATTATTTTTCATATCATGATGAAGGGGTTAAAAACTCAATTATTCTTCCATGTTTCTCAGAGCACTCAGGATTTGTAGCCCACATTTGCTGGACTCGGAAAATTCAAAGATTTGGAACATTTTTAAGGATTTAAAATATCCTGAGTGGTTTATCAGAAATGCGTATTTTAAAGCCAGAAAATCTTTTCATGCCCCTCGGGAACCTTCAGTTAACCAAAAACAATATGTGAGTTTGCCTTACATTGCCGGCTTAGAAAGAGTAAAACCGTTGACGAAAGATTTTAAGTTTGCTTTGGCGTTCAAATATTCGCCTACCGTGAAAAGTAAATTGGTTAGGAATAACGTTGAAAAAGAGGAACAAGCCTGTGTCTACAGCATTCCCTGTAAAAGTTGTGATTTAGTATACGTAGGAGAAACTGGAAGAAATATTGAAACCCGTATTAAAGAACACAAATATGCCTTCAGAAGTTGTAATACTAATAATGCCATTTTTTGTCACGCCAGCCAAAATAATCATGCTATAGATTGGAAATCAAGTAAGGTACTTTATATATGTAACAATTATGTCAAAAGAAAAATAATAGAATCTGTATGTATAGAAGAAGTAGATAATTTTAATTTGTGCGAAGGTACTTATAAGTTGGACCCTCTAATGAGATTCTTGGTCAAAAAATCCCTTACGGCGTCAGGTGAACGGGTTCTAACCTAAGTGTGAATTTCTTAAAGGTCTCTTGATTGTTTCTTTACTCGCTTTTGATTCATTCGGGTTTTTTTTCCCCGGTAAAATGTAAATGGAATAATAAACGTATATGTAAATGTAATAATGGAAGTAATAAATGTGGAAATAAATATAAATGCAATAAATGGGTACTTGTGGGTTATCTGTCGCCACTTTTTAATATTTTTTTTATTTATTTATTTTTATATATTAAGAGAAGAGGATTCTTTATACTGTACGGCATTGACGATTGGTTAGGTTAAGTCGTGCTAGTTTGGTTAAATACCGTTTTATTTAACCAAACTAGCACGACTTAACCTAACCAATCGTCAATGCCGTACAGTATAAAGAATCCTCTTCTCTTAATATATAAAAATAACTAAATAAAAAAAATATTAAAAAGTTTTTTATTTAACCAAACCAGCACGACTTAACCTAACCAATCGTCAATGCCGTACAGTATAAAGAATCCTCTTCTCTTAATATATAAAAATAAATAAATAAAAAAATATTAAAAAGTGGCGACAGATAACCCACAAGTACCAATAAATGTAATAATTATAATGAGTGTAAAGGTAATAATAATAAATGTTAAAAAAAATGTAAATGCAATAATAAATGCAGTAATTATGTCAAAATAATAGAATCTGTATGTATAGAACAAGAAGATAGTTTTAATTTGTGCGAATGTACTTATAAGCGGGCCCCTTTAATAAAAATGCCCTTCCACTGTCGGGAGAACGGGATCTAACCTAGGTGCGAATTTCTTAATGGTCCCTGCATTGTTTTTCCCTGTTGTTTTTGGTTCATTCGTTTTTCTGTATCCAACCCGAAGAGGATGCCAGTGGGCATCGAAACTGTTGTGGAAATAAACTCTGTCTATTAGAGTGGGTTTTTATTATCATATTTTGACCTTCACGTAGAAAAAAGTGAAGTTTTTAGAAGTGATTGCTATTTCTGCTTAACGAACATCACAGGTTTGAATCTTTTATTTTTCTCAATATACGTCAAATTTGGTGTTTTTAGCACATTTAAGCATATCCTGCTCTACATAATGTATTACACAATTATGCTATCTTAAGTAGTCAACAATGTATATTGTCTCACGTTACAGGTTGCAACAGAAAAGGGAAAAAGGCTATTGTCTACCCAAATCTTCGCTCTGTATGCGTCCTGTGGAACATTCTACAGATATACTCATCCATCGTCCTCCAACTGAAATGCCGACCGATAACACAGACTCTGACAAATCAGAATCAGACGGCGAATGCTATGAAGCTCAAGTCGAGTCCGTGATTTAATATTTACCAAGCAACAAAGTGAACTGCTGGCTTCACGTCTACAAGAATGGAATCTGCTAGCAGAAAACGTACGAATTACAGCATTCCGAAAGCGCTCCTTGGATTTCCAGGAATATTTCACAATGAAGAACAATCTTTGTTATTGCATTGATATACATGGCCTGTTCGATGCTCTGGGTTTGTGCTATGAACCGAATCTGTGGAGATTGTTCATTGATGCATCTCTGTACAGTGTTAAGGGTGTACTGCTACACAATGGGAACACAATACCTTCTGTTCCGATCGCTCATTCAGTCGTCTTGAGAGAAACGTATGATAATGTTGCTTTTATTCTGGACTGTATAGAATACAATGAATATGAATGGCTTATCTGCGCAGATTTGAAGGTTGTGGCTATTCTCAATGGATTGCAAACTGGCTATACGAAATACATGTGTTTCCTATGCAAGTGGGATAGCCGAGCAAGGTCTGAACACTACACACGCTCTGTATGGCCGCCGCGAGACAATTCCTCACCTGGATCTCACAATGTTATTCACGAACCACTAGTACGAAAGGAAAAGGTTATCTTGCCGTCACTTCACATAAAACTAGGGCTGATAAAACAATTTGCAAAGGCGTTGAAACAGGATAAGCCTGCCTTCAAATATCTAAAGGAAAAATTCCCAAAAATAAGTGATGCCAAGATTAAAGAAAGAATATTCGTCGGCCCTTAAATTCGCCAACTCATGCTAGACGAACACTATGAAGCGATGATGGATGAGGTTGAGTTGGCAGCCTGGCATGCATTCAAAAACGTGTACAGCGGTCTACTAGGAAAGACTAAATACGACAACTGTGCTGCACTTGTGGATCAACTTATCAACTCATACCAACGTCTCGGATGTAAGATGTCATTGAAAATTCATTTTTTGCATTCACATCTCTCATTCTTTCCGGAAAACGCATCTGCTGTTAGCGACGAACACGGGGAGAGATTCCACCAGGATATAGCCACAATGGAGAGCCGAAACAAAGGGAAGTGAAGTCCTGCTATGCTGGCCGATTTCTGCTGGAATTCAAAGCGTGACCAACCAGAAGCATCACACAAACGCCAGCATAAATACAAATAATGAGTTGAAAACAGTATAATACGAGAGTTTTATGTTAATTTTGTGCATATATGTTGAAGTATAGCAATAATTAAGCTGTTCCATATGATAAAGCCTATCTGTTTATCAATATATTCTTATTTTTTGGTATGAAGATTTTAAGCAGTCATTACAAAAAAACGTGATGTGATAGAAAAAAACTATTTTCAGGTTTGGAATCAGGACACTCTAAATATTAAGAATGACCGAATGTTATTCCCGTTTTTTTTCTGAACCGAAAATTTGTTGTACAGTGTTATTAATGTGTATGGGAGTTCCGTTGTCTAAACCAGGGGTTCCCAAACTTTTACCACCAAGGACCCCTAAATATTAATTCCATACGGACATAGACCCCCACAAAAAAAATTAGGAATTCAGTTACAAACTATAGTATATTTCATAAACATAGATAGCTTTTAAATTAATGTAAAATTAAACATTCTACGCCAGGGGTGGGCAACCTTTTTAAGTGAGCGTGCCAAAATCGTCAAATCTTTGATGCAAAATTTTCTCACGTGCCAACCGAAATTTTGGGGAACATATTATTATTTGGTGCTTTTTAAGTATTGGGAGAACCTTTTCAAATAATCAAAAATTACACTGGAGCGGTAAAATCAAAGAATATTGTAAGAGTGATTATTTTAAGTCGTGTAAGATTGAATAAATGTAAAATTTAGTGACGGAATTTTTACTTGAAGGTCGTTCTACCCTGTTGATAGCGTGGATATTTTTTATTAGCCTTTAAGTGTAATTATAGCTGCCATATACACATTATACAGCCACACAATTTAAAAACGCAATTTTTAACATCAGCAAAAGAGTAAACAATAATTCTGATTTTTTTTTGTTTTTTATATATCAGATCAATCAGCCATAAGTTTTTTCAAGTTTTCCCAATACATTACAGTGCCCAATTTCATAATCGTTTTACTTGACTAAAACACAATGAAAGAAAATAAAATTAAAGATATTCTTTTATTGATTCTTAATCCCTTATGAATAATACATAAAAATTACAGAGAAAATAAAATGTTATTTTCCCTACATAATATATTAAACAGAAGTTAATCTTTACCATTTTTTAGCAGAAAACATTAAGTTAAAATATAAAACTCAGCGAAGAATTTGGATATTTATTTATTTAATTTTTTTTAAGGTGAGCCCGGGGAATCGCGTGCCGGAAAAAAGTCGTTGGCGTGCCATGTTTGGCACGCGTGCCAAGGGTTTCCCACCCCTGTTCTACGCTCATTAAACCAGCTTAATAAACACTTACCGAATGTCTAGTGTGAAATGGAAATTTATTTTAATATAGTTAATGTTACTATTTTTCCAAAAGCTTAGAGACCCCCTGGAAGCTTCCTACAGACCCTTGGGGGTCTGTACAGACCACTTTGGGAATCCCTGGTCTAAACTATGGCCTGTGTATCTTGAATTGTTTAATATACACTCCTCTCTCTCTATTATATATATATATATATATATATATATATATATAGAAACGACGTAAGTATAGAGGAGTGTTCTGCACACGAGGAAGAGAAATAACGAACAAATGAAAAATGAGGTGACCGCCCGGGAATCGAACCCAGGATCTTCCGATTGCCGGTCAGATATGCTACCACTACACCACGGGCCTCACCTGACCGGCAACCGGAAGATCCTGGGTTCGATTCCCGGGCGGTCACCTCATTTTTCATTTGTTCGTTATTTCTCTTCCTCGTGTGCAGAACACTCCTCTATACTTACGTCGTTTCTATACATTAATATACTGCGTGGTCATTGCAGTTAAATGTATATATTATATATATATGTCTCAAAAAAGTACACCCAACTTTAGATTCTACTAACTCCTCTAAAAATTGAGATATTTTGGATCTGTTTGTTTGATTTAATATAGCAAATTATTCTTTGTTAACGTTCAAAATTTATTCATGTTTAAACGATTTAGTGTTTAAGCATCTGCTTTTAACTGAAGGGTACAACAAAATGGATTGCGCAAAATTGGTCAATGAAAAAATAATGTGTGTGCTATCGATGTAATGAAAAGACAAATACATAATAATAGATACTTTAACATAATTTTAATAAGATACAAAGCAGATTTTTCTTTATTCCTTATTGCAAAAGTTATGCTTAGTTTCGTTTTCTTTCAACATGACCGCCATTCCTGTCGATACAAATCTGGAGTCGAGCTCTCATCTTCCCCATCACTCTTTTGATAAGATCTGGATTGTCTTTTAACAAGTTGATTTCAGCTGTGATGCGAGTCCTCAAATCATCTAAATTGATAGGTTGTGATGCAAATACTCTATTTTTGAAATGACCCCATAAAAAGTAATCACACGGGGTCAAGTCAGGGCTGAATGCTGAATGTTCTCGTCTGTTCTTGCCGTCTTCGGATGGCCTGAACGTCCTTTGTTCAAATTGAGGACCGTTCCTTCTTCTTTGTATTTCCGAACATTCTTCAAAATTGTATGTTTAGTTGGAGAAGCTCTATCGGGAAATTGCAGTTCGAAGGTATTCTGAACTTGTTTTAAGCTTTTAGTTTGCAGATAAGTTGTGACCATGAGAACGCGCTGCCTTCGTGTAAACTGCTTGATAAGGGTTTCAAAGTTATTTATAAATTTAGTAATTCAGATTCTTCATTTATATGTATGACTCGTATCTTGGATCTTTTCCGTTTGACTGCCGCCATTGAAACATAATTAAACTCCAGCCTTCTTTAGTTAGCTTTATAAGGCTAACTAACAAAAATATCACGACCTAACCTAACCAATCGTCAAGGTCGTACAGTTTACCTAACGATTGGTTAGGTTAGGTCGTGATATTTTCGTTAGTTAGCCTTATAAGGCTAAGTAAAGAAGGCTGGGGGCACTCACCTCTTATGTTTCAATGGCGGCAGTCAAACGGAAAAGATCCCGTATCTTAGATACAAAAGTTCGAATTATTTAAAAAAAATATTTGCAATATCCTTCGACGTAAAAAGTAGCACATTGGTTAAAGCAAGAGGAGCTATCTGGCTGGGAGAAATGACCATTCGGCGCAACCCATTTTGCTATACCCTTCAGTTAAAAGCAGATGCTTAAACACTAAATCGTTTAAACATGAATAAATTTTGAACGTTAACAAAGAATAATTTGCTATATTAAATCAAACAAACAGATCCAAAATATCTCAATTTTTGGAGGAGTTAGTACAATCTAAAGTTGGGTGTACTTTTTTGTGGGACATATGGTATATATATATAGATATGTATATATATGTACATTCAACTGCAATATACACGCAGTATAAACAACGTAAAGAACAACGCTTGTATAGGAGATATTCCGCGCAAGACGAGAGAGAGAGAACGAAATTTGTTTCGTTCTCTCTCTCTCGTCTTGCGCGGAATATCTCCTATACAAGCGTCGTTCTTTACGTTGATATATGTATATGTATATGTATATATATATATATATATATATATATATATATATATATATATATGAAAATTATTTCACGAAAGTAACACGTAAAAAATATTTATGATGAATAAAACCACGAAGGAAAGGAAACACAAAAAGGTGCTCAAGCGCTTTCGTCTAATGACATCCTCAGGAACACTGAAGTACATAAAAGGTTACGGCCTATATATAGGTTACAGAAAGAAAAAAAATAAATAAATAAATAAATAACATACATACACACAAACATATATATATATATATATATACATATCTACACACACACACACACACACACATATATATATATATATATATATATATATATATATATATATATGCAATAAACAGAGAAGTAAAAAATAAAAATTAAAAATTAAAGGATTAACAAAGAGGCATACAGATTGTAAGGAAAAATATCGATTTTTAGCACAAGATCAAATGAATTATAAAAATACAAATTTATACTGGAAATCTGCCCGGGTTTTAACACTTTTCCTTTTATAGTCAAGTTTCGATATATATAAAAATAAAATGAAGATTAAAAGTTAATAAAGTAGCATACAAGTTTACCAAAGATTTAGCGTCCTACCCTTTTTATCTAAATCTGTTTTGAAGGAATTCAAAACAACAGGATCGAGTTGAAAAAGACCTTCGCTTATGTTGAAGTTATTTGAAAGTTGGATAATGGCAGACTCAAGAATATTTCTATTAACAATGTTGCTAGAGTGAAATAAAACTGAAGCATTATTCCAATCAATACAGTGGGAAATAATTTTCATATAATGAACACCACGCGTTCCTTCGGCTTGCTGTTCCCTCTCTTGTCTCCGTTTGTGTCCGTGTTTTCTTCTACATTAATGAAGGGGCATGCAATTCGTATCCGACGAAAGTTTCTTACTAACTGTCTAGAGGAGCAAGTTCTTCCCAAATCCCTGCTTCCGATTCGCCTCAGACAAATTGACGACCATCCGTTCAACAACTTCAGCAGATTAAATTTAAAGAAACATATTGAAGTCACCAGACAAAATGAGTGGTCCGCCTTCAAAAATTTAAACATCGCCAAACATAATTTTGTAACCGTTATTCCCCAACCGTGGATCCAACTTTTCTTTGATGAAATTTACAACGAGTTGCGTCGGAGAACTACTTCACTTCGTAACATTTTGGATCGGAAAATTAAAAGTCTCATTCGAAATAGTCAGTGGAGTAAAAAAGCAAGCTCAAAGTGTTTTTGAACCTTTCTTCGAAAAACATTAGTGACGATGCAAAAGTGCCCTTGGATATGGTATGTCCTTTTTTATTGTTAAAAAACCTTCGGCTTTACAAATTTGTTACAGTCTCGCGTGTTTTGAAAAAACAGTGTAATCTCCCTCAGTATTTGTTTAAATAGTTAAAGGCCTCGTTTATAGTGCGGCGAATGGTAATTACGAAGATAACTTTCCTAAACGTTTTCGCGATTGGCCTCTCACAATTAAAAAAAGATGGGAGCTCCTATTACTAAAGCAGACAAGGCTAACACATAGTTATTAGGGACAAAGTGGACTACATCGGAAAGATGAACGAGCTTCTCCAGGACCCCGCCACATACAGCAAACTTAGGAAGAACCGCAGGATGACGTCATCAAATCATTTAATAGTGGCTTGAAACGCATTCTCAAAGATCATAAGACTTATTCCGCTTTTCATGTCCACTTCACCTTCTCTGCCTACCTTTACGGTCTTATTAAAACCCACAAACTGGCAACCCTATGCGCCCTATTATTAGCTCGGTGGGCTCTATACTTATAAACTCTCCAAATGGCTTGTCAAAGTCTTGTCCCCCATTCTCGGAACTATCTCTGATTCACATGTAAAAAAATTCCATGTATCTTACTGAAAAATTGAATAATGCACGTACTGAAACTAACGATAGATTGATCAGTTTTGAGTTTGTCATTGTTTACAAAAGTGCCGATTGATGATATGCTTGACTTTCTCTCCCAAGAATACATAAGTATGACTGCCACTACCTTCACACATTGTTTTGGAACTTATTAAGCTTTGCATCAAAGACTGTAAATTCACTTTCAATAACGAGTATTATCAACAGTGTTTGGGATGGCCATGAGCAACCCCTTATCGCCCCTCCTCTCCAAATTTATATGGAGTTTTCGAAATTACTTACATTCCGAGAATCCTGGGGGTTGGCATCCCTTGGTTGCGGTACGTCGACGATATTTTGTGTATCTGGCCCATGAATCGTGACCTGGATAACTTCCTCCTTCAGTTAAATGATCAAGTCCCCTCCATTAAGTTTACTTTAGAAGTGGAACAAGACAATTCAATCCATTTCTGGATGTGCGTGTGTACATAGGGAAAGCCCAGGTTTAAGTTTAGTATCTATCGGAAAACAAAAACAATTTGTCCTACGTACACTTTTACTCGGGACATGACACCCCCTAAGAAGGCCATTTTTTCATCAATGTTTCTCCGCGCCCTTAGGATCGCCAGTCCGGAAATACATCGATGCCGAATTGGAAAAAATCAACGGTATTGGAAGTGATCTGTGTTATCCATCTGCGTTTATGGAATCTTGTCTCAACAAGGCAAAACGAACTTTCTATCGTGTCAATAATAACACTCGTACTTTGTCAAAAAATATTTTAGTACTTCCATTTTTCCCGGGCTTTTTAGGCATTGCTAATGTACTTAAACTTTTGGATATTAATGTAGTATTTCATATAACAATATTGTGAAAAATATCATAGTAAAAAATAGCCCTACCAATAATTCAGGCATTATCTATAAAATTGGGTGTAAACAATGTGATTCCTTTACATAGGTCAGACGGGAAAGGATTTGCACACACGTATAAACAGCATCAATATTCCGTTAGAACAGGACAGTTGTCCAGTGCTCTTTTTGTCCATTTGTCAGAGTTATCCCACTGTATTGATTGGAATAATGCTTCAGTTTTATTTCACTCTAGCAACATTGTCAATAGAAATATTCTTGAGTCTGCCATTATCCAACTTTCAAATAACTTCAACATAAGCAAAGGTCTTTTTCAACTCGATCCTGTTGTTTTGAATTCCTTCAAAACAGATTTAGATAAAAAGGGTAGGACGCTAAATCTTTGGTAAACTTGTATGCTACTTTATTAACTTTTAATCTTCATTTTATTTATATATATATCGAAACTTGACTATAAAAGGCAAAGTGTTAAAATCCGGGCAGATTTCCAGTATAAATTTGTATTTTTATAATTCATTTGATCTTGTGCTAAAAATCGATATTTTTCCTTACAAATCTGTATGCCTCTTTGTTAATCCTTTAATTTTTAATTTCTATTTTTACTTCTCTGTTTATTGCATATATATATATATATATATATATATATATATATATATATATATATATTATATATGTGTGTGTGTGTGTAGATATGTATATATATAATATATATATATATATGTTATATGTTTGTGTGTATGTATGTTATTTATTTATTTATTTATTTTTTTTTTTTTCTGTAACCTATATATAGGCCGTAACCTTTTATGTACTTCAGTGTTCCTGAGGATGTCATTAGACGAAAGCGCTTGAGCAACTTTTTGTTTCCTTTCCTTCGTGGTTTTATTCATCATATATATATATATATATATATATATATATATATATATATATATATGATGAATAAAACCACGAAGGAAAAAAGAAACACAAAGGGGTGCTCAAGCGCTTTCGTCTAATGACATCCTCAGGAAGAGTGTTCCTGAGGATGTCATTAGACGAAAGCGCTTGAGCACCCCTTTGTGTTTCTTTTTTCCTTCGTGGTTTTATTCATCATAAATACTTTCACGTGTCACTTTCGTGAAATAATTTTTCATATATATATATATATATATATATATATATATATGATACACACAGACCGTGCATGGCACAAGGAACTCTTCTGGGATAATTAAATCCACTATAGTCCGAATAAGTAATGGTAAATGACAAATACCAGAGGTAGTTTTCTTTTTCATGATGCAAGCCCGACGTGGGCAACGGGTCCCTCGCAAAGGTCCCATAAATATAGCTTCCCTCACCAGCTATCTGGTTGCTTTGCAGATAGCTGGTGAGGGAAGCTATATTTATGGGACCTTTGCGAGGGACCCGTTGCCCACGTCGGGCTTGCATCATGAAAAAGAAAAACTATGGTATTTGTCATTTACCATTACTTATTCGGACTATAGTGGATTTAATTATCCCAGAAGAGTTCCTTGTTCCATGCACGGTCTGTGTGTATCATAAAAAACTCAGGGAACCATTCTGAGTTCATTCCCATATATATATATATATATATATATATATATGTATATATATATATGTAAAAATGAACAATGAATAATCAGTATTAATTTTTACATAAGAACCAAAATCGCTTAACGCGAGTTTGGATAAAAATTTTATTTGTTGCTTTCTATTTTTGTTTGTGTCACAACCCTACGATCTACCATTTCTATGGTTTAGTCTTATCCATTTTCCATTTGTTATAGAATTTATTATAATTAATTATGATTGTCTTGCATCTCACCCTCGACCCTAGATTATGCATACACTTTGCATATAACAGGATTGGAACCCGTAGTTGTACTTCTTAGTCATTAATACCCACTCTTTGTCTCTAATTCGTTCTTGTAAATCTTCCTAATAATGATTTGTACTATACGTGCAAATTCAATAACTATGACGTCACATTTCCCCCTCATTAATGTCCCTTCATCATATCTCTAGTATTCAATCAGTGGCGACTGGCGTATAGGAGCGATGGAGCGGTCGCTCCCCCTTGCTTGAAACGATAAATATTAATTTAACAGATAAAAAATATATTAATTTTAAGATATTAAAATAAATATTCTTGAAATATATTTTAAAAATTCATGTGGCATATCATGATTCATGAGGCATTTTGAGTAAGCCTTCATACAGTACATAATATTCTAAACTTATAGCATAGCTTCGTTTAAACAGCATACCGCTGTTTGAATACCAAATAATATTGCAGCCGAATGGAGCGATAGATTTTTCGCTCAAGTAAATATAAATTATATTTTACTGTTGTAATGAAAATATAAGTACAATCGCGAATTTTTTTTATAATAACAACTGTATTTTTACTAATAGTTACTTCAGTAATAATGATATAAGCCATTTATATGTATTTTATTGAAATTATTACTTATTTGTAATTAACTAGAATTGTACGTCTGGCATAGCCGTATATGTTAATACAAGTACTCTTGTGAGCGGCAGTTGGATTCGCGCTAGCCTATTGTGAGTCCGTGTTGTCGTACAATTTTATGAAATCGCACCCCCATACATTTATACCACGAGTCGCCACTGTATTCAATGTATGAAAATTCTTTAACATCATAATAAAAACTGTACATTCTATAGAAGTCATTATTTATATGTTATGGAGTATAAATATAACTATTATTCGACCATATCCCCCCCCCCCCATACGTCCATATCTTATCTTGACCATTATCCTATGTCAATTTTATTAAATATTCATTTTGCTCGTGAAATGCAAAACTTTATGCATTCGTTCGAAAACGCGCAAATACGTTCTCATATTATTTTTTTATTATTTTTTTCAAGTGCGTTCACCCCTCGCAAGATATTCATAAATGCTTAGGTAAGTGGTCGAATTCGCTAATCACAGCAAAATCGAACGCTTCTAAGATAAATATCTCCTCTCGCTCTGATTTCAAATTTATAACATGTTATAACATATTATAACATATTATGTTGTATATAAATTATCTCGTATGTGCCCATGTACTTGTGTTGTACTAATAACCATATATAATAACCATATATTATAACCATATATAAATATAAAAACACTAAGAATTGTAAACGACGTAATGTACTTCAATGAAACTTTAATTAAATCTAATGATTTAATATATAATGTAAGAATGTACTTTAATAGAACTGTAATGGACAATCATAAGCGAATGTGAAGTAATCCATAATCGCAATCATAATTGTAATGAACCAAAACGAAAATGTACTCAGTAATGTACTTAAATTGTACTTATGTACTACTACGAAATAATATCGTCTTCAGAAATGGAAACTCGGCGAAAAATACGATTAGTTTTTATTTTTATTTTTTAAAATTTTTATTTGGAATCTTTCAAACATCTGATCATGTGTTTAAAAAGGGGGAAACTTAACCTTCAACTGCATTCCCCCAACATTTAGACTTATATGATACATGTAATTGTAAAATTAACTTCACTTCATTACTTCACTCTTCTTTGGTCACTACTACGAGACTCCCTTGTTAGCAGCCTCGCTGCGGGGAGGGGGCAGAGGCCCCTTGCCTCCTTAATTTTTTTTAGATTCCGGCCTGAGCCATGGTCGAAAGAGGTCGAACCTCTACCCCTGTAAATTCAGAGCACTACCTGTACATTTTTAGAAGTAAACTACAGTAAAAGAAGTTTTTTATCTTTTCCTTCGAGCCTTGTTCTCTTCAGGAATTTAGTCAGTAAAGTCGATAAGTTTAGTACCAAGAGAAAGTATCAGAGTATTATAGAAAGAGAAGAATTAACAACTGTCGACCCTATAGCGAGAGAAAAGAATTAGAATGTTATAGAAGAAATATCCGTTGCTGCCTCCAAACCAGAACCCCCGTCGATTCGAACCACCCAGGGCCATAGACGGAGGATTCAAACATATATATATATATATATATATATATATATATATATATATATATATATATATAGGGTGTCCATAAATGATTACCCTGATTAAAGCATGCTATAACTTTTAAATAAACACTCGTATTCAAACACAGTTTTAATCATAAGTAGATAAACATACAAAGTTTTGATACATAGTTAATAAACTTAATAAGCTTCCACATGTGCACCCCTAGTGGCACGTAAAATGTCTAAACGGTATTCACACTCACGCCACACATTTTCCAACATTTGTGGGTTAACTATTGCAATTGCATCCGTAATGCATTCTCGCAATGTTCTAATATCTGGAACAACTGTTGCGTAAACAAAATCTTTAACATGACCCCAGAGAAAGAAATCCAGCGGGGTAATGTCTGGTGATCTTGGGGGCCATGGGATTGGCCCGTCCCTGCCAATCCATCGATTTGGAAATGTTGCGTCGAGAGTTTCACGAACATCATGCGCCCAATGAGGGGGTGCCCCATCTTGTTGGAAGATGACAGTTGGCTGCCTGTCCTGCAGCTGGGGGATGGCGTAATTGGTGTGAAAGCCGTTTGAATGTTTTCCACTGTCCCATTGAAAACTGATGGTCTACCACTGCTCTTTCCCTTTTCCACGTTTCCAGTTTCGAAGAATTTTTTAATCCACGACTTAATTAACTTCACATCAGGTGGATTCTTTCCGTACTTTGTTCTGAACCTTCGCTAAACACTGACAGGAGATTTTGTTTCTGCAAGCCACACAACACATTGTACCTTCTCTGCCACAGACGCCATCTTAACTGAACAGCTACTACAGCGCTCCTAGCGGCGAGTGCGGTAGACGAAACACACCAGCACAGAAACTCCATGCGTGTACGAGATCACCTGTAAAAAGAAAACGGATGTAAGATTCGTCATTTTAATGACGAATCTTACAGTATGCTCTCATGTTTTAACATGAGAGCATACTGTTTTCTGGGTAAATATTTATGGACACCCTGTATATATATATATATATATATATATATATATATATATATATATATATATATAATAAAATCGTTGATTGGTCAGTCACATGGCAAATTAGATTTAACGTCGATAAGTGCAAAATTTTGCATATAGGTTCGCGTAACGGTAATTTTGCGTATAGTATGTCAGGGAAAGATTTAACAAGCGTAGAGCAGGAAAAAGATTTAGGAGTTATAGTCACTGGTGATTTAAAAGTAGCGAAACAAAGTACAGTAGCGGTCAATAAGGCGAACAAAGTGTTAGGTTTTCCAGCTCGGAATTTTGAGTACAAATCGCGCGATATTATAGTTCTTCTTTATAAATCTTCAGTTAGACCCCATTTGGAGTACGCGGTCCAATTTTGGAATCCGCATATGCGCAAAGATATAGACAAAATCGAAAGAGTTCAAAGACAAGCAACTAAGATGATTCCGTCGCTTAGGTCAAAGTCGTACGAGGATAGGCTTAAGGAGTTAAAATTGACTACACTCGAGACTAGGAGGCTAAGGGGTGATCTAATCCAGGTTTTCAAAATTATGCATGGGTTCGATAACGTAGATAGAGATAGCTTTTTCGAAATATCTCAATATAATAGGACTAGAAATAACGGGTGTAAGTTGACAAGTAGAAGGTTCGAGACAGCAGTTGCCAAAAACTTTTTTACGCATAGAATAGTAGATAGCTGGAATAGTTTGCCGGTAGAAGTAATTAGTAGCACGTCTATAAACATGTTTAAAAATCGATTAGACGCATATGTTGATAGATTGGGTATAGTTTAAGGTAGTAAAATTAAGGCTTTGTGGTGATAGATCCCACAGCTCAACACAAGTGTTGTGGGATATAGGGAGGCAGCATCTTGGGTTAGGGGATACTCTCTGTCCTTACACACCCCATTTAAAGAGATTCCTCTGCCGAGCGGTGCCCCCCATAGTACTGTGAGGTATTGAAAAACTCATGATCTTCACTTGCCCGACAAACACCTTTAAATGGGAGACCCAAAATGGGTGCACACACATTTCTACACTACTGTAGTCTTTACAGCCATACCTACACTTTTCCTCCTAAGTATATATATTGTAATGTATATGGTGGTAAATTTTGACTTGGTCCGCAATCGATATGGACCGTGACTTATTTTTGTTTGGCAAGGTACTAGTATTGATGGATACCGTAATGAAATTGACTGGATTCTTTGGATCTGATATATTTGCATGTCGGTTATAAATAGATACAGAGTGTAAGATATTTGTGGATA
This sequence comes from Bathynomus jamesi, assembly GCA_023014485.1. Lineage (NCBI taxonomy): Eukaryota > Metazoa > Arthropoda > Malacostraca > Isopoda > Cirolanidae > Bathynomus > Bathynomus jamesi. The sequence continues at coordinate 684,548 of JAJOZX010000171.1, read as the reverse complement.
GTAGTCTATTATGACTTGATCCTCTGCATCGAGAGATTCTATCTTTAGTCTTAAATCGATAATTAATTAGTTTTAAAATGATAATTATTTGGTTTTGTAAAAATTGGTCGTTGCCAATGTACAGGCGGTTTTTGCATAAATTTCTTATGTTCTTGTGGTTCGGAACCCACGTAAAATTGTAGGTTCCCTCCGCCACCACGGAGGACATACACAATACACAATTGCGAACACAGTTGGGTGGACCAGCCATGAGTGGATCCCAGGGTCTTTGTTGGTCTGAAACATTATAACATTACAACATAATATATATATATATATATATATATATATATATATATATATATATATATATATATACACACAATATATATATATATATATATATATATATATATATAACTGCAATGACCACGCAGTATATTAATGTATAGAAACGACGTAAGTATAGAGGAGTGTTCTGCACACTAGGAAGAGAAATAATGAACAAATGAAAAATGAGGTGACCGCCCGGGAATCGAACCCAGGATCTTCCGATTGCCGGTCAGATATGCTACCACTACACCACGGGCCTCGATCAGTCAGAAGTCGTAATTCTCCTACATAGGGCAGAAACCAATGCCTTGAGAGGGCACCCTCTCAAATCGTGAATATATACATTTAACTGCAATGACCACGCAGTATATTAATGTATAGAAACGACGTAAGTATAGAGGAGTGTTCTGCACACGAGGAAGAGAAATAACGAACAAATGAAAAATGAGGTGACCGCCCGGGAATCGAACCCAAGATCTTCCGATTGCCGGTCAGATATGCTACCACTACACCACGGGCCTCGATCAGTCAGAAGTCGTAATTCTCCTACATAGGGCAGAAACCAATGCCTTGAGAGGGCACCCTCGCAAATCGTGAATATGTACATTTAACTGCAATGACCACGCAGTATATGTATAGAAACGACGTAAGTATATATATATATATATATATATATATATATATATATATATATATATGTGTGTGTGTGTGTGTGTGTGTGTGTGTGTAATATATACAGTATATATGTATATATACAGGGCGTCCCAAAAAAATGTATACACACTTTAAATAATTATAAAGGAAGTGTTTATTAAAATACATTTCATTTTCAAAATGTAATAGAATCTACAGACATTATTTAATTGTTTTGTCAGCGCCTGTTTTCAAACCGACGTCCGTTCTGGTCCAGGCACTGCTGATAACGCGAAGCAATGGAATCGCAAACATCACGAAACATTTCGTTTGGTATTTGTGTGCATTCTCGTTCAATGGCTGCTCTCAATTCAGCGACTGTTGCAGGTTTTATAGCGTAGACTTTGTCTTTTAAGTATCCCCATAAAAAAAAGTCTAGTGGTGTGAGGTCTGGTGAACGCGGAGGGTATTCTACGAAACCCCTTCGTCCAATCCACATCCACATCGTGCCAAGTACCACTCGCAATACTCCACTCTTCGGTCCGGATCATCTTCATTAATAGCATGGACTAATCTTGGAATGTAACTTTTCCATTGACAGCGCTTCAAAATGCGTTGGACAGACGATTCTGAAATTCCTACCTCACGACTCGCTTGCCGCACAGACTTTCTTGGACTTTGGTGATACGTTTCCAGTACTCTTTCTTGCTTTGTGGGGCTTGTCGATGTCCGTGGTCTTCCGGAACGCTTCTTGTGGACATTCTGAACAGTTCCATCGGCTTCAAACTTATCTCTAATTCGAGTGATGGTAAGTCGCGTTGGTGGATCTGTTTGAAACTCCCTCCTAAACTGTCTTTGCACTTCAACTGCGTTTTCACACTTCCAGTAGCATTTTAGAATGAATTTCCTTTGTTCAAAGCTTAGTCTGACTGCCATTATTAATTCTAATGGGTTTAACTTGGAAAGAAAGAAACATCAATTGAGCTATCAGCTGTTAAAGTGTGTATACATTTTTTTGGGACGCCCTGTATATTACTGATGCACCGATACCTCAATTTCGCTGATACCGATTAATCGGCCGATACCAATTTGCCGATACCGATTAATCGGCATCAATTTAGAAAAATTATAAGTATAACCCAATGTAATGTATATTAATTAATATTATATTATTTATTATTTACTTTTATTTACTATAATAAAAACTTATTACTTAATTATCGATGTGAGCTTGTTTTTTGTTTTTTAATAAAAGTTTTTTATTGATACTCCAAAATATTATTCACTGAGAATATTCGAGAATTTTCTTTTTTCTTAGTTTTAAGAGAGTTTTAGATTGTTTTACAGCTTTTTATAGAATTCTAGAATATTTCAGAACCTTATGGAACTTTCTAGAATGTCTTAGAATATTCTAGACGATTCCAGAACATTCTGGCATACTCCGGATTTGGGAGAAAATAGTACCTATATAAAGGATGGCAAATTATTTCCTTGGTTAGTTGTGGTTGTGTATAGCAAAAGCAAGTATCTACATGTGATTGTGATATTGTCTGTTGAGCCTTTTATGGTAGGCCAGGTAGTTCTTTTTGAAGTATTTTTTTTTTGCCATTTTGAATAATAATTTGAATAAGAAATTGAAAGTGTTATTAAACTGGTTTTCTTAAGCTTAGCATTATTTATAACTGCTTGATCAGCTTGAATCATTCAAAATTATTTCAAATTTGTTTTTAAATTTATACATTTAAGATTGAATATTAGTATTGTTTTTTTAATATTATTTGGTTATTTACAACAAAAATATAGTACCCTATTTTATAACATTATAGCAAATAGAGCAAGCATCTACACATGATTTTCTTGTTCCTTAAGGGAACAGGGAAACCTTGATAAGGTAGGAGAAATTTACGTTAGGTATAATAAAAAGTCCATACATAGCCTACATACATACAAATCCATACATACATACTGGTATAGATACTAAAATACATACTATTGCAGTTGCTTAAATAATTACTAATATAGTTACTAAAATACATACTGATATAGTTACTAAAATATATTTTGATATACCGTAGTTACTAAAATACCGTACATACTGATATAGCTGTGTGAGTTAGTGATATGTGTTATGTGGAATTGGCAATCTAGTTCTTATAATGGCAGTTGTGATTGTGGTATGATATAATTGGGTGTTTTCCGGTTTGTCTTTTATATTTCAATATACATATCGCTACGGTTTTACCTGTAACTGTATAACGGGAACCATAACGATAGCTAATAAATACGTTCTGATATATAGTTACTAAAATACAGTACTAATATAAATTAGTTAGTTTATTTATTTCTTCACTCATCCTATCATTCACTTCTGACTTAGAATTTCTCAATTTTGACAGGAACTGAAGTTAAGTTGTATCAGAATAGTTGAAAACCCCCTCAAATATTCTATAAAAGAAAATTATCAAAAATTCTCGGTTCAGAGAATATTCTCCTAAAGATTATTCCCGAGAATTTTACAACACTAATATGAGCTATGTCTAAATCTTCCAAAACCAGCCCAATTTGGGATTTTTTTGCCATCTGTTCAGAAGATAATAGCAAAGCAAAGTGTAAAGTATGTGGTGCGCTTATATCCGGAGGAGGAAAGGAAACACATAAAATGACTACATCAAACCTCAAAAGCCATCTTAAGTCTCAGCACAAAGCTCTTTTTAACAAACTTGAAGCTCTCAACAAGCAACAGCATCCAGTAAAAAAAACATCACTAACAAGTCAAAGCATACTCGTGTCCACTTTTCTGTCAAAGAAAGTTACTGACTCTCCAAGTGACGAATCATCAAATAAAGATAGAAAAACAGATAGTTTCGTTGGAAAAACCAGGCCCCTCCAATAGGAAATCATTAGAAGAAACTATATCAGAATTTGAACATGTAGAACCAGAAGTACATGAACTACAATCATCAGACAGCAAGTTAACAAGTCAAGATAAAACTCTGTTACAACCATCATTGGAGAATCTACTGGAAAAGAAAAAGAAATGGGCAATCAATGATAATAGAGCTAGAGTTATTACTTTGAAGATTGGAGAAATGATCTGCTACGATCTGCAACCCTACTCAGTTGTAGAAGACATTGGCTTTAAAAATTTGATAAGCCATCTTGAGCCTAGATACACTATACCATCGAGAAAGCATTTTGCAGAAAGTGTCATCCCCTTCATTTACCAAAAATTGGAAACTACTCTACGTACCAAGCTTGATAATGCGTCATATGTCAGCCTTACTACAGATGGATGGAGGGCTAGTCATAGTCTGCATTCGTTTTATAGCTTAACAGCCCACTGGATAAATGAGGAGTTTGGACCTGAGCAAGCTGTTCTACAAATGTCCCATTTTGAAGGCTCACATACTGGAGTTAAAATAGCAAAGTATTTAACAGACTCCCTCAAAAAATGGAACATCAATAAGGAAAAGATACAGATGATCGTAACCGATAATGCGGCAAATATGAAAGTTGCTATTAGAGAGAGTGGCCTAGAAGACTCCTCATTTTGTTGTGTTATACATACACTTCAATTATGCATACAAGATAAAGTTATTAAAGAACAAAAAGCGTAAAGGACATGCTTGCGGTTGTACGAAATTTGGCAACTCATTTCCATCACTCTAGTTCAGCACGAGATGCTTTAAAGGATATACAAAATGAAATTAAATTACCGCAGCATGCTATCATCCAAGACGTATCAACTAGGTGGAATAGCACACATTGTTGAGCAAAAGAAAGCAATAATCTTATATTGTATAGGGAAAAAGCATACTTGCTTAACAGATGACCAATGGGAGCTTGCCGAAACACTTGTCATGGTTCTCAAACAGTTTGAAGAAGCGACCAAAGAGATGAGCTTTGCAGATGCATTAATTTCTCAAGTCATTCCTTTTATTGTATCAATGGAAAAATATCTGGATTTTGCTGTGACAAATGTCAAAGGTATTCAAACCATTCTTGAGGAAGTCAGAGGTAGTTTTAAAGAAAGATTTAACAAGTATAAAGAAGAATCTAAACTAATCCTAGCAACAGTACTCGATCCACGGTTCAAAATGAAATATTTTGTTACATCAGAAGACAAGGAGAGAGCCCTAACAGAACTATATAATGCTTCAGACAAATTTGCAAAACCAAAAACTGATGGTAAGTCAAATAATATTTATTTTATTCTTATTTTCCCAGATTACAATTTTATTTTCATAATTTTTTTTTAAAAATTGATTCTAGGGTTTAGGATATTAACTTTTTAACTCAGTCAGTAGTTATTTTCATTAGCTTCAAAAGCCTGTGAAGCTCGCATAAATAACGGAAATAACAAATTTTGGAAATTTGTTAAGAATCAAACGGGCGTCAAAAATGTCCTCCCTCCGACAATCGATGGGGTGTCGGGGGAGGATGAAATTGCAAAGCTGTGGAAAAACCACTACTCTAACATTCTTAACAGTGTGAGTAGGGATAATCTTAAGATAGATTGCAGCGAAACGATTGTGGGAGGGACAAGGGAAAATATTTTGATATCATTTTCTGAAGTAAAGAGGTTAATTAAAGAGCTAAAGACTGGTTCTGCGTCAGGGGTAGATGACTTATCGAATGAGCACTTAAAATATGCAAATGACGTAGTATGTCTGCATATATCATTGCTCTTATCAGCCATGCTTGCTCATAGCTATATCCCTGCAGAGTTCATGAGGGTATATATCTTGCCCCTGGTCAAAAATAAGTACGGAGACATTCTGTCCAGCAATAATTACAGGCCTATTGCTGTCGATTCCTGCTTCTCGAAACTACTAGAAAAACTCTTGTTACTCCGATTACATGATTTCCTATGGACATCTCCTAATCAGTTTGGCTTTAAAAGGTCCCACTCAACTGACCTGTGTATCTATGTACTTAAAGAAACAGTATCTAAATACATTGACAGTAATTCAACCATTTATAGCTGTTTCCTTGATATAAGTAAGGCATATGATAGGGTGAACCACAATATTTTATTTGCAAAACTAGAAGACAGGAAGGTTCCCATGTACATATTAAATTTATTGAAATTTTGGTATTCCCACCAATCTTTCACTGTTAGTTGGGGCAATGTACTATCCGAGTGTTTTGGCTCCTCTTGCGGGGTGAGACAAGGCTCCTGGCTCTTCCCTATGCTGTTTAATGTGTATATTGACGGATTAATTGCTTTACTTAATGAGGCAACAGTGGAATGTTGTATAGATAACACAAGGATAAATAACTTAGTTTATGCCGATGATATGGTGTTAATAAGTCCCTCTGTTAAAGGTCTGGATCGGCTACTAAATGTCTGCGAAGTGTATTCGCAGAAACATGATATTCTTTTTAATGTTACAAAAACTAAGGTTATGCACTTTCATTCTAAAAGCTGTAATCAGCCAGCTGATATAAGGTTTAAAATGAATGGTGAAGTAATTGAGGAAGTACAAGAGATTAAGTATTTGGATCAAACTATTACCAGCTCCTTGAGTGATGACTCGGATATAAGAAAACAACCTCGAAGCCTGTGTGCTAAAGCGAATATGACCATAAGGAACTTTCGTTTCTGTACAAGTGAAGCTAAAGACACACTCTTTCGTACTTTCTGCAGTAATATATACGGTCAGCAACTCTGGGTGAATTATAAAAAAGGTTCTGGCAGAACCCTAAATTTGCTGTACAACAGGTCTTTTAGACTCTTACATAAATTACCCCCGAGATGCTCAGCTTCGCAAATGTTTGCTACCCGCAATGTCCCGAGCTTCCCGGAGGTAACAAGACGTGCTCAATACAGTCTAATGCAAAGAATTAAAAAATCAACCAACCCGATCATCCAAGCTATCCATGAGTCCTGCCATTTATCCTCTAAGACAGTGGTTCCCAAACCCGGGGTCGCGACCCCAAATGGGGTCGCAAGCCTCATCACAAAGGGTCGCAGGGAGCCAATGTGGTCGATGGGGTCGCAAGTGTCTTTGCAAGGGTCACAGCCATTGTAAATAGGCCAGGTGTCATGAGAAAACATCTGTCTGGCATTATATATCCGGTCAGGTCAGGGGACTAGCGCGGTCATTTTTTCTGCGGTCAGTAAAGTGGGAGAGGCATGTGAGGTCGGGTTAGGTCACCGGATTAACAGCAGGTACCTAGTGTTAAGCCTTTTCTGACCCAAGACTCAGCCATACGTCACTGACAACCCACAGTCCCACACTGAAGGTTCAGCTGCACTGATCAACTCATTTTACTCCTGATCATCGACCAAAGAGGACGTCCAGTTGTCATCGATACTGACGACAATATCAGGTATTTATATTTCCAACGCTATCCAGTAGTAATTGGTGCTACGTATGTGGGTTTTATTTGCACACAATTACAATTGCATTCTGAGTGTTAGATTTATTGCCATACAATTATAATTACGGCATTCGAATTTTGTGTTTTATAATTCGATAATGATATCTGCTTCCAACTATTTTTATTAAAATTATCATTATTTCAAATTCATAATTACTGCTTTCAATTGCAATCTGTGCTACCACATATTATGATCTTGTGTTTTATCATGCACTACTAAATGTTAATTATTGGTTTGTGATTCTAATTATTATATTATCGTGCAATTTAATCATTGGATTGGAATTTTGTGTGCTCTTAGAACGCACTTATAATAATTAATGGTTGGTGGTTTTGTTTAATAATTTTATTGGTATGCAATTGTAATTCTGTATGTGTTTGGATTATTAATGTTTTGTGATTTTGTTTTATTGATAACTGATGTTTTGTGACTATGTTTAATAATTCTGTGTGCTTACAACATGTTGATAACTGATGTTTTCTGACTATGTTTAATAATTTTGTGTGCTTACAACATCTTGATAACTGATGTTTTCTGACTATGTTTAATAATTCTGTGTTTACAACATGTTGATAACTGATGTTTTGTGAAATTGTGACTATGTTTAATAATTCTGTGTGCTTACAACTTGATATAACATTATAACTGATGTTTTCTGACTATGTTTAATAATTCTGTGTTCTTTACAACATATTTATAACTGATGTTTTGTGACTGTTTTATAATTCAGTGATCTTACAATGTATTTATAACTGATGCTTTACGATTTTATTACTGATTTGTAATTTTTTTCTCTCTCTCAGTACACTGAAAATCAATGTTTTGTTATTTGTTTTATTGTCGTGAACAGTCTTATAATTTTGAGTTTTCTTAAAGCATGTGGATAATTGTTTAGTAATTCTGTGTTTAATATGTATCTTTATATTACAGGCGTAATGAACAAGTTTTTGCAAAAGTCATCAGAGCCGCCCAACAAGAAGAGAAAACGCTCAGTCAATTCATCATTTCTGGACAAATATGGAATAGCTGACGTCGCTGGTAGAGGGATTTGTGTTGTGTGTTCGAAGGAAATCGCTGCCGAATCCTTGAAACCAAATAAGCTGCAGAGACACTTGGATACTCATGCCAACATTGCTTTACTGCCAGAAGAGGCTCGAAGACGAATTTTTCAACAGCGTTACAACCATTTGACAAAATCTCAGTCTGTTCTTACCAAAGCTCTTACTCAGAAAGAGAAGATGGAAATCTTCTCATACAAGACGGCTTTCCTCATTGCTCGGGAAAAACGTCCATTCGTGGAGGGTGAAACGGTTATAAAACCGTCGTTAAGAATTTTTAGTGAAATATTTGAAGGAGAACCATTTGCCAAGAAAATTAGTCAAGCTGCTGATGATGTTACTTTGAGCAATAACACAATGACACGACGCATCCAGTGTATTGCAGTGGACCTGAAGGAGCAAATTTTAGAAGACTTCAGAAATTCCCCATGGACAGCATTGGCAGTGGATGAGTCAACGGATATCACATCACAGCCCCAGCTTCTGGCCTTCGGTAGGTTTCTCAAGGAATTCGTGGTAGCTGAAGAGCTGCTTGCGTGCATTTCACTTGAAACCACCACAAGAGGCGAAGATATTTTTAATGCTATAAACAAGTTCTTCACAGAAAACAACTTGAACTGGAGTAAAGTATGCGAATGTAGCATGGATGGTGCCCCATCAATGATGGGAAAGAATATAGGATTGCGTGGAATACTATCAAGAATGCATCCTCACATCAAAATAAATCACTGCATCATCCATCGACAGAGCTTGTCATCAAAAGACATGTCTCTGAGCTTCTCTGACGTGATGCAAGTAGTCATTACAACTGTCAACCACGTCAAGGCGAGAGATCTGAATTCCCGCATGTTCAAGCAGTTGTGCATTGCTGAAAATAGTGAACATCAGACACTGCTAATGCATACTGCTGTCAGATGGCTTTCTCGGGGGAAAACCCTGAAAAGAGTTTTCCTTCTTCGCAGTGAACTGGCATCGTTCCTACAAGATCAGGGTCATAAGAATGCTCATTATTTCCATGACCCCCACTTCCTTGCTCGTCTTGCACTTCTTACAGACATATTTGAGCATGTTAATAAACTTAATACTGAACTTCAGGGGAAAGGTAAATGGGTGTTTGATCTCCAGTCTGCTATAAAGGCTTTTGTCAGCAAGTTGCAGATACTTAGAGAACAAGCTGAAGCTGACAGTTTCTGTCTTTTCCCTCACTACTTGGAATTTACAGCTACGATGGATTTGGACTTTGATGAAACACTGGACCTCACTGAGGAGAAACAGGATTTACTGGAATATTTGCAGAAACTGGCAGCAAATTTCCATGATAGATTCCCTGAGTTGCTTACTGAGTCGTATGATTTTGTTGTTTCCGTTGAAGACAGATGCAAAACAGTGTGGCTCTTTTGCACTAGAAATAGCAGAATTACAGGCTGACAATGAGGCAAGGGTGAATTTTGATATCTATGATGACGTAGAAAAGTTCTGGATTACTTTAGCAGAGAGACATTCGACTGTTAAAAATCGAGCTATCAAAGTTCTGGTACAATTTGGAACCACCTATATCTGTGAGGCAGCTTTCTCGTCAATGGTATTTATGAAAAATGAGTACCGTAACCGTATTTCAAACATCAACTTAGAAAATTGTATGCTATGTTCCTTAACCTCATATACCCCCAGGTACAAAAAATTAATCAAATCATAATGTACACATGTCAGATATGAAATATGCCACTGTTATAGCATATCAGACATATGATAGAGTAGGAACTTAGAATATTGATTGATATGTTGTTTTATATTACATATTAAACATGAGAGAGTTGTAAATAGTTTCTGACAATGTTTACTTTTACACTTTTGAGTTATGTAATACATTTCCTTATTTGTTTTTACAGTTAAATAAATACGTATAAAAATATGTCTCTATTTATTTTAAGATTCTTCATCACTAGATAAAAATATATATATATATACTTGTTCTTCGTAATGACTTGGGGTCACACTGGATAGGCAACAGCACTAGAAGGGGTCGCACTGGAAAATGCTTGGGAACCCCTGCTCTAAGATATGGACTTCTTGGTATGAAAACGTCTGTCTGTAGCTCCACTTAACTTCGACATTACAGTATTATTTCTAATCAATTGTATATATTTCTATCCTTAGTATATGAACTGTCATTGTATTAATAATATTTGTCATATGGACTATAGTCTGCCAATAAACCTTTTCATTTTCATTTTCATATATATATGTATATATATATATGTGTGTGTGTGTGTGTATATATATATATATATATATATATATATATATATATATATATATATATATATATATATATATGTGTGTGTGTGTGTGTGTGTATATATATATATATATATACATATTATACCGGGTGTCCGAGAATTATCTGTACAATTTTTGGCTGTTATTAAAAGTCAACCATGAAGTGTAGAAATTCCAGTGTTGTCCCATTTTACAGAGAATCTCATTAAGTTTTTTCTGATACCACGTTTTGACAAGTTTTTCAGAAATGTACGCGGGTGACAGACATTGATGATTTAAAAGCAAGAATCACAGCTGCTATTGAGCGAATTGATGTGGATATGCTGCAGCGTACATGGCAACATTTGGAGTATCGATTGGATGTTTTGCGAATCACTAATGGTGCATATATCGAATGTTTGTAACAACGTTACTTTAATAAAAGAAACTTTTGAAAATACAGATTCTAAATAATCTTGTTTAAGAATTTTACGTGTGTTATCAAGAATTTTATTAAAAGATGAAATTGTACAGATAATGTTCGGACACACTGGAATTTCTAAAAAAACTTGTCAAAACTTGGTATCAGAAAAAACTTAATGAGATTCTCTGTAAAATGGGACAACACTGGAATTTCTACACTTCATAGTTGACTTTTAATAACAGCCAAAAATTGTACAGATAATTCTCGGACACCCTGTATATATTAGTATTAGGGCGGAGTGAAAGCAGACAAAAGTTTTCTTTCCCTTTAGGTACACTGAAATTATATTGTAGTTTTAACAAGGAAACACAAAGAAAACTGAAATAATATTCGAAAGTATCGTGAACTGCCCAGTGCTCTATTTTTGCCAAAATATGAAATGGGTGTCATAACTGGGTATTTGTCGGCTTATAAGACGCACTTTTTTTCCTTATAAATACCTTAAAAAATCACCCTGCGTCTTAGAAGCCGAAAGGAAGGATGAAACGTCCATCAATAGCACAAGTGTGTGAATGGGTGCTGAAGTCATGGCATGATGTTAAGACTGAAATTGTGGTCAAGTCCTTTAAAAAATGTGGTATAAGTAATGCAATGGATGGCACTGAAGATCATTTATTGTATGAGAGTGACAGTGATACAAGTGAAGATGATGATGATTATGATGATGGGGATAATGATGATAATGTCAGTAATGAATCTGAAGTTGATTAATAACAAATAATAAGAGTAATAATCATATCTTTCTTTATTGGCTTTTAGGTTTTCTTTTTATTGAATTTTACATATTCATTGTATTAACAATAAAGTGAATCAAAAACTTTTTTTCTTGAATTTACCTTTCCAAAATTAAGGTGCGTCTTTCACGGCGCAGCGTCTTGTAAGCCGTCAAATACAGTAGATATTACCCACAAAACTTTAAAATATATCTTCTGCAAATAATTTTAAGGTTATTTAATGAATTTCTATTTACTTTTTCTTTTCTGGATTAATGATATTCTCGAATTTAGTGTTTTGTTGCAAGGAATATAAAGAAACAAGGAAAAAAATAACCATTTTAAAAAAATTGTTTTATTAAATAAAATATAGAATATAGAAATACACAGCAAATGAGGACACAAATAGTAACTGCAAAAAACAACCTTAACTATTCGAATAAAGAAGGCAAATTTTTAGCAAAATTCTTTTTGGTTTCTACATCTGGCATCAGACTACGTGAAATCATTTTAGCTCTGATAAAACCATCTTGTGCTTCAAACCCAAATACCAAACTTGAAGAGTCCGTCACTAATTTCATACAACGCTCTACATTCTGGGTATGACTGGGATAATTTGGAATGTTCAATGCGTTTTCTTTGATAGCCAATATTTCTGCTTTTGTTAACTTCTGTGTAAAAGGTGGCTCATTTAGCTTAGTATCATTCCAATTAATTATTTCAACCCAGTCCTTTGCATCAAAATTAAGATCAGGAACCTTGAAACCTCTCAATTCTAAATTTTGATCAGTTTCATTTCGCATGTCCATAATTTTGCTAACAGCTTTTTCACGTTTTTCCGTAGCTGAGTCACACAACATTGCCAGAAGAATATTTTCCGGGTGAGCAAAGTATGTATTTTGGGATATACACTCCTTAACAATTTCTATTGATTCTGTGGGCGAGCGCTTAATCCTATTAACAGCAGGAAACACATGCCTTGGGCCATCTATGCAATTAGGTCTACACTTGATGTCAAACCAATTAGGACCATAATTTGTAACAATGAAGTGTGTTATTGTGTAAAGTTTCTTTGTTGGTTTCACTGTTGAAATATAAATCCTACAAAGTCTATTAGCAAGAGTTAACCATCTAGCATGACTAAGAGGACCTGGCTTTACATGAGCAAGATGTTCATCAACTATACCATTTCTGATTGCTGAAATAATGCGGTATAAGTACTGCTGGTCTCCACTAAGATCATCAACAATGTGTTGTGGCAGCCATAATAGTTCTTTACCACTAGTTATTGGTTTGAATTGTACTACTGGATTGTTTTCACAAAACTGAATGGCTTTCTCAATAGGACTAACAAAGGTATTTGCTCCAGGTGATGTACCATCCAATGTTTCAAAAATATGTCGTATAGGTAATTCATTCGTATGAAGCATACAAGTGAACCGTTGAAATGGCCTACCAAGTGCTTTCTCCATAACATGAATCACACCTCCTTTATAACCAGTGTTGGTATTTGTGCTATCACAGCCTATTACAGCTATATCATTTTGTAGATGCCTCTCTTTAATAACTGACAATACTGAATTTGCTATGTCTGCAGCCTTACTCGATGCTGGTGTCTGATGAGTAATATACTCTCCACCTGGTTCAGCAATCATTACATAGTGTTCTTCACTCTTCTTTTCACTGTACCACCTATCATTGACTTTCACTTTACTTAAAGTTTGATCTTTTCGACCATTGAAGTATATGGAAGTAATAAAATTCACTTTATCACTTTTCAATGTTTTACGAAGTCTTTCTCTTTCTCTCCGCACTTTACCTCTGTCTATTACGTGATGGTCATCTTCTTTGGTGACCATACGAACGTCTATCAAAGTTGCAGTTGCAATAGCAGTAGTAGCACGATCCGATACACCAAATCTATCTGCCTGCATTGTAACATGGCGCAAAGACTTTCTCATTTGGCTTCCTGTATTTTCAAAACCACAATCTTCAATTTCCATTATCCCATTGTCACTGTCTTCATCTGAAGAATTTTCTACTAAGCTCAAAGGTTAAACTTCAGTGGAACGATTGATGGTTTTCTTTTCTTTACTTACTTGTTCTAAGAGCTTCCTTTTGTATCTCTTTTGTAAAATTTGTGTGGCATGCACATCTACACTACCTATGTACATTTTACAATCACGCCCCTGATCAAGTAGAAACTGTAATCCTTCTTTTGGTACTTTTTTATCTCTCCGACATATGGAATCTATGTGCATTTCTTCACACTCATCACTGCACCCTATGTCAGTATGAGATTTTAAATTACATTTACAGGCACATATATCAAACAAATTACTGAGACTATTCATTTATTCACTTTTTAGTTTCACTGATGTTTTTGATCGACTCAATGTTGCTCCTCTTTCTATGAATCTTGCTATCTTTTGAAACAACTTTTTCCTGAACTGTGGGGATTGCTGCTTGCTGCTAAAGTTTTAGTAGCTCCTGAGTTATTTGTCTGATGATTGGCATGTTAGCTGCATTTTCCCTTTCTTTCATTTTCTGCATCCTCTTACTTTCTCTATGCTTAATTTCATTCCAAAGGTGGATGTTGCGTACATGTACGCAATGACCTAACTTGTTCTCCTATTCCCGAATCGAATCTTCCGAATTCTATACCCTCTGGCTACGGCTTACATGCCAGTCTCAAACTAAATACAGGGTGTCCCAGAATTAACTATCTATTTCAATGAAATCGGACAAATTTAATAAAAACTGACATAATTTTGTGTTTATTACTAAATTATGATACAAAAACAAATTGATTTATAAATCATAAGTCAAAACTTTATTGAGAAGTTTCAACATGTGCACGGTCTGTATCTCTGCAAATTTCAAATCTATCCTCAGCGCTGCGAAACACATTTTGAAGCATTTCAGGTGTTATCTCCCGCACTGCCAACTGGATGCGTTCTTTAAGTTCAGCTAAACTATTGATCTTTTGGCGATAAACCTTTGTTTTTATGAAACCCCATGCAAAGAAATCCAGGGGTGTCAAATCCGGAGAACGCGGAGGCCAAGGTCGAGGTCCTCCACGTCCAATCCACCGATTCGGAAGGCGTCTGTTGAGGTTTTCTCGAACAATTAGAGCATAATGACATGGTGCTCCATCTTGTTGAAACACAACATTATCAAGAATGCCATCATCAAGAAGCTGTGGTTCGAGAAACTGCTGAAGCATATCAAGGTAGACCAGGGGTTCCCAAGCATTTTCCAGTGCGACCCCTTCTAGTGCTGTTGCCTATCCAGTGTGACCCCAAGTCATTACGAAGAACAAGTATATATATATATATTTTTATCTAGTGAGGAAGAATCTTAAAATAAATAGAGACATATTTTTATACGTATTTATTTAACTGTAAAAACAAATAAGGAAATGTATTACATAACTCAAAAGTGTAAAAGTAAACATTGTCAGAAACTATTTACAACTCTCTCATGTTTAATATGTAATATAAAACAACATATCAATCAATATTCTAAGTTCCTACTCTATCATATGTCTGATATGCTATAACAGTGGCATATTTCATATCTGACATGTGTACATTATGATTTGATTAATTTTTTGTACCTGGGGGTATATGAGGTTAAGGAACATAGCATACAATTTTCTAAGTTGATGTTTGAAATACGGTTACGGTACTCATTTTTCATAAATACCATTGACGAGAAAGCTGCCTCACAGATATAGGTGGTTCCAAATTGTACCAGAACTTTGATAGCTCGATTTTTAACAGTCGAATGTCTCTCTGCTAAAGTAATCCAGAACTTTTCTACGTCATCATAGATATCAAAATTCACCCTTGCCTCATTGTCAGCCTGTAATTCTGCTATTTCTAGTGCAAAAGAGCCACACTGTTTTGCATCTGTCTTCAACGGAAACAACAAAATCATACGACTCAGTAAGCAACTCAGGGAATCTATCATGGAAATTTGCTGCCAGTTTCTGCAAATATTCCAGTAAATCCTGTTTCTCCTCAGTGAGGTCCAGTGTTTCATCAAAGTCCAAATCCATCGTAGCTGTAAATTCCAAGTAGTGAGGGAAAAGACAGAAACTGTCAGCTTCAGCTTGTTCTCTAAGTATCTGCAACTTGCTGACAAAAGCACTTATAGCAGACTGGAGATCAAACACCCATTTACCTTTCCCCTGAAGTTCAGTATTAAGTTTATTAACATGCTCAAATATGTCTGTAAGAAGTGCAAGACGAGCAAGGAAGTGGGGGTCATGGAAATAATGAGCATTCTTATGACCCTGATCTTGTAGGAACGATGCCAGTTCACTGCGAAGAAGGAAAACTCTTTTCAGGGTTTTCCCCCGAGAAAGCCATCTGACAGCAGTATGCATTAGCAGTGTCTGATGTTCACTATTTTCAGCAATGCACAACTGCTTGAACATGCGGGAATTCAGATCTCTCGCCTTGACGTGGTTGACAGTTGTAATGACTACTTGCATCACGTCAGAGAAGCTCAGAGACATGTCTTTTGATGACAAGCTCTGTCGATGGATGATGCAGTGATTTATTTTGATGTGAGGATGCATTCTTGATAGTATTCCACGCAATCCAATATTCTTTCCCATCATTGATGGGGCACCATCCATGCTACATTCGCATACTTTACTCCAGTTCAAGTTGTTTTCTGTGAAGAACTTGTTTATAGCATTAAAAATATCTTCGCCTCTTGTGGTGGTTTCAAGTGAAATGCACGCAAGCAGCTCTTCAGCTACCACGAATTCCTTGAGAAACCTACCGAAGGCCAGAAGCTGGGCTGTGATGTGATATCCGTTGACTCATCCACTGCCAATGCTGTCCATGGGGAATTTCTGAAGTCTTCTAAAATTTGCTCCTTCAGGTCCACTGCAATACACTGGATGCGTCGTGTCATTGTGTTATTGCTCAAAGTAACATCATCAGCAGCTTGACTAATTTTCTTGGCAAATGGTTCTCCTTCAAATATTTCACTAAAAATTCTTAACGACGGTTTTATAACCGTTTCACCCTCCACGAATGGACGTTTTTCCCGAGCAATGAGGAAAGCCGTCTTGTATGAGAAGATTTCCATCTTCTCTTTCTGAGTAAGAGCTTTGGTAAGAACAGACTGAGATTTTGTCAAATGGTTGTAACGCTGTTGAAAAATTCGTCTTCGAGCCTCTTCTGGCAGTAAAGCAATGTTGGCATGAGTATCCAAGTGTCTCTGCAGCTTATTTGGTTTCAAGGATTCGGCAGCGATTTCCTTCGAACACACAACAAAATCCCTCTACCAGCGACGTCAGCTATTCCATATTTGTCCAGAAATGATGAATTGACTGAGCGTTTTCTCTTCTTGTTGGGCGGCTCTGATGACTTTTGCAAAAACTTGTTCATTACGCCTGTAATATAAAGATACATATTAAACACAGAATTACTAAACAATTATCCACATGCTTTAAGAAAACTCAAAATTATAAGACTGTTCACGACAATAAAACAAATAACAAAACATTGATTTTCAGTGTACTGAGAGAGAGAAAAAAATTACAAATCAGTAATAAAATCGTAAAGCATCAGTTATAAATACATTGTAAGATCACTGAATTATAAAACAGTCACAAAACATCAGTTATAAATATGTTGTAAAGAACACAGAATTATTAAACATAGTCAGAAAACATCAGTTATAATGTTATATCAAGTTGTAAGCACACAGAATTATTAAACATAGTCACAATTTCACAAAACATCAGTTATCAACATGTTGTAAACACAGAATTATTAAACATAGTCAGAAAACATCAGTTATCAAGATGTTGTAAGCACACAAAATTATTAAACATAGTCAGAAAACATCAGTTATCAACATGTTGTAAGCACACAGAATTATTAAACATAGTCACAAAACATCAGTTATCAATAAAACAAAATCACAAAACATTAATAATCCAAACACATACAGAATTACAATTGCATACCAATAAAATTATTAAAAAAACCACCAACCATTAATTATTATAAGTGCGTTCTAAGAGCACACAAAATTCCAATCCAATGATTAAATTGCACGATAATATAATAATTAGAATCACAAACCAATAATTAACATTTAGTAGTGCATGATAAAACACAAGATCATAATATGTGGTAGCACAGATTGCAATTGAAAGCAGTAATTATGAATTTGAAATAATGATAATTTTAATAAAAATAGTTGGAAGCAGATATCATTATCGAATTATAAAACACAAAATTCGAATGCCGTAATTATAATTGTATGGCAATAAATCTAACACTCAGAATGCAATTGTAATTGTGTGCAAATAAAACCCACATACGTAGCACCAATTACTACTGGATAGCGTTGGAAATATAAATACCTGATATTGTCGTCAGTATCGATGACAACTGGACGTCCTCTTTGGTCGATGATCAGGAGTAAAATGAGTTGATCAGTGCAGCTGAACCTTCAGTGTGGGACTGTGGGTTGTCAGTGACGTATGGCTGAGTCTTGGGTCAGAAAAGGCTTAACACTAGGTACCTGCTGTTAATCCGGTGACCTAACCCGACCTCACATGCCTCTCCCACTTTACTGACCGCAGAAAAAATGACCGCGCTAGTCCCCTGACCTGACCGGATATATAATGCCAGACAGATGTTTTCTCATGACACCTGGCCTATTTACAATGGCTGTGACCCTTGCAAAGACACTTGCGACCCCATCGACCACATTGGCTCCCTGCGACCCTTTGTGATGAGGCTTGCGACCCCATTTGGGGTCGCGACCCCGGGTTTGGGAACCACTGAGGTAGACGGTACTTGTTACAGTTGCTTTCGCAAAGAAGAATGGGCCATAAATTTTGGATTTGGTCATTCCAAGCCACACGTTAACTTTTGGAGAGTCTCTTTGCCATTCTATGACTTCAGACGGTCTTTCATTGGACCAGATAATGAAAAAATTATGAAAATAAAATTATGAACGAAATTTAGAAATTTATACATTTTTAACACATATTAAACATGATAAACATAAATAAAAGTGTGTATTTAAAAAATTTGTCCGATTTCATTGAAATAGATAGTTAATTCTGGGACACCCTGTACATCTCCGCTGTTTACCGTTCTCCTAATTCTATGGACTATCAATAATTCTTTGACTACCTCACTTCCAAATTGGAATACATTCTTTCCAGCTCTCCCTTTGCTGAAATCTCCATTTTAAGATATTTCAATGTTCACCACCACCTTTGGCTTTCCTCCCATTTTACTGACATCCCTGGTGAACTAGCTTACGACTTTTCTTTCCTAAATGACCTAGAGTAGATTGTACAGCACCCTACTCATATCCCCGATCGCCTTGAAAATAGACCCAACATTCTGGATTTATTTCTTACCTCTCATCCTTCTTCTTTCTCTGTGAAACTTTTTCTCCGTTGGGCTTCTCCGATCACAATCTTAATCCGTTTCCTGTCCTTTCGCTCCAATTCAGCCTTTGGAGCCTCCCAAGAGAAGGCGCCTTTGACACTTTGGCCCCGCTGATTGGGAGGCCCTGAGGCAGTACTTCTGTGAATTCCCATGGAATGATTACTGCTTCCATGGCAGGGGCCTTTCTGGGTGTACTGAGCGCATCACAGAGGTGATTCTCTCAGGCATGGAGGCGTACATTCCATATTCTATTCATACTACTAATGCAAAAAAACCTTGATTTAACTTTAATTGTTCTAATGCTATACGCAACAGAGAGGAGGCTTTCAGAAGGTATCCCTCGCCATCCAACTCTTGACTCTCACTCAGCTTATATTCCTGCCCGGAATCGTGCAAAATCTGTTCTTCGACTCGCCAAACATTCCTTCATCCGACCAAAATGTGAAAATCTATCCAATTCTAATTCTTCTCGCTCTTTCTGGCATCTAGCTAAGAACCTCTTCAACAACTTTACTTCCGCTTCTTTCCATCCTCTTTTCGATTCCGATGGCACAGTTGCCGTCTCTTCTCCTGAAAAAGCTGAACTCTTCGCTCAAACTTTCGCTTACAATTCAACCCTGGACGATTCCGGTGTTGTTCCTCCTCTGACTTTATTATGTTTGAAATTAGAATCTCTTCTAAAGATGTTATTCCTGCCCTATCTGGGCTCAACTCTAGGAAGGTGTATGGTCGTGATGGTGTTCCTCCTGTTGTTCTTTAGAACTGCGCTTCTGTGCTGACACCCTACCGAGGCAAACTCTTTCGTCTTTGTCTCTCATCTGGTACTTTTCCTTCTTGCTGGAACTTTGCTTTCATTCAGCATGTCCCAAAGAAGGGTGACTGCTTTCAATTATCCAACTGTCGTCCAATTGCTTTGATTTCTTGCCTTTCCAAAGTTTTTGAATCTATCCTTAATAAGAAGATTCTTAAACACCTTCTTTTTCACAATCTTCTTTCAGATCGTCAATAAGGATTCCACAAGGGACGCTCTACTGGCGATCTTCTTGCATATCTCTCTGACTCTTGGTCATCCTCCTTTCGGAATTTCGGTGAAACTTTTGCTATTGAGCGACACATATCAAAAGCTTTTGATAGAGTCTGGCACAAATCTTTAATTTCTAAACTGCCCTCCTTCAGTTTCTATCCTTTTATCTGTGCCTTCATCTCTAATTTCCTTTCTGGCCGATCTATAGCTGCAGTTGTAGATGGCCACTCTTCTTCTCTTGAAGCTATTAACAGTGGTGTTCCTGAGGGTTCTGTCCTGTGACTCACTCTTTTCTTTTTATTCTTTAATGATCTTTAAATTCGCACTTCCTGCTATTCAGTCCTATGCCGATGATTCCACTCTTCACTTCTCCACCCGCTTCCCAAAGCGTTCCTCACAGCAGTCAGTTCATGATTCGCGTAGGACGGCTATGGGACACCTGACTTCTGATCTTTGTGTTGTATCTGATTAGGGCAGAGAAAACCTTGTGGCTTTCAATGCCTCAAGAACTCACTTCCTCCATCTGTGTACTCATCACAATCTTCTACATAACTATCTCCTTACCTTCAACAGCACACAACTCAATCCTTCCTCTTCTCTTAACATTCTTGGCTTTTCCTTTTCTCGTGATCATTCCTGGAAAGATCACATATACTCTCTAAAACAGCTTCTAAGAGGTGTCCTGTACCGCCTCCGCGGTTTCTTCAACCCCACTCAGACCTCAGTTGCTGTCTCTGTACAGGGGTGTTTTTCGCCCCTGTATGGAGTATGCTTTTTATGTGTGCTGTCGCTCAACCCACACAGCCGTACATGACCGGGTGGAATCAAAGGCTTCCCGTCTCATCAATTTTCCCCCTCTCTTACTGATTGTCTTCAATACCTCTCTTTTCGCCACAATGTTGCCTCACTCTCTCTTTACTATCTCTGTTATAACGGACATTACTCTTCTGAACTCTCTAACTGTATGCCTCTTCTTTTGAGGAGAACACGCAGCACTAGACTTACTACATTTTCTCATCCCTTTTCTCTGCAACTATCTAATGCAAGGGTTATCGATATTTTCAGTCTTTCATCTACTCAACCGGTGAACTCTGGAACAATCTTCCTCAATCCACTTTTCCTCCTGTCTATGACCTCCCATCTTTCAAATGCAGAGTTTCTAGGCATCTCGAAAACCCCGGACCTTGATTTTGGCTCTCTTCTTCGATGGGAGGGGCGCTTTTGCGGGCATTTGCCCTTGGCCCCTCTTTCCTGCATAAAAAAAATGAGAAAGTACCGAGCAACTTGTAAATTAGTTGGCAAAAGATTATGAGGCAACTTCTCATTAGTTCCAAACATGCAATGTTGTTGTTGTTGGTTAGCCGATCAGCCCACCCTGATCGAGCAAGCCGGCGGAACGCAGGTAACCGATTGCCTTCTCCGGAGTGGACCAGAAGTTCAGCGCACTAGTGATGTTGTGTTGTGTTTTATGTTGTGCTAAAGCGGTACCGTCTGTCATAATGTGTTCAATTGTTTGTGGTGTGTCCTGGCACAGGTGGCTGGTGTCGTCTGTGGAGTTGTCTAGTCTGTGTTTATATGTCTGTAAGTTGGGGTGATGTCCACATCAGAATCGTGCTAAGTTAACTCGATCCGATCTGCTCAGGCTGGTCTCTGACTTGTCAATGGGTGGCGGCTTCTCACCTAGGACCGCATTCGGACCGAGTCTTGTCAGATCAGTGCTTTGTGGGTTAGGTGTGTGTGTGTGTATGTGTTTTCTGTACTGTGTGATGTCTGTGGGGCGTGGTATGGAATGGAGTATTTGGTTATAATGTCTCTCTGGTGTTACCTTAATTGTGCGAGGTGTTGGTGCATGATTGTACATGTAGTGGCAAGGGTGTTGTGGGTTATTTGTCGCTGCTGCCATGAATTGTGTTCCCCTCATATCTAAATGTTCCCTAACTTTCAGTATTTTCGTTTCTGTGTGCAGGTGTGCTATTGGTGTTGTTTGAGTACATTCTGTATGGGCTAGCATAGTCCATAACTGAGCGAATATATTGTTTGTATATGAATGATGTTGTTTCCTGCTGGTGTCCAAAGTTTGTGCCTGTTCGTACCCTAAGCGTGTTAAGTCTTGACGTACATTTGTTTTTAATGTCCTGAATGTGGTTTGCAAAAGATAATGATGTGTTGTATGTGGCCCCAAGTATTTTGGTCCTGTGAGTGTGTGGAATGTTGGTGTTGTTTAGTGTAATCTGTGGAGTTATCTGGTGTTTTTTTGCGTTGCTTGTTAGCAAGGTGATGGTTGATTTTGTGGGCGCTACTTTGAGTCTATTGTGTGTGAGCCAGTCTTGTATACTCTTTATGTATGTTTGTAGGTTATTTGTAGCGGTGTCGATGTTGTTGTGGGTGGATGTTAGAGTGATGTCATCTGCATATGATGATAAGGTAAGCTTGTTACCTATGGGTGTTGGAATGTTATGCATGTATAAGTTGAATAGTGTTGGTGAGAGAACAGAGCCTTGAGGGACCCCGTTCGGAAAAAGTTTGTTTTTGGATGACTTGCCATTAAATGTGACATGTGAATATCTTCCTGAAAGATAGTTGCTCAGCCACCTTTTGGAGTATTTTGTTTATGAGAGGGAAACGTGGGATAGCATAAAATGCTTTACTAATGTCTATTGTTGCTAATAGTGTACGTTCAGCTGGTCGTCTGGAGTTGATGCCATCCATGATGTGCTACGTGAGGTTAGTGAGTAATGTCGTGGTTGAGTGGTGAGGTCTGAATCCATGTTGAGTAGACGACAGTGGTATGTGTGGGTTGGTGATTTGTAAGATTAGTCTTTCTGTTACTTTGGAAGGTGTGCATAGTAAAGTAATGGGTCTATCGGAAGCTGATTCTGTTGGATTTTTGTTTGGTTTGAGTAGTGTAATAATTTTACCTTGTTTCCATATGTCAGGAATAATACAGTGTTAGTATGAATATGTGCTGATGTTTGTGAGAGTTAGTGTTCCATGTGGGCCCAAGTGTTTAAGGTGTATGTTAGATATGTTGTCTGGTCCAGTAGCCTTCGAATTCTTAATGTTTTGATGATCTTGGTGGTCTGGTCTGTATTGAAGGGTGTAATGGTCGTGTCGAGTCTGTAGGTTTTCTTGTGTCTGGCTGTTTGTCTGTCTGCGTGTTTCTGGTTGTTGTCTCTGTTTAAGTGACTTATCTTTGCGTTGTGATTAACTAGAATGTTAGCTTGTTGTGTATATGTTGGGATATTATTTTGGCTGTGACAGACAGCCGCGTGTGAGGTGTGAATGCCACTGTTAGAGTGGGTAATGCTCTTTATAGTCTTGTATAGCCTGGATATATCTGTGGAATGGTTTAGTGTTGTTATGAATTCCCTAAATGTTTCTGTTTGTTTTTCTTTAAGTTTGTTGTTTATTTCTGTGTTGAGATGTTGTATCTGCTGTTTTATGGCTTCTGTGTGTGGTGTTTGTGTGTTATGTTTGAGGTTGTTACGTTGCCTTATGAGGTGGGCTATTTCTTTAGTGTAATTTGGGTTGTATTTCCTAATGTTGCCCTTGGGTATGTATTTGTTTGCATTATTGATGATCTGATTAAATGTTTTGTATTGATGTTTATGATGGGTGTGCTGTTTAATGTGGTGAATTGTTCCTTAGTCTGTATTTTGAACTGTTCCCAATCAGCTTTCTTGTAATTTCTGTAAGTGTACCCAAGGCTGTTGGGGCAGAGTGTAGAATGTGTTGTAATGATGATGGGCAGGTGGTCTGATGACAGTTGTTTTTCTGTTCTCCAATGTGTATGTGTTGCTAGTGAGGGGGAACAGAGCGTTATGTCTGGGGAGGAGTTTGAGTATCCTTCTTGGTGTGGTATGTGTGTATGTTCTTCTGTATCGTTAAGAATGAAGAGGCTGTTTAGTTGTGCGGCTATGTTGGCGCCTCTGGTGTTGTTTTGATTGTGCAGGTACTAACTAGTGTCTTTAGCGTTGAAGTCTCCTTCTAAGATGACATTAGTGAGAAAAGCCAGATTGTGTAACTGTGGATTGTAATTGGCTGGCACCCGAGTTGAACTATCTGGTGGGATGTAAATGTTGATCAGTGTGTTGTTGTGTTTTGAGCGTGTTTTAATGTTAATTGCCTGTATTTATATCGTGCTATCTGCTTGGATTGTGTCTGTAATAGTTTGGGTGGCATCAGTGTGGCTAATGCTTTTACGTATGTAAATGATGAGTCCACCCCCGTGACCCCCAATACGATCTTGACGGATCGCCGTGAAGTCAGGGATGGTGGGTGTTTTGTGTATGCGTTTTAGTTTTGTTTCTTGTGTAAGTGCTATGTGAATGTTTTGTTGGTGTACGAATTCCCTAAGCTGCATGATTTTGTTTGTGAGGCCATCTGCGTTGTACTGTAATATGTTAATATTATGCTTCTGTATGTGCGTAATGGTCCTGTGTCTGTCTTTGTGTATGGTGACATGTGTAAGTTGTAGTGGGGTTTGGATTAGTCTTAATGTCGCCGGAGAGTAAGAGTAGTCCGGGGAGCACGCAATTGCTCCCCGTAAATGAAAAAATAGCACGCTGGTATAGGTCCGGTCCCGGGAGCCGATCGGCACTTTGACCGTGCCACGCAACAGGCCGTCGACTGGCAGTCTGGCTAACTGTAGACAGCCCGCTGCACGGAGATTTGAGGAAGTTTGGCCACCAGCGCGTTGATGTTTCGGTTTGACGTCGCCTCTTCTTCGCGTTGACGTGTCCCGCGCTGGAGGATACAGCCACTGTTAGAAGCTTCCTCGTCAGCTGCATTCCTAATGGTTGAGCTTTTACGTTGATAGAATCTTTAACTTTTTAAGGAATCTGAAATTTATTTTCTGAGGGCGCTCAAAATCAATACGGTTGCTTGGCGTTTCACAGCCACTTGTGAAAATAGGTCTCAGTTTTGCTTTCAGTTCAGTGAAGTTTAAAACTAAAAATTTGGTACCGCTGGATGTTGAAACGGGATACTCTAGCTGAATTATTACATAAAAGAAAAGGAACAGCGCGTACATTCGAGACTAAAAGACATAGATCTCACGAGAAAACTCACGACAAATAAAGATTAATATGTAATTGACGTTAATAGTCTTCTTTCTTTTTAAATTGTATTCATGCAAAATTGAAGCGGTTCGAGAAACTGGCTCAATTTGTATCATCATATTTGTTTTTCTCAGCAAAAACTATAATAAAATATCAGTGTGCCATTGTAAATTATCATTTTCCTTCCACCCTAATATATATATATATATATATATATATATATATATATATATATATATATATATATAATATAATATATATATATATAATATATATATATATATATATATTAAGGTAGGTTGATTTTCCGCATTTTTAGATATCGACTTTGGACTAGTCGAGATAGTCAGGGCTTAATATGATAATAACTGACAAAACATTTCAGATCCCTAGCTTTAACCGTTTTTTTTAGGAAACCGTTTCAAAAATGTCAAAAAATCGTACCGAAAAATACACATTTTTGCAATTTTCGGCCGAAAAAAACATGCTATTTTCATAAAAAAAATCTAAAAAAAGTTACAATTTTATTGATAAAAAGTAAAAAAAACATGTACAGAGTCAAATAGACATATTTAGATCCCAAGATCATCATAATTTTCACTGTAAGAGCCCTTAGAAGCAAAGGAAGGCCTCATCTGGCGGCTTAGGGCTTTGGCCAGAATGTGTTTGTGCCTCGATTCGAGTCCATAAACAGTACGGGAAGCTTCAGATGTCAGCTTCACGGCCCTTTCAACACTGAGAATGTGAAGGCAGATCAGGCAGCTCCAGCTTGGTGCCATTCAGCAATGCTTCTTGAAGCTCCTGGTCAGAAAAGTCAACTGTGAGAGCACGTTCACAGATGCCACTTTGAGAAAGGTTGATTAGTTCTGACCAGTGGGTAGCTTCAAAGTTGATGGCTGTGATCTTCTTCAGCCTCTTCTTGGCTGGCTTCCCACTTCTGAAAGAATAATAATTAATTTATTTTTTATTCCAGTTTAAGATTTAATCCCTATTAGTCTCAGAATTGCTGATTTAAATTAAACTTAAATTAAAAAAAAAAAACCCGAGTTCTATAAATCGCCATAATCGAATTTTTTTCAGACAGAAGGTAAGATTATTTCCATTATCAGACGGGAAGGGGGGAATTGGGATGAGAAAATGTGAAAAAAAATTCCATTATGGGGATTTATAGAACTCGGGCCTTTTTTTTATTAAATAAATCCCCATAATCAAATTTTTTTTCACATTTTTTTAAATTAATAAATGTTTACCTGATGGACAGAATTTTCTTGAGAGCAGCTTCTCTCACTTCCAAGTCATCAGACTTCATCATGGAGTACAGCACATTCTCGGGCAGCAAGGCAAAAGCATTGTACTTCAGGTTCTTGAAAGTAACACCCTGGATTTCTTCAGACTGCTGCTTGATCCTCTGGATCATGTTGAAGATGTACAGCTGCTGATTGTGGAACTTGCTGTCCCTTTTGATCTCAAACCAACTGACTGCATACACTTCCACAATGAACTTGATGGCCTGGTATTTTGGCCCTCTGATCTCTCAAGTATTCCCTCTCCTCTACTGGAACCTGAAATATTAAAGTATATTAAATAGCGGATCTAAAATAAGAGATAAAATCCTGAAAAAAAATTGATTATTAATTTCTATTACCAGGGGGGGGTGAAAGGAAGATTACAGGAGGAAAATGCGGATATTTTTCAATTACAAGCATTGAATTTCCTTCCATTTGAAAGGCACCTAATCGCACTAAGTTAGGCCAGTTAAAAGTTAAAAAAATAATAGCATTACCTTCTTACTGGGAGGACAAGTGCAGATTATGTGCTGTGTTTGACAATTTTCTTTCTTACACTTCACAGCATTGTCATCACAGGGACGAACAGGTAGCTTACAGGTGCAAGCAGAAATGTCAAAAAGTTTATCCAGCTTTTCCTCCAGATTCTGCTCTTGGACTGTAGAGAGAGATTTCCTGTTTATCTCTTTTGCTTTCTTGAAGCACACTTTATCCACCAATTTCACTACATAATATTCCTCATACAGGGGCAGCTGCGGGTTCACTGCCTGCCAGATCTCAATCACATCCTTTGCTATCATTTTAGTAATATCATAGTCTTCCAAGTCCGGGTGGCTGTTTTGGAGGAAATAACTGTACTGAATAACTTGGCGGAGGGTAGGAGGCTCTGTTTTATCCAAAGGGGAAGGCTGGCCACTGAATTTTTTGGCACTATCACTTCGAGTTAACACTGCAGACTTCCGTTTTTTACCCATTTTTATGAAATATCTGAAAATAAACACAATTAAATGAACGCATCATAAAATAACTTAATTTAATACACATTTTATAGGTAAATATCATTAAAAAATACAAAATAATACACTAATAAACATCTATAATACATTTAGAATAAGTTTCAAGCATCGTTTTGTTAAAAAAGCCGAATTTTAATTGGTTATTTTGATGAAATAAGGTCCGATATTTTGTTTGTTTACATTGCGCGAATGCCGCGCGCGCGATTTTACGCGTAAAATTCGGCAATTTTACAACTTAAAAATAATTAACATTCCTCAAAAAATACAATCATTTTCACAAATATGAGTTGGTGCAACGTTTTTTATACATTAATACCTTTCTATCTAGACTAGTCCAAGATCACAGTTCCAAAATCAACCTACCCTAATATATATATAGTGAGGAATAAGAGGACGAGGAGATGGTACATGTTTATTTACAGACGTTTCGGAAATTTCAATTTCCATTATCAGTGCTAAAAATTTAAAAATCATATATAAAAAATGACTAAATACGATCAACAGAAAAATTTATATAATATATTTATATAAACGTATGATATTAATAATACATTTACAGAATATATTAAGTATTCAAAAATAAAAATAAAAAGTACATAAAATATAGGAGTGTGAACCAATAGCCAAAATGCACAAAGGTTGAAAGGTGAACAAAATTGAGAACAGTGTCTTAGCAAGTTACTGTAGTATCGGGGGTGAGGAACTAATTGAACCGAAGGTTGGGAATGATTAGATGGTGGAAAAATCCATATTAGAAATGTTGGCGAGAGAACGGAGTGATGGTAGATTTCTTTTCCAGTGGTAAGGTATGAGAATTTATCTGGCTATGTTTAAGTTAAAGGCGAAACCATCCAAAGGCAGAACCATCCAAATCAGCAATAAGGGATTACCTTCACAACCACCCACTACTTCTCTCCAACTTCAAAATTATCAACTCAACAAACCAACTAACCGACCTCCACATTCTCGAATCCCTATATTTGCTCAGTATTAAACCAACCCTCAACAACTATAGCTCCGCCTTTAATTTAAACATAGCCATGTAAATTCTCATACCTTACCAGTGGAAAAGACATCTACCATCACTCCGTTTGGCTCTCCAACATTTCTAATATGGGTCTAATATGGATAATATGGAAAGTGAAATTTCCGAAACGTTTGTAAATAAACATGTACCATCTTCTCGTCCTCTCGTCTTCTTATCCCTCACAATTCCTTCAATCAAGTTTTTTATATATATATATATCAGTGGCGTGCATTCAGGGTAAGCTAGGTAAGCGCCGCCTACCCTAATAAAAACTGGATCACTTTAACATATTGCTTCCCAAAGCATTCGGGAAGCAATATGTTAAAGTGATCCCTCCTGGGAAGCAATATGTTAAAGTGATTAACACTGGGAAGCAATATGTTAAAAAGAGAAAGGTTGGTTGGTTAGAGAGAGGTTGGTAATCTAGGGCAGGGGTCCCCAACCCTATGCCCGCGAGCACCATGGTGCCCGCCGACCCTTTTGCGTGTGCCCGCCGCTGACTGACTACGATTGGTAAGTTTTTATTTAAATTTTTAATAAAATGTTAAGTATGTTACATATTTTAAATATTTAGTTACTAAATATTTAAAATATGTAACATACTTAACATTTTATTAAATTTTAGTAGTTAATTACAGAAACAGATGCTCATTTATTTGAAAATAATTATTTCTTTAGAAATAAATTAAGTTATCGTTTTGATAATTTTTCTAAGATTCTTAGTTAGCCCATCCTTGTTTCTTTTTGTGTATTATGTTCATTATTTTACATAGGAATTAAATGGTTTTTTTTTGTGTATTATGTTCATTATTTTACATAGGAATTAAATGTTTTTTTGTGTATTATGTTCATTATTAAGTCCAACTATAAATTTGCCTTGAAAAAGTAAATGGTGCCCGGCGCACTACCGGTTGTCTTGAATGTGCTCTTCGGCACAAAAAGGTTGGGGACCCCTGATCTAGGGGATAACCTACCAACCGTAAACAAAGCTATAAATGCCCTAACCTGGCATTCTTTATATATTTAATGTACGGTAGGTTAACTGAATGCCCGGTTAGGTCAACTAAATGCCCGGTTAGGTCAACTGTACGCCTTTGATGATTGGTTAGGTTAAGTCGTGATATTTTCGTTAGTTTTAACGAAAATATCACAACTTAACCTAACCAATCGTCAAGGGCGTAGAGTTGACCTAACCGGGCATTCAGTTAACCTATATTAAATATATAAAGAAAATGAAATGATGCAAAAAGGAGCTACTCAACTCGTACTTGTGGCAAATGATGTGGCGTGACCGATTCTTCCGAAATCCATTTTTTACTTTGTGTGACCAGAGAGCGCAACAATTCTAATAAATTTACTTTCAATCTAATATTTTAACATGTTATCATTTACTTTTTATGCCTTTACTTTATTAAAACGAATATTTTTATCGTACTCATTCTAAATATTGGAAAGCAATATGTTAAAGTGATTAACACTGGGAAGCAATATGTTAAAGTGATATACACTGGGAAGCAATATGTTAAAGTGATCCAAAAATCTTATTAAAGATATTAAAGACAGTACTGTAATTTTCAAAATAGTCTACAGTATATACCCACTAGCCAGTTATGAAGTTTATCATTAGCTACTATTATTATATAATATGTACAGGGGTTGGACAAAATAATATGAACACCTTGATAAATGGCGGTTTTTATTCTTAATATGGAGTTGGTCCTCCTTTAGCGGCAATAACAGCTGCAATGCGTCGGGGAATTGATTCATACAGCTTTTGGACAGTGGCTAGAGGAATCCTGAGCCATTCTTCGAACAAACCCTGCTCCAGTTCCTCCAAAGACGCCGGCGGTGGGAATCGGCTTCTGACCTGCTGCTCCAACTGACACCACAGATGCTCCATAATGTTAAGATCCGGGGATTGTGGAGACCAATCCAAGCGTTCTACTTCACTAACATGCTCTTCAAACCAGTTTTTAATGACCCCAGCGGTGTGGATTGGTGCATTATCATCCTGGAAGACGGCGCCGCCATTGGGAAACAGCGTTTGGACCATGGGTTGGACCTGGTTAACCCTACCATGCAGTACTACAGCTGGGCCAAGAGTATTCCACGATATTGCTGCCCAAACCATCACAGATCCGCCTCCATGCTTAACGGTTGGGGTCAGGCAGTCGGGGTCATAAGCATCTTTAGGCTGTCTCCAGACGTAAACTCGACCGGAACATGGAAATAGCGTAAAGGAGGATTCGTCGGAGTAGACTACATTCTTCCACCGGTCCATTGACCAATTCTTATGGTTATTACACCATTTTCTGCGCCGCTCAATGTTGATGTGCGAAAGGAAGGGTTTGGCAATTGCAGCCCTCCCATGGTATCCAGCTCCATGGAGCTCGCGACGTACAGTTCTGGTCGATACCGGGCTTGCAAGATGCTGGTTAAGCTCTGCAGTCACTTTTGGAGCTGTGGTCTTATGGTTCTTTGTCACAATGCGCTTTAGCACCCGGCGGTCTCGATCACACAGCTTCTTCTTGCGTCCACTATTGCATTTGTCGGTGCTTGTCTTTCCATGGTTTTGGTATGCAGACATGACCATAGAGACAGTTCCTCTGGATACATTGAACATCTGAGCGGTTTTCGTCACCGATGCACCAGCCATCCGCGCTCCGACAATTTGCCCTCTTTGGAAGTCTGACAGGTCTTTCATAACTGCTAATTCATAATTCACTCAGATCTGTAAAAACAACGTGAGGGTTATAACATGACGTATACACTCTCTGTTACGCATTTAAATAGGTTTGCCAGTCATTTGACCGTTTACTTTGTGTCTGAGCAGTCCGTAAAGATAACCGGTGAAATCGGCGGGTGTTCATATTATTTTGTCTAACCCCTTATAAATTGTACATATAGTGCGTGTGCTCGCACGCAATACCGCTTACCTTGTAGACGTACCCACCGCACGCCTACAAGAAAAAGGAAATATGATTCGAAGATCTTTCGTGTATTCAGAAGTACACCTCGTCAGGGAATGAAGAGAGCAGGCAAGATGCCCACAATATATACTGTACAGTGGGATGAAAACAGAGATTAGCACATAATTAACAAGACTTAATGAGAGGCGGAAGGAATTTAAACAAGATATGGTCAATTTTATACATTCACGCACTGTTATTAAAATTATTTTTAAAATGGATAAATACACATTCTAGAATATTTCTTTCAATTATATCACTATTTTTAACAAGCGCTTTAGAACTAGCCCACTTGATGCTATGATTACATTTATACATATGGTTAAACAATGCATTATAATTATTTGCTGTTCTACACGCATATTTATGCTGTTTTACCCTAATATCTAACGTTTTACCCGTTTGGCCTACATATACTAAGTTACATTGTGTACATCCGATCGAATACACACAAGCAGCACCATTATCCGGGCTATTCTTTATTAAGCGTGATTTAACAGTATTATTATACTTAAAGACTACATTGATGCCAATTGCTTTAAGTAAAGTCGGAAGATATTGAAAATTAACATGGTAAGGTAGGCTAAGGATATTTTTACGCTCAAATTCCTTTAGAGTTACAGTATTATAATACCTATTCTTGGCTTTCCTAAGGCAATTATCTAAAAATGAAATAGGATAACAATTTAGTACAAATATTCATGATATTGCATGACTCGGAATCTAAAAATTCAGGACTGACAACTCTCAATGCTCTAAGAAACATAGAAGAGAAAATAGAAGATTTAATCGAGGGAGGATAGCCAGAATAAAAATGCACATAAGAGTTGTTATTAGTAGGCTTGCGATAAACTTCATATTTGAACTGATTAGAGCATCTCCGAATTTTTAGATCCAGAAAAGATGAGCTTTCATCATTTTCTTTTTCCACCGTGAACTTAATAGATGGGACTAAATTGTTGAGCCTACCAAGAAATAAGTCAACATCCAAATTATTAAGCCAAAGTTATAAAATATCATCTATATACCTGTACCAAACAAGGTTAAAATTAACAATCCTAGGCAAAATTCTACTTTAAAAAAATTCCATATATAAATTAGCCAATACAGGTGAGAGGGGATTTCCCATCGCCAATCCAAACGACATAGCAGGAAACTTATTTTCAAACTGAAATTTACAATCTTTGACGCAAAGCTTAATTAACTCAATAAGTGTGGTGTGTTGAACAGGGAGAGAATATTCGGAGATCTTATCTTTTAAAAAATCAAGTAGGTCATCAACAGGGACTTTTGTGAATAACGAGCATACATCAAAACTTACCAGTTTGAAATTAGGGTAATTCGGAAACTTCAGTTTGTCAATAAGATCCATGCTATTTACAATATGTTACTTAGAATTAGAGCCAACTAACGGCGTTAATAAACTAACTAACCATTTAGATAGCTTATAGGGTACGGAACCCACTGAGCTAACAATAGGCCTCATGGGATTATTAACTTTGTGTGTATATATCAGCGTCCCAACAGCTACCTAGCCTACCCATAATTATATCTGATGAAAAATACTTGTTGGCCAGTGATATATTTATTAACTCTTCAGTTAATTATAAAAAAAGGCTCCTGCAGAACCCTCACTTTCCTTTACAACAGATCCTATAGGATGCTGCATGAGTTACCTCCAAGATGCTCAGCCTCTCAAATGTTCGCTAACCGCAACGTTCCGAGCCTCCCTGAGGTAACAAGATGTGTTCAATACAGTCTAATGCGAAGAATTAAAACAACGGACAATCCAGTTCTCCAAGCTATTCATCAGCCCTGTTTTGTCTTCTAGACTGGACCTCTTGATACGAAAGTGTTTGTCTGTAGTTTCACTTAACTCTTAACTCCTTCATTAGCCATTCCATTACGTGTACTTTATTTTTATGAATCTGTTGTTACGAACCCAGAGGGGGTTCGGGGGGTTCGATCGGACCCCCCTAAACCAGAACCACTCTAAACGAGACAGTCCCGCTCCCAAAGCTAACTGATTGAACATACAAGTTATTTTACAAACAACACTAAAAGCATGTAATATACCCTTTTGTTTCATTTGTTTCGGATCGTTAGTCGACCCTGTGTCTTACATTAATATTCAAAAGTCTAAAAAGCAATATTCATTCAAAGTATTTATTCACTAGAATTTTCGGTTTACACTGTCAAGAAGAGTTAAACAATAACTAAGAATTGACCGATTTTTTGGTCCAGCCCACGTCAATGGCAAGGTTAGTAACTGTATTGTAAACTAAACCAATGACTTTAAAAACTACTTACAGTTATTGATCGATTGCTCATATTAAAGTCATTGTCTCTCGTTTTGACAGTGATGAAAAAGGACAATCTACCCCAACTGCAAAGAGGATTCGTAGTAGCGCCAGTGATACCGGTAGGAACACGTGTTGTACAACAAGCTGACTCGCAGAAAACCATTTTTCTTGTTTTGATATATTTCACGGTTAAGACTAAAAACTAAAGTAAGCTAAATCTTATTTCATTTTCTTAATATAATTATAATAGTTCTGCATTTTGTTTTTATTGCAGGTAACCCTGCTTGCCATGCATCGGTACATGATATCGACATTGGTGCCCTGCTGCGTCAGAAAATTCCTGTTAGATCTCTGCAACAAGCTGAAAAGTTCAATGTCATAACTAATCATTTTCAACCAGGAAAGGATTATTCTTTCCCCAAAGTGTTTAGGAATGGTTGTAATCAGTCTTTTCAAAGCTCTTGGCAGCAACGCTATCCTTGGCTGGTGTACAGCAAGGAATGCGATGGTGGTTTCTGTCTCCCATGCATTCTATTTTCTACACGAAAAAACCTTGGTGCTCTCGTGAACAGTCCATTTACACGGTGGACAAAAGTAAGTATGGTGTGCGGTCAACACGAGAACACCCTTTACCACGTAGATGCTATGGTCGATTATAACAATTTCCTCGCCACAAGTCGAAATCCTGAAAAATGTATCCAGGTGCAAATTGAAAGTCAACGTACCTACACAATGCACGAAAACAGAGAAGTTATCAAAAGTGCGACAAAAATTGTCCATCTTTGTGGCAAACAGTGCATTGCCTTAAGAGGTCACAGAAATGACAGCACAGCCGCCCAAGACGCAAACAGGCGCAATTTTCTTGCCTTGCTGGGATTTCGTGTCGATGCTGGTGATGAAATCTTAAAAAACCATTTAGCAACATGCCGCGCCAATGCAAGATATTCCAGTAAATCAATTCAAAACCAAATTATTGGTCTAATTGGGGATGAAATTAGAGATTCGATCATCAAAGAGATAAAAGAAGCAAAGTTTTTTTCAGTTCTTTGCGAACAATCTTGAACAATTATCGCTTGTTTCGAAGTTTGTTGATAAGAATTGTATTATTCGCGAAGAATTTCTAGATTTTAAAACCACTGAACGCATAACTGGGCAAGTCGTCTCTCAAGTGATCCTAGGAAAACTAGAGCAGTGGGGTCTAGACATAGCAGACTGCCGTGGACAAGGGAACCCGAGGGGTGCAACGCAGAATAGTTCAGCAAAACTCCAAGGCAAAATGAAAATGAAAATGAAAAGGTTTATTGGCAAACTATAGTCCATATGACAAATATTATTAATACAATGACAGTTCACATACTAAGGATAGAAATATATACAATTGATTAGAAATAATACTGTAATATCAAAGTTAAGTGGAGCTACAGACAGACGTTTTCGTACCAAAAATTTCATAGCTTAGAGGATAAATGGCAGGACTCATGGATAGCTTGGATAATCGGGTTGGTTGATTTTTTAATTCTTTGCATTAGACTGTATTGAGCACGTCTTGTTACCTCCGGGAAGCTCGGGACATTTCGAGTAGCAAACATTTGCGAAGCAAATGTGCATTGCAATTCTCATGTCCTCAATTTCATCATCGTAAAAGCTTGTAGCCTACCATCTGTACTCAATATGGCAGGAACCATAACTGAGATTTCTAACTTTTTCAATTATTCTCCAAAGCGACAGAGGTGTCTGGAGAAAGTAATAAGCTTGGATCAGCCAGAATCTCAAAAATCAAAGATCCGAGACCTTTGCCACACTCGTTGGGTAGAACGCCATGAAGCATATGAAACATTTGTGCTCTTGCTGCCAACAATTATTAAAACATTAGAAGTTATTACAAATGAGCCACAGTACCAGACAGTATAGTTCTGAAACACATTGAAACTGGGATAGAGTGACAGTCCAAAAAGCATACAGTTTCTATCACACGTGTTGTTCGCTTCAATTTCTTATTTCCTTGACTGTTGCCATGAAAACTTTGGCAGTCACCAAGCCGTTAAGCATCAAGCTTCAGAAGAAATCAAACGACATCGTAAAGTCTTACAACATGATCTCGGACACACAGAAAGAGCTGAAGGAAGTGAGAGATAAAGCTGACGATGTGTTCAGGGGATGGTATTCGCAAGCTGCACAGATCAGTTTTGATGTGGGTACTGAACCCAGTGTACTAAGGACAACTGCCGGACAACAGCACAGACCAAATACTTCTCATGACACAGCTGAGGAATATTAGCGTCGTACTCTATTTCTTCCCTTTCTGGACCATATTATGCAGGAGATGTCGACAAGGTACGTTTGTAGAACATGAACTTTTAAATTCTAAAAATCTGACAGTTTTCCGTAACACGGTGGCGACGCCAACCGGTCTGGATCCGCCCCCTGCATTCTCCACCTAATTAATGAACTCTTTTTGTTATAGATTCGGTCTCACTCAGAAGATGGCTGTTCAGTTACTTGGTCTTGATCCCAGAGTCACCGTTGAGCCAGCAACAGACATTACTGAGATTTCTGTGATGTACGAGTCAGACCTTCTCAGCCTTGGGACTCTTGACATCGAATATATGCGATGGAGGAGAAAATGGCAGTCAGACTATGCCCATCTTGGGATGACAATTCTTTGTATGCTCCGATTATTTACTATTTAATATTTAGTGTAAAATTTTCTAGCTTAATTGTAACTTTATCACTTTTTCTTTCCAAGCTTGCGATGCCGATATATTCCCAAACATCAACTGCTTGTTGCGAATTGCCTGCACCATACCCGCCATTTCTGCTGACAATGAACGTGCCAACAGTACCTTGAAACTTGTGAAGGGGTACCTTAGAACTACTACGTCCACGGAGAGATTGTCGGGCTTGGCGTTGATGAGCATTCATTACGACAAGCCTGTGGATTACGAAGCTGTAGTTCAACGGTTCGCTGAACAGCAACCCCGACGAATGGCGCTCGTCGATCCAGTCTTTGAGAGTCGGAAGATTAACTGATACCCCAGTCAACACAAAACTTTGCCATGAAATATAATAACTTCAATTATATTAATGAATAAATCTAGAATGATAAAGTATGATTTTCAAAAGAAATTTAGTTTTGATATGCTGAAATTTTCGTAAACAGTTTTTCTTTAAGACTCATCACGAATTTTGTCTTTCCTTGTATAATTTTATTGCAAATCAGTACATAACTTAGATGTTGTAAAAGCTAATAAACTTGAACAAACACCCGGCAAATTGCTTAAAAACACGTTTCTGAGAGTTAATTTTCAAAATTTTCCGTGGGAGCATGCACAGTGCACAGTGCTTTGATGGTTTGAGATTATTACTGATATAGACTCCTAAGTTTTTCTCTAGTTCAGTCTCAGTCAAGCTTCCCCAAGAGAGAGAGAGAGAGAGTGAGAGAGAGAGAGAGAGAGAGAGAGAGAGAGAGAGAGAGAATACAAAATAAGTTTAAGAAAAAATTCTTATAGTTTTGCTTATGAACCCCCAAAAATTAAAATATAAAATATACTTAAAGTAACATCATATTAAAAATTAGCCTGTTTATAAACACTGAAAACTTAATTAAAAAATACAATAAATTTGAAAACAATTTCATATAGTGTATGT
Source organism: Bathynomus jamesi (assembly GCA_023014485.1). Taxonomy (NCBI): domain Eukaryota; kingdom Metazoa; phylum Arthropoda; class Malacostraca; order Isopoda; family Cirolanidae; genus Bathynomus; species Bathynomus jamesi. The sequence goes on along the minus strand of JAJOZX010000171.1, from coordinate 646,926 downwards.
GTGAAGATGATTTCCTAAGCTATTTTTTTCTTCTTCTTCTTGGGGCAAATAGCTTTTGAATATTCTGCTTCACTCTCTTTTAGTTCATCGTTGTATAAGAAAATTCAATAATCACTTTTGACAATGACACATTCAAAATACCTTGCAAAAAGGACCTACGCACGCTGTTCCAATAAAAACGTCTTTCGTTGGGTCTCCCTTTAGCATTCGCCAAAGACTGGGTAGGAAATCAAATTAAAATGCAATCTATGAAGAAGTGAGTATACACACACACACACACATATATATATATAATATATATATATATATATATATATATATATATATATATATATATATATATATATTATTTTATCGTATACTCGGTTTTTGAGTGCATTACGAGGGTTTTATTTATTTAACTATTTATATGTGTATACAGTTTATGTAAAAGAGCACTTTTTTCTGTCTCCTTCTGATGCCGTGTTTCTGTTTGTCACGAAGTATGCGCGCGTTATATTTTAAAAGTCATTTTACTTTAAATAATTTTTAAGTCAACTTTTTAAATTTATTTTAACGGTCACACATTTATGTCGTCGCTTGAAACATATCTAAATGCTTCTCGACAAGCCTAAAAAATGTTCTCGACCGGCTAAATATAAAATAAGTGTCGAGACTCCTCTGTGAGAATGGCTTTTCCCGCGTCTGTCCTTCGTGGCAGCTCTTTTCCGCTCTCAATTGCAACCATCTCCGCCAAGATCTCTTGATATGAAGTCTTTCATACGGTTCTTGGACGGCTTTTAGACGCTTTTCTATTTCCCCGCGAGAAAAACTCTTTTTGAAGAAGGTGAATGAGGGGGCGAGGGAAATAAAGACTTTTCATGGGCGATGCAGTTACCTTTCATTCTTGGTATTGCGTGATGGAAAAAACGCAAAAATATTGTCTCTCATATGTACTTAACTCTTTAACGACCACTTTGCCATCCCGCTATTTTAGTCTACCTAACGCCAGATGATTATATTCAGTATTAAGACGGCTCTGATCAGTAAAGAATTAAGCCAAAGTGTGTTAATAATTAAGTTAAACTTACTTTTTTACCAATTTATTATTACTGTACTAGAAACCTGAATACATAAAGGTATCACATTTTAAGAGCCACATGTTTTTATTCAAATTGTTTCATCTTTGACTCTTGGAAAACGAATTTTAGTTTTGCGTTAAATATAAATTTGAAGAAAATAATTCTTTGTCTAATAGCTACAGACCAATAAGCAGTTATTTAATTCGGAACTTGCGCTCTTTCGATCAAGTCGTGAAGCTAAATGCTAATACTTCCGTAAAGTAAAATAGGTATTATTATACGCCCAAAATTTCGACATGTAAAATCAGAAAAAATTACGGATCACACTATACGATTTTGTTACACATTTAGGTCAGACGCATCTACTGTATACTTCCAACATAAAGCAGTAAAGACTAAAGAGGTTCCCCTCTCTTACCAATGTATACATTCCACATTTGACGTAACATGGTATTTTTGGGGAGCTAAAGCGTACAATAGCAAAATATGAAAACTATTCTTTCTTTTATACCTATCATATATGACTGGTCTTTTTTTTGCAAATAATGTACCAACCTCATTAATGTTTTGGGTCAATCCTAGAATAGGCACCTGATGTACCTCAATCCCAGATGAAGCACCTGCGTTCAACCTCAATCCCAGAATAGGCACCTTGCAAGGAATTAAATAAAAAAAACCTGATGATTACAAAATTTATTGTTTATACAAAGTTTATTACAAATGTAATAAAGGCAAAGTTATAAAAGGTTTAAAGTGGTTTAATGAATAAAGAAAAATTTTAGATATTATAAATTCCTGCAATATGAGCCCGAATGTTTCTGAATCCATCTGAAGCAAATCTATCTTGCCACATAAATTGGTATAGATATAGGTTAGGTTAGGTTAGGTTAGGTTAGGTTAGGTTAGAGTCGATTTTTTCAAATATTGATAAAAACAATGAAATTATATCTCTAAAAACTGTTTATATGTTTTTCTCCTCAATCCCAGATTAAGCACCTGTGTTTTGCCTCAATCCCAGATTAAGCACCTAAAAATGATTTCAGGTGCCTATTCTGGGATTGATCCAATGTTTTTGAAGACGTACTAATGAGGTCGGGTGCATTATATTTAATAAAGACTTCATTCACAGATTGAAAATATAAGCATTCAAAACAAAGGCTGATCGCACAAATCACGCGCTACCGTGATACGGGAGCTAGGCCTATGAGAAATCCTCAAAATGAAAAAGGGAAGACGTTTACCGAATAATTGAAATGAATATGAAATATCTGAAAATATATGTTTTTATTTTTTATGTTTTGTATCGCAACCATTTCGTAGGTCGATTCATCCCAAATTAAAAACATCAGCGATAAATGGAACACATTCAACCTTTCTTCAAATATCGTTACTCGCTCATACGAATTACAGTCTTCTCTCCAAAAACTCTTATAAACCCAACACTTTGTTACTATTTCGTTACAGTAATTATTATTATTATTAAACAATATATGTATAAATGTAACCTAACCCAACTTATCATTAATCCTAGCCTAATCGGGGTTAGTTTTAGATGAGTATATACCTTTTGTCTAGATTAATAAAAGGAATATATATATATATATATATATATATATGTTAAACACAGACCGTGCATGGAACAAGGAACTCTTCTGGGAAAATTAAATCCACTATAGTCCGAATAAGTAATGGTAAATGACAAATACCATAGTTTTTCTTTTTCATGATTTTAGCCCGACGGGGCAACGGGTCTCTCGCAAAGAGATCCCATAAATATAGCTTCCCTCACCAGCTATCTGCAAAGCAGACAGGATCCAGCTTTGGGACGTGGATCTAGGGTTTAAAGCAAGCCTAGATCCTACATTCAGAACCTCTATATAAGTAAAAGACTCGTTGCATTCACGTCGGGTTGAATAAATCAAAGAAAAAGGGGTACAACTATTGTATTTTTAGCCAAAAAAAACAAAACTTAAACCTCAACCGGGACATTGAGCGTCCACTTTCCAAGGCACGTAACACGTCCGTTTAATATACACAAATTCAGAATGGTTCCCTGAGACAATTATATGTTAAACACAGACCGTGCATGGAACAGAAAATGTGATAATGTGAATATATCACGAAGCGCTTGGACTTTGTGTTTCCTTTCCCTGTGGTGTTTGCTTATTAATAAGGTCACGTGTTATTTTGTGATTTTAGTGCATTATATAATATATATATATATATATATATATATATATATATATATATATATATATATATATATATAGGTGCTCTTCCAATAAGTGCTCTACCGCGAAACTGTGATCTACCATATTCCAACTAATATTCCATATTCCAGGCTAACTAACGAAAATATCACGACTTAACCTAACCAATCGTCAAGGGCGTATAGTTGACCTAACGATTGGTTAGGTTAAGTCATGATATTTCGTTAGTAGCCTTATAAGGCTAGTTTCACGGTAGAGCACGTATTGGAATATGGTAGATCAACAGTTTCGCGGTAGAGCACATATTGGAAGAGCAACTATAATATATATATATATATATATAATATATATATATATATATATATATGAAATCAGCTGTGATAATTTTCTCTCCCTTTCTTGTTGTAAAGAATGTGGTTATTCTCAGCTTATCCTAATCTTTTATTCTATGAAGAAGTGCAAGCGGAAAATTACGTTAAAAATGAGAGCCACAGTTTTTATTTATTTATTTATTTTTGGACTTCATTTGTTTTCCTTTTACTACGCGGTTATATATTTTATTTTTAAAATGCTACTTTTCTGACATGTTAATGGTAATTGCTAAGTTCTCTGAATCAGTGATAGGAACAATGTTAGTGCTCGGAGTTTTCAGAATATGAAAAGGAGCACGAACGGAAATTAGTAAGTTAATCTTTTAACTTCCGAGTATTTTCGTTCCTCCTGCGAAGTGAGGCAAGGCTCCTTACTCTCTCCTCTACTGTTTAATGTGTATATTGATGGTTTAATTGCGTCAATTAATGAGGCAAAGGTTGGATGTTGTATGGATAACATGAGGATAAATAACTTAGTCTGTGCTGAGAATAAGTCCTTCTGTTAAAGGTTTGGATTGCCTTCTGAAAATTTGCGAATTATATTCTCAGAGCCATGATATTCTTTTTAATGTTATAAAAACTAAGGTTATTCAGTTCCATCCCAATCTAAAGACACTTTCTTTCGTACCTTCTGCCCTAATATATATGGGCAACAACTCTGGGTGAATTATAAAAGAGGTTCTGGCAGAACCCAGAATTTGCTTTATAACAGATCTTCCAGTCTCCTATGCAAGTTACCCCCAAATGCTCAGCTTCGCAAGTGTTTGCCATCCACACTGTGCTGAATACAGTCTGATTTATTTTTGTTTCATCATTTTCATCCATTCATTTTCATTTTCATTTCATTTTAATTCATTTTCGTTTAAATTTTAACTTCTGAGAATACGGGGCTCAGAATAGGGCCTTAACTTTCTCGAGCACGTCGTAAAAGGTGACTGACTGACTGTACAGGGATTGCTGAAGGTCTGATTAAATCTTGCATCCCCTTGGTGAGAAGGGTGTGTGTGATGGGTCCGCATCGTGGGTAGTAATTCCTTTACGAACAGGGAACTGTACCTTGGATTTTGGTGTGTGTGTGTGTATGTTCACTGACGATTTCGCCGGAAGTTTCTAGGGACACATGAATAATAGTGTGAAGAGGATGCAAGTAGCCATGGTTTGTTGGAACAAATGTTTTGACTGACATTTGTGTGTGGAATGAATCCCGCCCCACCCCGTACCCCCTAAAAAAGGCGATCTGAGTGGAAAAGGGTCAAAAGCGTAAAATAAAATCAGGTACAGAAAAAAACAGAAACAGATATAAGGGTCATTTTTTGTTAATACTAATATGTAAGTATCATACATATCATGTATGCTCTGTATATCTTCGTTAATGAAAAATTAAATCAGAGTGGCACCTTGAACAAGCTTGGTACTGATATGAATGTGGCACATGAATCAGCAACAAAGAGAGTAAGATGGGCGCGGTTTGTTAAAGGTGAGTTAATAAAGGCTCTGCATGGTCTCACCTGACGTATCATTAGATACATTACCAGATACATCAGATAAACTATAACAGTTGGTATCTAAAACTGGGAAGGTACTTTGCTGCTGGCGGTTGAAACTGAATTGCATTGCTGTTGATGTGATCTTAACTTAAGCAGTCGTGCCCCTCTACAGATAACGGGAAATGAGTTTCTCATACGTATACACATGTTCGTATGATGATATTAAAGTCAAAGCGCGCTCCTCATTGTGAATAATAGTCCATTATATACCTCTGCCTGTGCAGAAGAACATAATAGATTAATCAATAAAACAAGAAAGAGAAGTAAAGCGCATAAGGGAGTAAGTAGATTGTCAAAGTTTTCCGTAATCTTACGTTAAACTTGAGATATTTCAGAAAATGAGTTTACATCAATAGAAACTATGAGAAGATTATGAAGTTAAATTCTGAAGTTATTTTGCATAATTTAAATTACTGTAAAAATAATTCTAAGTTAAACGAGCTTAATAATAATAATAATAATAATAATAATAATAATATCACATCTCATTTTCACTGCGTTCTTAAGGCTGACATAATTATATACATTTTTTAATTTGATATGAGAACGCATCGTAATACCAAAAATCCCCTCCAAGGGTGAGCATTAACGTTTAAAAGTATATAATCACTCTATAAACTCCCGGTTAAATTGGCGATGAGGGGAGGGAAAAAACCCTTAAAAATAATAAAAGATGCTTGTAATAGGCGAGATCTATTTTGTCTTCCGTTCATTTGCGGCGTTTAAAATGCGTTCACACGAACCCATTCTTTGCTCTCTCCTTTCAGCTTTACCTATAATAAGCTTTGGCCCAGACTATCCTCCGGAATAAAAGACGTCTCCAAACTTGCACTTCATAACGGAAAATCATCCTCTCGCTTATTTGGCTTACATTTTTTCCTCTCCCTTTTTTTATACGACGGAGGAAACTGTTGACAAAGAAAGAAATAAAAATTAGGAAAAATTCTGCCTCTAGAGTACATTAAAAAAAAAAAGGCGCTAGAATAGCTTTGCCTCGAAGAAAACATATTTTCCATCCTCTCATCCGAAGTCTGTTTTTCAGTGGAAAAGTTGCGCGGCGAACGAGCGCATGCGCAGAAACACAGTCTATAGTTAGGCTGCCTGACGGTGTCTAGCGTTGATGGAAAGCAATGGTAAAATTTGGTTCTTTTTCTCTACGCTTTTTACTCTCTTTGCCACTTTCTTTGTTGGTTCTTTGTCGGGCAAGTCATTAAGATTGGCTAGCGATAGAACACGTTCTCCACGAGAGGCAAAATGCGCTAGAGTATTCATTTTAGCTGATCGTCATTTGTTTTTAGGCGAAATGACTTTGCTCTTGTAAAATATTGGCATCATAATTATAAATTGATCCAACGGCATTTTCTCAAGAAAATTCATTTTTTACTTTGTACGGATCCGCGCGTCTTTTCTTTTTCTCTTTCTGCATATTTTAATGGCTTAATTTGAACATATTGTAATTATCATCCAAATATAAGCTTTAACTAGCTTACATAAACATATAATGATCACTGTACGTTTATATATATATAATATATATATATATGGAGAGAGAGAGAGAGAGAGAGAGAGAGAGAGAGAGAGAGAGAGAATACGTGTGCTTGTGAAAGGTAAGGATGGGATGAGGTTGTACGTTTGTTTGAGTGTGTGTCCTTTGAAATAAGTACGAAAATGATGAACAGAAAACAAAGCCAAAATGGAAGAAAGAAAAAATGTGGAGTTTGGTCATTTTCTTCAGATCGAGAAACATAATTTTATCATGTGGAAGATCAAACAAGACGCCATCTTGTATGTTTTCATTTTGGCTCGCGGGTTAATAATAATTTCACAAAATTTCTCTTGCTGAGGGATTCAGTGAAGGGCCTGATGTCACTCTAAAACTGCGTAAATAATTCTTTGAGATAAGTTGTCAGTTTCTTAACTGAATGATGGACTATATAACGCGCTCATAACGACAACTCTTATAAAATTAAACAGTCCTACAGTATAATAATAATAATAATAATAATAATTCTGAACAAACAATATTGTTGTGTCACTCCGCTGTTATTCTGGGTCCTCTCTCGGGTGACAAAGTAAGTGTAGATTACTCAGTATTATGAAATCCTAGAGGACTAACGGATTTTTATCTAAATTTATATAAAACAATAGCATAGTAAATCTTTGGAACTGAAGAGGATGGTCTTCCAAAATGAAACCGCCTTTTACTCTTTAAAAATTAATTATTGTAATTCGACTATGTGCATATATGGTTTCCTTTGAAAATATCTTCAAGCAATAATAATAATAAAATAAAAAATTACCATTATATGAAAATAACTTTGGAAACAATAAATAATTTCAGTGTTTTAGCTACATGTGAATCTTTTTTTTTGTCATTAATAATGTAATCTTTTAAATATTTACTGTGGTTTTAGCAGTGAAATGTTTGAGAGGACAATGAAATTGCTGAATTAAAGTGAAGAACTTTATTTTTTAAATTTTTGGTATATTGTTCGTTATATTGTTTTAGAGTCACTTTTATTTTTATTATTGTAACTTATCTTCCAGTAGCTCTACATTTCATTAGTTGACACCTTATAAGCTTATGATATATTATACAAGTTACTGCATTTCATATATTACCTATGGATTATTGCATAAAAATTACTGCGTAAGAATCGGGTATTCGTATCATTTTAGTAACTGAAGATGGGAGAAGTTACTTCCGAAACGTTTGGTCATTTGCACAAATAAATGGTGGTCAACCCAATCATCTTACTTTACTAATAAAACCGGTTCAAGAAAGGAAAAACTTTGGCTTCAAAATGAACGTCATTATTATTATTATTATTATTAGTGACGTGATAACATCCTTGACAACAGATAAAGGATACGTTTGAATTCACAGTAATTCAATACTTTACAGTAATTAACGTTTTTATTTAGTATAAAGTCAGGTATTTTTAAATTGTATTTTATACTACACAATACTTTAGAAACACTACATAAATTATACAAGTTACGTTACACGCGGCTAAAATACCTTCTTCACTATAATTTTATTCACTTCTAACAGCAAACAGAAAGAACAAGAATAATTACAAGTTTAAATTAATGAAAAAATCCGGTTGTATGGCGTCTCATCCCACAGTTTCTGCGATGTCAGATTTAGTGAATGATGCCTACATCGTACGAGATATCAATGCAGCACGTGAGCCGGTCTAAGCCTTCGTTATGCCTTCCCTCTCGCTCTAAGACCCTCTAATCTCTAGGAAATCATTCCATTCCGACTTCTGTCCTACTCTGACCTCAAGATTTAAAGAGTGAAATTGCGCATTATATTATTGCTGTCGCTTCTTCGGATTAGTCGAGACTCTCGTGGAGTAGATCTTCATTAAGAATTTCGATTAAGAGGCGCCCATAAATGCGTTAATATAATCAAGTAACAGCTTCATAAAGTAGTTAGGTCTCGGGCGTCAAAGAGACACCTTTCGTAAATATAATTAAATAAAACGGGTAAAAAAGATTAAGGAATGCAGTTACGGAGGATACAGAGTTTAAGGAGAAACCGTAAGTAAGGAACTGTAAATGCTTGAAAAGAAGGGTTGAATTGCTTGCCGTCTTATTACTTCCTTTTTCCTTATTATCCCGAAAATCTTTCTCCTCAAAATTCCTCTCCATTTGACCTCTTACTCTCAGTGTGTCCCCTTCCCCACCTTTCCGGCGTTCCCCCAAGGGGTGATGGAGGTGAGTCCCTAACCATGCATGCACAATGAGCACTTAATCCCCCGCTATTCGCCCTTGAGTGAGAAAGATGAGCAACGGTCCTCATGGGGAGTCTTTACCCTATTCGGGGGGGGGGGCTACGAGAATGACAGGGAAAATAATAATAATTATTAAATAAATAAATAAATAAACATGTATACAGGGTGATCATAAGCTCATGCAAAACCAAAGATGATTGCATAATTATGTTTCCGATTGCATGACTTTACGATCATATATATATATATATATATATACACATTCAACTGCAAAGAACACGCAGTATAAATAACGTAAAGAACGACGCTTGTATAGGAGATATTCCGCGTTCTCTCTCTCTCGTCTTGCGCGGAATATCTCCTATACAAGCGTCGTTCTTTACGATATATATATTATATATATATATATATATATATATATATATATATATATATGAATCGGTGCAGAATTTAAATTCTGTAACGATTTATTGATTTGTTGTACCTGGTATTCTATACATTAAAACGAAGCTCACCCTCTCGTCTATTGTTAATTTCGCAGCCATCCCCTATCTAAAAAGAAAAAAATAATAAATTATAATCAACACTGAAAATTCCTATGATGCACGACTTTTGCACCCTATATATATATATATATATATATATATATATATATATATACAGTCAGGGAACCGAAGCTTTATAATTAATAAAAATATCAGTAATAAATAGGTATAACAAACAGTGGAAGAATACACAAGCATTTTATTAAACTCTTATGCCATACTTCTTAGTACGCGAAATAAAACGACTATTCAGAATTCACTTAACATTACACTATTGACAATATTAGATTAATCAGATAATTACAGCGTAACAGACATTCTTTGAATGAAAGGTTCACCATAATTATCGTTTATACAATTTCTGCATCCATGCCCGAGTCACTGGTGTTTGAGGCAGGGCTGTGGAGCTAGCACCAAAATCTTAAGCTCCGGCTCCGGCTACAGCATTTTCAAATTTCTGGCTCCAACTCCGGCTCCGGCTTCAGCTCCTCTCACCATATATTAATGATTGATAAATCTCTTGAAATTGTACCTTGCTACTCATAGGCCATAGCAGGCAGCCACACAAAACATTTCATCACCATCACATGATTCATCAGGCTACTTTTTAAAATTTAGACCAAAGCCTGTTGCAGCTATTAATCTAAATTCTAATGACTATAGCTATGCCTTTGTGGCTTTTTTTTTATCATTTATTAATAATAATATTACCTACACCTTTCATGACAAAAAAAAATGTTTTACAAAAAGACAAAAAAAAAACCTTATTCGTTTGTATTATAGAATGTTTATTTGGAAAATGTAGCCTTTTAAAAAAATTAAAATAATTTTTATTACTTTCTATACATCTTCATTACATGCCTGTCCTCAGAAATAAAATGGCTTCTGCTAAGTCATCCTTCATTGATGCTCTTAAATCAGATTTCACTATTCTCAGTGCTGAAAAGAGGCATTCTACACTGACTTGTGTGGGTGGTAGAGCTGATACAATACTAGCTACATTCCTTATAATCTTTGGATATAAGGGTATGACATCGTCAACTGTCAGTTTAGAGGAGCGGTTGTATTTTTCTACTTCCTTTAATTCAGCATAGAATTCTTGCTTGAATTTGGTTATTTTCATCTGTGGAGGATTCTTTAATTCTACTTTGAGACGTTTTGCATTTGATCTATCTATTCTGTCCAAATATTTTGTGAAATCTTCCTCATCATTTGAAGAGGATGATTGGTAATGCTGCTATCTTCTTCATTCTGGGCGTCTGGTTTTTCAGATACCAGCTTTTCCATGCGCAATGCAATGTCATAGAGGGCCTCTTTTCCTTTAGCTTTTTGATCTTCATTTAATAGAACTCTGTTCATTGGGTCTATGTAAACAGCAGCTAATACAATTGCATTTTCTAATAGTAATACCTCTCTTTTCTTCATCGAAGAAACAATTCCTTCAGCAAGTAGTCCTCCTGTTTGATTGAGACGAAATATTAATTCTTTCCATGCCAACAAGAATTCACCAGAAGTTAATTCTTCTGTTTGAAACTTTTTAGTGACAGCAAAAGGGTAACGAAGCAGAACTTCTAATTGGGTCAATTGCATCCATTCATTTTCAGTTAATGAGACATTTTGATTTGCCAGGTCTTCAAGATGTGGTTTCAGATCAAGCAAACGCTTAATCATCAAATAGGTGCTGCCCACCGAGTATCTTGATCTAAAATAGCTCCCATACCTGAATGTTTCTTCACAATGGAGTCTATTTTTGGTGTTCTGGCTGCAGTGGCTACCTGTCTGAACTTGCTGATCATAGTTGCTACATGTCGTTCTTTTAATCCATCCCTTATCGCTAACTGCAATGTATGCACAACACAGCGCATGTGTTGAATATGAGATAGCATAGTGGCTTCTTCAGCAATATCATCTAGAACTTCATCATCTTGTTCTGTCACTATCATTTCATTTGCAGAATCAATTTCAGAAATGCCATCTTCATTTTCCATTATTTCCTTAGTAACTGTCCCTCTATTTAGTTTTTCAATAGTGCTTAGCATATTCGAAGCATTGTCAGTGACAATACATAGAACTTGTTCTTTTTTTATTTTAAAATCTTGTAAGACAGTTTCGACTAACTTAGAAAGATATTCACTGGTGTGATGTGCATGTGTATTCCTTACTGCCAGTGTCCGAGTCACCTTTTTATTGTTGTCATCTATATATCTCACATTAATGGCAAAATAATTAACTCTATGGCGAGTTCATCCATCCATTTTGAGGAACACAAAGCGCTCCTTAAGAGTTCTTTGAAGTTCCTCCTTTTTGTGTGTGGCATCTTCAATCACAATCTTTCTAATGCTATTTCTATCCAAAGAAACTTGGAGTTTACTGGCCATTTCTCCATTAAGACCTAAAAAAGCTGTTGTTGAGAAAAAAGATAAAGGTATACTATTTTTTACCACCATTTCTATGATGTACTTCTTGAATTTATCTGAGGTCATATTTACAGTAACTTTATTACTAGGAAAGAAACTTGTTAATGGTGACATTTGCAATTGTCCCCCAGGACAAATTTTACTTTTAGTTGAGGTGGATGCTTGACTTGCTTCACTGTCTTTCTTATTAACAATTTCTAAAATTTTTGGACGAAATCGTTGTAGATGTCTTTTTAAATTTGATGTCTTGCCAGTCTGGGTTGGTACTTTTGTATCATAGCTTGTACAAGAACTAATTTTAGTTTCACATAATTGTTCATCATTATTTTCTTTCTTACAGTGACAAATGAAATATTTTCCATCTGTAGAAACTGTGAAGTATTCAAATAATGCGGACTTTGTTTGACTTTGAGATCTAGTTGTCATTATGAAAGGGCTCAAAAAAAGAAGAATGAAACTTAATATTTTCAATTTTTAAAAATTAAGCTTACTAGTTTAAGTTTCTAAAAATTAACACATTTCCTGAAAAAAATTAAGTCCAATTAGAAATCATTCAAAATAAAAAAAAAATAGCATAAAAAAGTTTGTATCTAAATATGAACTCTTTGTATTGGGTTGGAGCCGGAGCTGACACATTTTTTATCAGCTCCAGCTCCAGCTCCAGCTTCCCAAAAATAACTGGCTCCAGCTCCAACTCCACTCACCAAAATTGCTTCAAGCTCCAGCTCCTGGCTCCGGCTCCAGCTCCACAGCCCTGGTTTGAGGAGTCGCCTGCTTCCTCTGAGGGGCCATCGAGGTCCCTCGCATTTTCTTCCTCCTCCCACAGAAAATCGTCTTCAGTACCGTCGAGGGCATTGTTGATACTGCATTTCTTGAATTGGCTACCAAACAGCGCACGGAAAGAGCAACAAACAAGTCGCAGTTTGTTTCGAGACAGTCTAAAAGGACACCAGTACCGCGATCGAGCAGGACGCGCATAATACGTGCAAGAAAACGTTTTTTTCTAAAGCTGATCTCTGAAAATCAGGGTGCGCAATAATTTAGGGCGGGGCGAAAATATATCGAACTCAAGTTGTCAGTATGAAACATGGCTGAAAAGGTGCTCTAGTACCCACCTATCATAAAAACATCAACTTTTATAGCCTATGAATATGTGCTTTCTCGCAACTTTGACCTCAATTTTGAAGAAAAACTAAAATTTTGAAGCAAATTTAGTTTGGTTAAAAATTATAACAATATTTCCTTTTATAAACCAAAACATGTGTTCATCACTAAATTATATTAAGTGTAACTGCTATCCTCTTGTTGATTCACTTAAAATTTGACTTTGTTTCCCTTTCTGGATTCTCTAGCCGAAATTTCTTGCTGAGAATAACCATGCCATGCCGGGCGTCACGTCCGTAGACTTTTTCACTTGCAGAGGAGATTTCCTTCACATTTCTTTCAACTGCCTGGGAATGATACGGTATGTGTTAAAAATTATGGGTTTTTGGCAGTTATCAGTACCACTTATAACATCAGAGAGTAAGGAAGGAACAGTAATATCCATTTCGTTCCAATCAATCATATGCACGAGTAACCATTAACTAAATTTTAATTTACCAGGGAATTATTATGGCGGGAACTGAAAGGTAAAATTAAATTTTAGGCACATTTATCAAAGACTATGACACAATGTGCTGGTTGCCCTTCAGAAAGACCAACTTCTCAAAGTTAGGCCCAACTGCCAGTCTTGACCTCTTGGGCCTCAGGATGTCCTTGCCGAGAGAGAAGAGCCGTTCCACTGCGGCAGAGGACGGAATTGGCAGACTGAAGTTATGGCGGTTTGAATTCATTCGCGGAGCGGTGATCTTCCGTGAATGACAGTAGTATAGCCGCAAAAGGGTAGAGTGCAGGAATGTTGCAAAGGGGTGGGGGTGTTATGCAACATGTTGCAAAGGGGGTGTTGCAAAAAAAATCCCCACAAAGAGGGGTGGGGGATGCTGCAGGTGCGAAACTTGGAGGCGGCGTTATCCCCCAAGAGAAAGGAGAGAAAGGAGGAGAGAAAGGAGGAGAGGTGTTCACCTGGCAGGAGCCAAGTGCATATTAAGACTTCAGCCGAGTAGGCGTTGTCTTATAGGCTCCTAATCAGCCAGTTGGCTTAGAAGGCGTAAATGGTTTGAGTTGCCAGATAGTGCCATGTATTCAGGCTGAGTTGCCAGTTTGTGCTATATATTTAATTAATTAATTCTAATCGAAGACTGAGTTGCCAGATACCATTGTATACATTATTATAGACTCCTAATCAGCCAGTTGGCTTAGAAGGCGTAAATGGCTTGAGTTGCCAGATACCACTTTTTAGCATTATTATGGAGAGTTGCCAGATACCATTGTATACATTATTATAGACTCCTAATCAGCCAGTTGGCTTAGAAGGCGTAAATGGCTTGAGTTGCCAGACAGCGCCATGTATTCAGGCTGAGTTGCCAGTTTGTGCTATATATTTAATTAATTAATTCTAATCGAAGACTGAGTTGCCAGATACCACTTTTTAGCATTATTATGGAGAGTTGTCTCACTAAACAATTAAAAGAATTCGTTCCATTAGCATATTCTCAAATCTACACACACACACACACACACGAGGAAAGGGATACCGACAATCTGCGTCAACTCAAAACACACGTGTTTGCACTGATGGAGAGTTGCCAGATACCATTGCTCAGGTACACAGTTGCCAGATTGTACCATTTATTTTCTTAAAAGTTGATTTAGAATTCCGCTAGTAGGTTTAGAAGGCGTAACATGATATAATTAACCAAAAGAATTAAGTAAAACAACATTGCATCATTCTGTTTATTATAAATATATAGAAAATAAATATACATTTCAATAATAATAGAAATGAGGAATATGCATATAATCCGTCAATATAACAGTACAGGATAAATATATATACACACACACACACACACAATTATGGAGATATATAGAAAATAAATATACATTTCAATAATAATAGAAATGAGGAATATGCATATAATCAAAAAATACACACACACACACACACACACACACACACACACACACACACACACAATTATGGAGATATATAGAAATAAATATACATTTCAATAATAATAGAAATGATGAATATGCATATAATCCTTCAATATAACAGTACAGGAGAAATATCACACAAATATATAAATACATTTCACTTTTTTTTTCAAAATACTAAACTCGCACTTAATCGAGTTTACAATTACATCATTATTGCTCTGCATTACGCAGTATATGCGGTTTAATAATATTTCACCGCTTAAAGTATAGGGAAACCTGTATTCGATATGAAGGGCTTTCATATCGTTCAGTACTATTTTTGTTCCCACTTTACAACCGGTTGGTAAGTCATCTTTAAATACGTCTAGAATACAATCAAAAGCACGCACAAAGAGTTCATCGTTAGCTACATTATTAAACACAAGTTTATAAACACGCTTTTCCAATCGAGGGTTTATTTCTACCGACTCGAGCTTTTCAATCGTGAACTCATCTTCACTCAACATAGCGGCAATTAAAATAATCTTCTAAATCGTTACGACAACTGCGCGTTATATAAAGAAATAGTTCTTCAGGGTGAACGGTGTAGGTGAGCTCAGCCTTGTACCGATCAATTGCTTTGTACAAAAGTTCATGGTATTTCAAAGAGTCTAAACTTTTTAAATAAACGTCCAGCTCTAGACCATTCTCACCTTGTTCAGCCCTACACTCGGTAAACCCATCGAGCAGAGCGGTGTATGCGTATTCAAGTACTGTATCAAAATAAAGCATATCCGTAACACGCGCGTCTAATATAGGTTTCAGCTTGCGGAATCCGACGATTTCAAACATTCTGTCGAGGATGAAACGGTTTCGCGTAGGAACAAGAGCGTTATTATCAGAAGCATTCTTCCACATCAGCCGTATATCAATGCATGGCCGATCGTTATTTATACACAACGTACATACAACGGCGTATGAGGGTGCGTCACTAATCTGCTCTCTTCTTGTACCTACGTTAGCAGGTATTTTATAACGATCTTCACTCCACTTCTCAACTATCACGAAGATTCTATTCATCTCCTCGACACTTAAATAAACCCGTTTGTTTGCTTGTCTACATTCCGTTTCCAGTACATAGCTAACGGTACCGGATTTACGCTGAACACGCGCAACGATTTCGTCACGGACACATCGTACGAGGCGTTGAGAATGCTGCTCAAAGGAAGTTCCATCGTATTCGAGGAGCGCACGTCCACTCGGTTCAAGCTCTGAGATAGCTATGAGCCGTGTGAGGCACGCAGGTAGGCAGGAACGGTTCGATGGGCGGCTGACTCGATGATACGTGAATGGGGTTGTTCGAACTCGTATGATCCGCGAGTCGCACCATAATCGAATTGTTGTACATATTGGGTAGGTGTTTTTCCGCTACAAGAATTAATTTCTGTTTTATCACTACCAGACTACGCACCAGACAGTTTCCCTCAGGATAATTTTCACGAACTAGGCACATTTGTTTCACTAAACATCTTCACACTCCGGCGCACTATTTGAGAGGAACATATGCTCATATTTTTCCTTTCTGCCCATCAAACGATACTCATCTCTAAAGTCTGTTAAAAACTCACGCAGGGTACTAGCCACAACCTCACTACGAACCTCATCATGATATACATTAATATAGTGATAAAAATACTTAAGATTGTCCATGATCACGAGACTCACATTTTCAGTCGTAGGGTATGAGTAATCGACATGGTGTAACATGACGTAATACCGCTTGTCACACCACCCATCCGCAAGACTCATTATCCATACCTGCTGCTTCTCTTCTGTACGCGTTGTTTCTTTTACTTCACGGTATATGTGAGACTTTATAAAGTTTAGCTCTACAGCATACTTCAGCACATCGTCTGTGCAGCGAAAGCCTTCAACGGTCTCACCAGAACATCCGTAGAGTATTTGTACATCTTGCAACTTCGCACAATCCAATGTGGTTTTAAAAGAGGCAAGGGAGGGGGGAATAGGAAGTTTTTCGGTATCCACCACATCCTGGCACTTTGTTGAATACCATTTCATAAACGTTGTACAAGCAATATTAAAGGTAGCCATTTGAATACACGTCTGATCTCCTTTTTTCTTCTACGCTGGCGAATACACGTCTGATCTCAAGGGCTTACTGCAGTCGACTGACCACGCAGGGAATCCCAGATAGTAGCATGACTCACGTTGCTGATCTTACAGTGGGCGGAGCTTAGAACTTTCACCTACGCACACACACACACACACACACGCACACACACAAAGGAGAAAGTGAAACGCTAATTGAAACATGATTTATTTAATAAACGAGATATTCAAGTTATATATATTTACAAATACGATTTAATAAACGAGATATTCAAGTTTATATATATTTACAAATACGTGTAATAAATCAATAGATACATCAAAGATTATATACAAGACATACATATTTACAAATACATGTGATATGTAAGTTAACAATAGACGCATCAAACGTTATGGTATCCAAAGAGTACGGTATCATAGGTACCAGGTAACTGGTAACGTTTCCTATAGGTGTTACGGCACACCTTCGTACCCCTAAGTTCCTTCACGTCCCCCCAGCTTCTGCGCCCGAAAATTGTGGGTGCCCACAATTAGTTGGGGAGGTCGTTCGCCCTCATCATCGTCCAAACACACAAGATCCTTCAACGATTCAAAGTTAACAACCCACCGATTCGCATGGTTGAGCGTAATACCCTTTGCCTTCACGATATATTTCATATCCTCCCCCACCCTGACCCGTACCCAATAAGTTTTAGGTCCTGTTGAGACAAAAGAGTCGGCGTATGCGTTGTCCCCATACTCATCCTTGATCTCATCAGTGAGTTCGCCGAGGAACTCCCCAATAGCGGGCATGTATTCACCCTCCCTCTCTGTGAATATCACGCTATCTGTATCGGCATACAATACCCTCCGCCCAAGAGAATGCAATAGACACCAAAGTTTTATACGGGCGTAGGCTATTGTGAAGCTGGCCACAGGTATGTTTGTAACCCTTGAGGTATCTGTGGCGAATTCAGTGTTGTTGTACTTTATTATGTAAGTATTACCTACATTCACGATCTCCATGACCTCTTTATCGGGAGCATTGGCATAATCCCAGACATCACTATAACTTTGTGCCAAATAAATGTTCCCTTTGCCGGTATTCTGTGCAAATTTTCCCCATAGACTGTTTAGACACAACTTTGCACTAAAGCGCTTGCCAGGATTCTTTGCAATTTGGGCACGATCAAGTTGTATACCTTCGCGGTCGCAGTAACGTTGAATATAGGCAGACTTTTCATCTTCGGTGTCAACTCCTCGCGGATACCCTGATGCCTCAACCTTATCCTTCAAAAATACGTTTATATATGGTGTGAAAAGGTTGGGTAGCTTCTGAAACCTCCACACCTCATGTATCTTCAGTATTCTATAACCATGGCGTACGGCTAGGGCCAGCTCAGGACTTGTATATACGCCTCTGATCTTACGCTGGTGGGGATATGGTTACAATCGCCGTTATCCTCTTCCGCGCACTTCACGCACAGGGGAAACATGAGCTTGTCGTCGATAACGACAGGTAAGATTGGCATCCATAAATTGCGTGGGGGGAGTACGTCTACGAAAGAGAGCCCAAAGTAACGATCATTCAGATTTCTTGAAAATTCATTGATGGAGGGCAGGTTAGGTCCCACCAGTTTCTCAGGAGCGCCCACGGGGTACGGATTGTTCTTCATCACGTATGGGTATAAAGAACAGAAATCGTAGTAATGGAGCTTCACGCCCTCCGTAGGTGGAAAGTATAGTCTGAATGGATTTGTACGTCCTCCAAACAAGCTGTCACCACATTTGAGAGGATCCAGCACCATTGAACGCTTGATCGTGTTTATTTCCTCAAGGTACACCTCGTCTGTCTCCATCCGTGCATCATATTCATGCTCCCACAAGACTTTGTGAGTGAACTGGATCCTATAAGTTGATCGCGGGTGCGGGTCCATGCAAGACAGTCGGCAGGAGATCTACCGTGGATACCTCCGGCGATTCCGCACTCAGGACGGAGGCATCCATGCCACCAGCAGCTGTTAAAGGAGTACACAGTCTTCACACCAGTGACACGGTTTTCACTTAGCCCATCAACCCAAAAAACACGTCCATTAATCTTAATGGGTACTTCACCCGTGTTGCGGGCGTGCTTTATGTATACACCTGTCTGTTGCTGTAGGTGTATGAGCCAGTAAATAGCCTTGTGTCCGTAACTGCTGGGGTTGTTTCGGTGAATAATGGCTAAGGTGTCTTTAGGCATGAAGTTATTCTTGAACACCGTAAAACATAATGACGCGATGGCGGTTGCGACTTGCAGCGGATCGCATTTGAAACGGCCTATGTACATCCTTCTAAAGGCCTGGAAACATACTCTAAGCACGCGCACATCATTCACGCAATAACGCTCACATTCATCAGCTATATTATAAGGGTTACTTTCATTAAAACTGTTGTAGTATCGATCAAAGTCTTCACGTTCATCCATACAGTCATAGTTAAAATAATGTTTGGGTGGTGGTGGGCCTACGTAATTTAAAGTCTCGCTGGTGAGGAAAGTGTAAGGGAAGTATCCTTTGGAAACTTCAGCTGCTACCCCCATCACCTTGGGTAGCTTTGCTAATTTACAAGGTGTGAATAATAAAGTGTCTTTAAATTGTACATTGCCTCTTATTTGCATCTGTATTAATTTGTTGCCTCTTTTCAATGGATCACCTGTAAATATCTCAGAGGATTCGTGTTCAAGCAACTCCTTATAAAGGAACTGCGTGTCAAACTTTGCCCCATTATGGGCGAGAATATACACAGTCATTTTTTTGAACTTGTCGGCTAACTTGACAATATAGGATACAAATAGTTTCACAGGACTATCGCGGACATTCTTTAAAAACGTTTGTCCGTTTACCGCATTTGGGGCACTCGTCACATTCGATCCCCATACACTCATCACAGATGGTCTGGCTCACAAGTAAATGTGGAATTACCTCTTTGGTTTCAGCGTTCGTATTTGTTTCTATATCGTAGTATACAGTTATACAAGGGTTATTTTTAGGCTTAGCATCTTTCATATAACATACATGCTTTACTCCATCCGCCTTATATTCCTCCTGGCATGTAGGACAGTGAATTTCGTCACACTTGTCCTTAAATTTCCCCCAATTATCCATTGTGTGAAACATACCACATTCACAGATTCTCATTTTCCTGCACGTGCCAGTTGATTTATGGAGCTCAAAGCAGTTATTATTGAAGAATGTGCGTCTACACACATCACAGTCTCTCTTCTCAGCTTCAATTACACGGCTTTCACATTTGGTGCTTTTACACTGCTCACGTACCATGTGACATTCTTTACAATGTCTCACTATATCATCCGCAAACTCGAGGCACCCCTTACACAAATCATGATGTCTCCCATATTTTCGACTTTTGTCATAATTCGCGTAAAGCCACCTTATATTACGGATGGGGAGATACGTTGTCCCTGACAATCCTAAAATAATTAGGGGTCTTGTACGATCTCTCACACAGCTTTTAAAAACATACACAGTCCTACGACGATCATCCAACCCAAATACAACTATACGGATATTCATTTCCTGTTCTACCCTTCTCAGCTCTTCAGGCCCCATATTACAGTCAAATTCAAGTTCACAGTCTACAGCTAGTTTACGGCACGTTCCACGACCGTAGGCAGCCAAATTTTTTGAGCCTGTGTATTTTGTACAGTAAACATGTTAGCTAAGACTACTGCTATAAAGCCGCAACCACGATCGACGTTTATATGCCGTCTATAAATAGCTTGAGAATTGAGGTTAAGAGTATACGGTATGGCACTATGACCCGCAACACGGAATACACGGTCAATATTTACCGTGAAGTTGTCCATATTGAAGGCTATACTACTTTGGGCGGCTTGCATTATACGTCCTAATATATATTCTACATCTTCAGCCGCCAAACGTCTAAATGGCACTATCACCCAATAATCATCTACATCACCGTCATCTGACCCGAATCCGAAGGACAGACTCGTCCTGACTTCACGCTCGTCGCGATTCTGAAGAGCAAACTCTACAATACGCTGTACAACCCTGCGTAGCCCGCGCTCAATTCCATTGCTATACATGGCTCTAGGGTCGACCCTGACTCTATACCGATTTCAAGTCAAGGCTGGGGTGGGGGCTGCGGAGCGCACCAACTCAAACGTTATATCATCCTCAACAGAACGGGGGGCAACTGTGGCGTATGAATTAGGGGATATATTAGAGGAAGGTGCTGCTGGGGGGCCTGTTGCGTAGGAGGTTGAGGGTTGGGGATCTATTATTGTAGACTTAACAGAACGGGGGGTGCAACTGTGGCGGATGAATAAGGGGATATATTAGCGGGAGGTGCTGCTGGGGGGATTGTTGCGTAAGAGGTTGAGGGTTGGGGATCTATTACTGGTGCAACAGGAGCGTATTTCGGTCGCTTTATACCTGACGTGGGGTTCTCTTCATCATACCTCCGCTTTGGACGTGCTACCGGTATCGCTGGTGAGGGTTCGTTGGCAGGGAGGAGATCACAACTACACTGTCGTCGAGGTCATCCGTAATGTCAATGATGGGGTGCTCTACCTCATCGTCATTCACGGTTCTGTGGGAGAAGAAAACAAAATATAAGGAACAGCACTCAAAATTTGTAATATTTTGTAAATTACCCACTTAGGAGTGTGACGTGTTAGAAATGGACTCTGTAGAAAAATTCAGATTCACGAGCCCATCCACATGTATTATATCTGGACCTACATGATGTGGTAAAACTGTGTTTATGCTTAAAATCATTAAAGAAAAGGGAGATATGTTCTCGAAATTTGTGCATAAAGTTATATGGTGCTATTCGACGTATCAATCAGTGTTCAACGAGTACCAAGATGATATTTTGTTCCACAAAGGCGTATATGACGTTAATTCGTTAAAGAGAAATGAACATAGAATCATTGTAATTGACGATCTCATGTTGGAGATGGATAAAACGTTTGCTGAGACATTTACAGTATTCTCCCACCATCTTAACATAAGCGTGTTCTTCATCGACCAGAATCTATTTTTCAAAAATAGATACATGCGCGATGTGTCGTTAAATACGCAATATCTAGTCTTATTCGCGCAACGTAGAGATGTATCACAAATTGGGGTATTAGCCAATCAAATGTTCCCGAATCAGCGTAAGGAGTTTTTGGAAGTTTATAAAGAAGCTACAAGCACGCGTTACGGATATTTGCTTTGCGACCTTCATCCGCGAAACACGTTTAGAGTGCTTCTACCAACGAATATATTTCCAAACGAGCCTGAAACGGTGTATATTCCAGAATGACAAAGAGACTAAAGAAATACCGTGAATTAATAAAAATCTATCATCGATTGCCCCGGGCAATGCAGCAGATGTTTATTAAAAATATCGACGCCGACTTTTTAAAATGCATCTGTGAAATCTGTCTTAACGTTATAAATTGTAATGTATCAATGAAAACCCCTCAGAAGGCTCGCCTACGCCGTTACAAGAACATAATACGTGCACTCGCTCGTAAAAGTCAAACTGTAGCGAAGAAAAAACGAATTATTGTACAAACAGGAGGGTCATATCTCCCCATCTTATTTTCAGTTTTGGGTCCTTTACTGACTAGATTAATATAATGAAGAAAGTGGTAGTGATTCCCCACGAGGTGTACGCTTCACTGCAAAGGAATCCAGACACAGTTCTAGATCCCCGTAAAAGCAGACTTAAAAGAATGGAAAGCGAATTGCTAGCCCTATTAAACAGTGAAAAAACACCTGATGAGAAAAGAATCTTATACCAAGAAACTCTGCAGAAATTTCTTCACGAGTACGAAAATTATAAGAACCCTACAGAGATTCCTGTGGTTATTAGGCACAACACGGGGGACGATGGACATGGCGACATAGGATCTGTGCCCGACGATACAGCTGACCAACCAAAAATTAAGGAATTAGCCGCACAACATATCGAGCATGTATTAAAATGCACCCTCCCACATACATTGAGGAGTAAAGGCTTAAGTCTTTATAATCTATTGAATGAGGATCCAGCCATACAATGGACCGATACAGGCGAGATCATTGTGGAAGGATCAAAGGTACAGGGATCGAATATCGTAGACATTGTCCAGGAGTTCAGCGTACCATAAAGGAACGCATGCACCGTTATTTTACACATAAAAACACATACAGATTTCTAGACATTCTGGAATCATTGGCATCATCCTACAACCGCTCACACCATCGCACGATTGGGACAACACCTAACGAAGTTTTAGAAAGAGGTACGCTCCCGAGAAGAGATGGATCACCACCACCACCACACACTGCGCGCTTCAAAATCAATGATTATGTAAGGCTGTCGCGTTCGGGGAATAAATTCGCAAAGGGTTTTGAGCAAGGATGGACACGCTAGATTTTTAAAGTTAGGGCTATGAGACCTAAAGGTGAGATAATGATGTATTACATTGAAGATTTGAATGGGGAAGAAATCTCAGGAGGCTTTTACCGCGAGGAATTGCAGAAAGTTGCGTTTAATTTAGGAAAAAATGTGTTTAAAATTGAGAAAATTTTAGGAAGCAAAGGTTCAGGAAAGAGAAAAATGTATCTGGTGAAATGGCTAGGGTACCCAGAAAGCTTCAACACCTATATAAAAGCTGATGCAATAATGAAGCTTAAATAGTATGTAACATGGCTCCTAACCATTTCTACGTCACACTCCCGTCCTCCTCGTCCCTGTCTGTACACCCTAACAACACACTAGCCAACTTTGTAACAGAACTCCACGGGCACATTGAATTGTGTCGTGATTCGTATGAGGTGGGGATATGCGAAATTCAGCTGGACACCATCTTTTTAAATAATGAACATAAAGAAACCGTTTTTACGATTCTTAGAGACATTGACGAGTGTGAAAAAGCTGGGGTAGCTATGGATGAAACTATACGTATCGCTCGGACTAAGGTTGCACGGTATTACAGTACAGAAGTAAGACTAGGACCGGGTCAATATGGTTCGGTCGAGGATGTTGTGAGAGGCTTAAACGTAAGTTTAAGAAACTCAAACCTTACGAATGATTTAGTATACGAAATCGTAAACAAAGGAAACCCTGCACTTACACTAATCCTAAAATCAAAGACTAACAGACGTATTAAAGACCATAGAATGTTCAAAATTCTAACCAATGGCCGATATAGCGCAGCCTTCCAAAGAGACACATTTCACGAGACACAGCATGGCTTGTCCAGATTAATGTATCAATTGAAGATGGAGAAATTGGCTGAAAGGTCCCCAGACATGTGCTATATTTACAGTAATATAGTGGAGCACCAGTTTGTTGGGGATACCCAGGCACGCCTGCTGCGCATTGCTCACATCCCCAACCATAGAGGAAGGAGTTTGAGTATTACATATGATAGACCCCATTATGTGAGTGTCGCAACTAATTTAATAACCAATATCTCAATATATATAAGAACGATTGAGGGTGAAAACTTCCCATTCGGTAACGGGAGCTTAACAGTGGAGCTACACTTTCGACGCACTGAGTTATAATGGATAGAAAGCCTTTCACCGTCTATCGATGGGTGAGATACCAGCGCTGTAGTGGTCTTGGATCCATTTTTTCATCCATACTACGTACGGCTGTTCCTTTGCTGAAGAGGGGTGCCAGATACCTCGGAAGGAAAGCGCTACAATCAGGTCTTAACACTGCAGAAGACATACTGACCGGGGCTAAACCTAAAGAAGCTCTAAAAAAACATTTAAAGCGTACACAGGACGAAATCATCAAAGATGCAAAGAGAAAAATGCGTGGTGGCGGGAAGAAGAAGAAGAGGGCTGCCAGGAAGAAGGGGTCACGTGGTATTAAACGTAAAAGGATATCAAAAAAGAAGTGCTGTAAGCGAATGAAACCTATGGTTGACCACTTTTTTGAGTGATATAAGCTAAGGACATTGATCTCATGAATCATAGTTTGTTTACCACTTGTCGAGAGAGGAGGCACTATTTCTAACTCGCCATGGCACGCTTCATCCACCCATGTAGTTCACAATGCTGTAAATTGGAGCTGTCCCTTTTTGAGCTGTCTCCAACCCAAGTTTCTATTGAGCACAGTGATTTTATTACAATTAACCCTTTAAACACAATTAGTTCCCGAGTGCACCTATAGAATTCGTGATACCCAGCTCAGGCCCTTCCTTTTTTGATCCAAGCTGTGTGCACATGTACGCTAAGCTACGTATAGCCCATTCTGATGGAACGGTCTGCGATGACAAATATGCTGCATACCCTGAAACAAACTTTCTGCACTCCATATTCAACCAGTGTGACGTATATTTAAATCAGACCAACATATCGGCAGGCACGGGGTACTATCATCTACGAGCCTATCTGGAATATGTCCTCAACTTTTCCAAAGAAGCGAAGGCTACCTTTTTAAGTGCCGAGGGATATTATCAAACTAAAGATGAAAGTAGTATAAAGGACAAATTTAAAAATTCTAAAAAGAAAATATACGAGTGTTTTGGACGGCTGCACACAGATTTCACTTTCCAGGAGAAGTTGCTTGTCAACGGGGTGGATATGAAAATAAAGCTCACCCGCACGAGTCCTGAGATCTGCTTAAATCTGGATGCTGATCAAGAAGAGGGTGCAAAGCCCGTTGTGGTTCACATTATGGACACATACCTACACGTACGGCGAGTGAAATTAAGTTCACCAAAACAACTAGAAATTGAGAAAAATTTACTAAACGCTACAGTGAAATATCCTATTAACAGAGTACAAATCAAACTATATACGGTTCCTTCAGGGTTGGCATCGAAGCAGATAGAAAACATTGCCCTGGGAAATCTTCCTAAAAGGATATTAATCGGAATGCAGGACCATGCTTCGGTGAATGGAAAATATAAAAAGAGTGCCTTTAAATTAGTGAATTTCGGACTTAAAAATATAACTCTATACGTTAATGGCACTGCTTTGGGTGGAACAATGGGTACGGACTATTCATCAGACGCTGTGTTACCTCTTTGTGCCAGAGCCTATAGTAATCTGACCCATATTGCAGGTGATTGTGATGAGCTTGGTAATGGGGTAACGCAGGAAGAATTCATTGATCAATTTAACCTTTATCCGTTTGACATTACACCTGACTTATCTGCTAGCGTAAATGCCCATTTAACCCCACAGCAGAGCGGAAACATCTCAGTGCTGCTGGAATTCGCCAAGCCTATAGACGCGCCTATTAGTGTACTAGTATATCTCGAATCGCAAGCCCTAATAGAAGTAGATAGATTTAGGAGCGTTATCACTGACTTTTAAAATGGATGCTAATACACTTCAGAAAGTAATGAATAGTGAACGAGTCACACGTTCCAAATTTATCGGCGTGTTTGCGAAGAATGAAACAGTGAGTTTGCCAAGTACGCGAGAATGCGGTAGTCTTATTGTGAACACAGATGTCATCGGTGATGAAGGGATTCATTGGATCGCTGTCTATTTTAAAAATAGACAGCGCCTGTACTATTTTGATTCACTCGGTACTCAACCCTGGAGTGACCCTATTATTGTAAAATTTCTTGCTCAGTTACATATCCCCGAAGTTGTATGGAACCCGTTTCGTATACAAGGATATTTTAGTAATGCTTGCGGAATGTACTGCGTCTCATTTCTCATGCATATGTCATGTGATAAAGAATTTATAAATTTTTTAAATTTATTTGACCCGTGTCACACTCGCCGAAACGATGAAATGGTATGCAGACAGATAAAAATCCGTTTTCCAATTGTACGTACTCGTTGTATAGTGTAATGTTTTTGTTCGTGTGTGTATATTTGTAACGGTATATTCTGTAGTTGGTTATTGTACTGATTTCTCTCATTTAATAAATTTATGAAAATATATTGTCTTCTTACCCCAAAAAGATCGAAAAACACTTACATTATTTCGGTGTGACATTCATTATGCTGACTGATCAGTATATCCTCCGTATTCATGACACGAGATTCTTCAAAAGATTGTATAACACGTGTCAAATCCTCATCGGACCTTAAAGGAATAATGTTCATTCTTTTAAAACATATACAGAGTATACAGACAGACCCCATTATGTGAAGATATCTTTGGTTCGAAACTCATTTAAGAGGTAAATCCAAATAACATTTAAAACGATTGCCATAAAAATTTCGATTTTAGCATAATGGTGAGTATCTAAATGAAGTATTTGACGAGATACTACAACCCTCCATATATATAAAATCATGTTTCTTGTGAATAAATTATAGACACTTACATTTCTATGGTAGTCCCTTGCGTCGGATTGTAAGGAGCGTCACTGCAAATATCTTCAACGGTTTGCGTTGGAAATAATTCATCACGGTCAATTGCGTTAAAAAGATTAATTGCAGTTAATGCTGCAGTGTCACCTTCTTCATACAAATCCGGGAAGACGTACAGTTCGTGGTCCATGGTGGAGGAATGCACTGGCAGAGGGAATGATTATTCACTGACGCGAAAATAGCTACTGTTACTCCAAACTGAAAAATATTCCCTTTTATATGCACAATCGCCAAGCTCCGCCCCAGAAGATTAAGGCCAGATGTTCGTAGTGATTGGTTGCCAGTGTAGCTGGGTGGAGCTATGATAAGTTTGTGTACCAATCCGCTATAACGGGTCCGGACGAGTAATGGCATCTTTATATTTTCTCCAATAGATTTAATGCTCGTATTACTCCTTGCTGTCTTTACCATGTCAATATTTTTCCCCCGCTATTCCCGGATCATTAGTCACTAATGTAATCGAGAGGATTTTATAATAAAGAAATTATATATATATCCTAATTATATTTTTAAAAAAGAAAAGAGCAATCGGTTTCCACGTTAAACTGTGGGTCTAAGGCGGAGTGAAAACCTTTCCAATTCGGCGAGAAAGAGTTAATTACACTAGAGAACAACATTTTTGTTTCTTGAAAACTATTTGGTGTTTCTCATAGAACTTTTGATGCTGATTCCAAATATGGTTTCAGAATTTTTCTATCACCCATAGTTTTCGAGAAAATATTTCCATTTTTTCCCAAAATATTAGTTAAAATTAAGTGTACTAATTTAATTTTACTTTCTTTTTTCCAGGTTAACTATATTTAATAATATTTTTTTATTAAAAAAATATAGCTATTTAAACAAACAGATTTTTAATAAAAAGAAAGAATTTTTTTTCAAGTTTTGCTCAAATTTTAAAAATTTTCATAGTAGAAAAAATTGGTTTTTCATTCCAAAAAGTTTTCCGTGATTTCAATAATTTTCCGCCAGCATGAATCGAAACTGTATTAATCCCAGAGATACATTTTGCTACGTATGTGGAGAACTGACCATAATGGCACAGAGGAAGACGATGGCCCCACTCGTGAAGAAGGCTTACGAACTTTATTTTGGATGTAAGGTAGGCAACCAAGACAAATCCTGGGCACCTCATGTCTCATGCATTTCCTGTGCCGTCACTCTTAGGGGTTGGATTAAACTCCCTGAGTGGTGGCCAACCGCGGCGCATTGCGCCAAAGGTGGCGCATCAAGTACTTTGAAGTGGCGCATCGAGGTCTAGTATGAATTGTGCTAAATTTTCACTTCTAACACTAAATATTAAAAATCAAAGATTTAAGCAGTTAAGATGTAGTTAACTAAAAATTAAGGTAAATATTTTTCACATTATATTTCTATTTAAGGTAAATATATTATATTTTTATTTTTACTTACAAGTTATTAGTAATTTTTTCACAAATTTTTTTTTTGGCGCATCCGAATTAAACCTAACCTAAAAATGGCACGCATCAAAAAATGGTTGGCCACCACTGGATTAAAGGTACCCGCAAATCTATGCCATTTGCGATACCAATGATTTGGAGAGAGCCCAAGAGCGGAATTATTGGACTCCAGGTTACGTGAATGGAATTTGCTGGCAAAAGATACAAGCATGTTCCTTTATTTATTAATGAACAAAACTCTCTCTCTTTCTTTCTATATATATATATATATATATATATATAATTATTAGTACTTTCAGGTTTGCTAAGAATCGGAGTGAAGAGAGGTTTTGTTCAAGTTGACTGGAAGAAAGGTAAAATTATGGTAAAAAAAGGCCTCAGGGCAATCAGGTGTGATTCGATTTGGCCCAGATTCTCGGAAATCCTTTCCTCGTGTGTGTGTGTGTGTGTGTGTGTGTGTGTGTGTGTGTATAGATTTGAGAATACGACCGTGTGTTTTGGTTTATTTTCATCTATCTTCGTAAGTTTCCCACTGTTATTCGATATTTATAATAAAAATAGGAATAAAGTTAATGTTTTAATTCGGTGAAATTCAATTTATATATATATATATATATATATATATATATATATATATATATATATATACTATATATATAAGGATTGACAAAATATATGTTTGGCATTTTTTTTTCTGAATTTCATTCACATGATATGTACAGAGGCGTGTGTGTGTGCGTGTGTGCACGAGTTGTTCATTCGTTTATATATACAAACACAGATGGGGTGAGGAGATTGGGGGGAATGGACGAGCGTGTGTTTCGAGTTGACCAGATTCTCGGAAATCCTTTCCTCGTGAAAGGAAAAACAACGCTTAATGATTAATTTCTTATATTGAATAATTAAATTCTTATTATAATAATAATAATTGATTCTCCTAAAAGGAGAAAATTCATTTGTTTTACATTATTTAGCTTCATTTGGTTTAAATTAATATACGTTTGCATTTTTTTCTGATTTTCATTCACATGATATGTACAGAGGCGTGTGTGTGTGTGCGTGTGTGCACGAGTTGTTCATTCGTTTATATATACAAACACAGATGGGGTGAGGAGATTGGGGGGAATGGTCGACCGTGTGTTTTGGT
The DNA here is from genome assembly GCA_023014485.1 of Bathynomus jamesi. Classification (NCBI taxonomy): domain Eukaryota; kingdom Metazoa; phylum Arthropoda; class Malacostraca; order Isopoda; family Cirolanidae; genus Bathynomus; species Bathynomus jamesi. The sequence continues at coordinate 616,979 of JAJOZX010000171.1, read as the reverse complement.
TAATGTTTTAATTCGGTGAAAATCAATTTATATATATATATATATATATATATATATATATTTATATATATACAAACACAGATGGGGTGAGGAGATTGGGGGGAATGGACGAGCGTGTGTTTTGGTTAATTTCAACTTTCTTCGCAAGGTTTCTTTACCTTTCGTTTTTACCACTGTTGTTCGGTATTTATAATAAAATAGGAATTAAGTGATTTATTGTGTAAAGAGCGTGTGTTTAAATTATTTAATAAACAGTTGAATCTTCTTAATTCCAACAATTAATTCTGTATTGATTAACTACCATCATATAAATATATTGTGGTATTTTGATTAATATATGGTTCTTGCTATCTGGCAACTCAGCCTGAATACATGGCGCTATCTGGCAACTCAGCCGGATTAGAGGTCTATAAAAGAGTGAGAAGCTGATGACGGAGTCATTCAAGCTCGGCTCCCAGCCGAGCAAGAACCTCTGGTCCTATCTCTTTCTGGCCCTTTGGGAAAACCCCTTAGAGGCCTCTTAGGTTAGGTAAACGAAAATAGCTTGGGGGAGAACTCCGCCTCCAAGTTGCATGCCTTGCAATCAAAGGCCACTACTCTCTCTCTCTCTCTCCTTCAGGTGTACCCCTCCCCCCTTGGCTCCTTCTAAGCCAACTGGCTGATTAGGAGTCTATAAGACAACGCCTACTCGGCTGAAGTCTTAATATGCACTTGGCTCCTGCCAGGTGAACACCTCTCCTCCTTTCTCTCCTCCTTTCTCTCCTTTCTCTTGGGGGATAACGTCGCCTCCAAGTTTCGCACCTGCAGCATCCCCCATCCCCCCTTTGGGGGATTTTTTGCAACACCCCCCTTTGCAACATGTTGCATAACACCCCCACCCCATTTGCAACAACCCCAACCCCATTTGCAACATGGCAACATTACGCAATAAATTGCAACATTCCTGCACTCTACCCTTTTGCGGCTATACTACTAATGACTCGTCGCAGTTAACGTGTTAACGGACTTTAACAGACTAAATATCGAGTTATCGGAAGTTAACTGGTCCGATAACGATAAATGGAAATTAACTTCCGTTAATAGTCCGTTAAAAAAGTTAACTTCGTTAATTAACTGTGATCGGATTAACGCTTTAGTGCCCAACACTGGAACTTCCTGCTGAGGCTCGCATGGAGAAAGCAGAGACGTGCATGAGGCAGGGTGTTGAGAAGGGGGGAATAGTGGGGTTGTGGGAGGGGAGGGAATAACTCGGCTGGTCCACAGGGGATGGAGTTGGGGTAAAGCAGGAACGCAGAGCAAAGTGGGGAGAAGGGAGGCGACGAGAAGGGGGCTGGGGGAACTGTACGAGTTCAAGCGATGCCCGCAGTTTGTCGCGTGTGTAATTCTCCTCGATGAATGCGCTCCTTGCCGAAGGAAGAAAAATAACGTGATGGAAACAAGCAGGAGTAGTGAATCCACGGAATGATGCAGAGAGACAGTGAAGAACACAGGGGAAGCCAAACCCTGAGGAGTGTCTGTGTGTGCAGTAAGCCCAGGGGCGGCTCGTCGGTAGGCACTACGGAACTGCAGCACCCCCATGATCTTATGATCTTTATATTTAAATATTTAAAATAGCCTCTCCAATTGTTTTTTTTCAATGAACTTTGAGTTTTTAAATCAGATTATATCCTTTTTTCCTTAAACTATTTCAATGCCGAACGAATGAATCACGAAAGTAGCTTCAGCCTTCCCGTGGAACTGCGTACTTAACAGTTCCAGATTTTGTTCGAAACGCTTGAAACCTCGGTGGCGGACGTACGAAGAGCGAGTCAGAATCGCGGGTTTAAGAGGATCCAAAGCACTGTGGACAGAGCAGTGCCGATTTGTTTGTTTGACGTGGTAGTTGTGTTGCTGTATCGTTTGCTAATTCGAAATTTAATTTCCGAATTGCATTTATCAATGATTCGTTATCATTTATTTTTTGTCGTGAGATTGAAGTTAATTATATAATAATTGGATTATTTACAATATATAGCTTTCATTTCTTAGAATATTTTTTCGCTCAGAATAAAAACAGAAGAATGGAATTTGTTTATAAATAAAATTTTTGGCAAATTCGAAATTACCCGTTAAGCGTAAGTACCCTATAATTGATTTTATGATACTATTTTACTTATTTTTATGACTGAGTAGTGAGTACTTATCTATTTATCTATTCGTCTTTCTCTCTCTCTCATATATATATATATATAATCGACACAATTGTTCGCAATTTCTGAGGCAGCACCCCCATAACTGAAAGTCATGAGCCGCCACTGAGTAAGCCCCTCACACTGCGTGGAGGTGTGTGTCCTTGCTTGTTTGCCTGAAGAAAGCCTTTTACCTTCCAGTAAGCGTGCGGTGGGGGAAAAAACACGCGTCGTGCTTGATGAGAAATTCGCTGGAGAAGTAAAGGTGTCGTCAGAAGAGGTCTTGCCAAATGATTCCTCGCACAGCGGCCGAAAAATGACCGTTGAATATATTTGGACAAGGTTTTGACGAAACAATGTGCAGGAAACTTCGAAGCGAGGGAAGCTTGTGGGGTGAGGGTGGGTGTCAGCCGGAGAGAGATGAGAGCGGGGGTTTGCCTCCTTGAAGACGGGGGAGACGCTGGGCACAGCTTGGTCCGTTGGGTGGAAAATGCTCCATGTGGCGAAAGTTTTCAAAATTTTGGTTCGCTTTCATATGCGGAATAAAACTGAATGTGAATTACAGTTTGTTACTAATGTCACTTAAAAAAATGTTTGCACTGATTTCACTTACGCTTTGGCTGGGTATTCGATTTGTCACTCCTTCCGTCACCAATTTATAGTTACCGTTACAGTGGCCAATTGTTTTGATGCGTAAATCGGTACTATAAGGAATGATGGTGATTAACGTTATTTGATAATGATTATAAGTGAATGTTATTAATGAATGCTTTGGCCGAGGTCACCAGATCTTTCAGATCAAAGTAATGTTCTTAATTAAATTATTAATTAGGTTGATTGATAGATCAAGTTTTCTTCCTTTAATTACACAAAATAAATTGAATTATAACTGAAACAATATGCGATTGTTTATATTAGAAATAATGTGTACACTTGAAATAATGCTTACAATATGACAACACGGGAACAAATTTTAACTTTTTTTTTGTTTCTTGGTCGTGAACAGGTCGTAGAATAGCCGTAGAATTTCTCTATCACCCAAGGTTACTGAGAAATTTGTATTTTAATATTTATTCAAAAAGTGTATAGAAGTTAGTAAAAATACTTCATAAAAATTATATTAGTGGCAGATTGGCATTTAAAATATTCTTCTTAAAACTTCTTTGTCACTGATTTTCTCTTGTAGTTTTCATTAGGAGCTTCTCGCATCAATGTCCAGCAGTAATCAGCTAACATTGCCGGATCCCACCTCCCATGCTTATCGCTTACGTCGCCGAGGTTTTCATGGAAGAAATCTAAATGGGAGTGCAAGAAATGGATTTTTAGTGACATATTACATCCCAATAACCTATATGCTTCAATCATGTCCTGCACTATTTTTTCATAGTTAGAGGCTTTGATGTTCCCTAGAAAATTTGTGACAACATTCTTCATGGCCTCCCATGCCACTTTTTCTTTTCCTCTCAAGGCATCATCAAACTTTTGATCTTTCATGAGCTCTCTGATTTGGGGACCAACAAAGATCCCTTCTTTTATCTTTGCATCGCTATGTCGTGAAAACTTTTCTTCAAATATTTGAATGCCTCATCTTCCTTGTTCATTGCTTTGACAAAATTTTTCATGATGCCAAGTTTGATGTGAAGTGGCGGTAAGTATATTTTCTTGGGGTCAACTAAGGGTTCATGAGACATTCTTCAGTCCTGGGATACATTTTTGACGAAGTGGCCAATCCTTTACAAAATAATGCGAATCTCTGGCTCTGCTGTCCCATTCACAAAGGAAGCAGCAGAACTTCGTATAACCGAGCTGCATTCCCAGAAGAAGCGCGACGACTTTTAAATCCCCACATATATACCAACGAAACTGGTCATAATTAATCTGCTGAAAGATGAGTTTCATATTTTCGTAAGATTCCTTCATGTGGACAGCGTGCCCTACAGGAATGGAAGGGTATTTATTTCCATTGTGAAGTAGTACAACCTTGAGGCTTAGCTTCGAAGAGTCAATAAATAAACGCCAATCTTCAGATTTGTGCTCATGACCGAGAGCTAACAGCAGTCCATTTACATTATTACAGTAGCATAAACCACCTGACGAGGAGAAATACTGCATCAGATCTTTTTGGCGAGTGCGGAACGCCGATATGCTTGTATCTTTTGCCAGCAAATTCCATTCACGTAACCTGGAGCCCAATAATTCCGCTTTCTTTTTCGGAAGGTCCAAATCTCTCACGAGATCATTCAGCATAACCTGCGTTATCATACGTTGTTTATTTGATTCAGGTTGCTGAAAGTCTGTATCTTTAGTGTCATCAATTTCCATTGGTTCAACTTCAGACTCTTCATCCAGTGTCCATGACTTTGGGGGAGTTGGAATTGGGTTATCATCGTCATGTAGTACTGGTCTCATGGCAGATGCAAGATTTGGGTATTGAATTTTATGTTTATTTTTGGCAGAGAATCCTGAAACGTTAGTCATACAAAAATAGCAATCCGTTAGGTGATCCTTGGGCTCTCTCCAAATCATTGGTATGGCAAATGGCATAGATTTGCAGGTACCTTTAATCCAACCCATAAGAGTGACGGCACAGGAAATGCATGATATATGAGGTGCCCAGGATTTGTCTTGGTTGCCTACCTTACATCCAAAATAAAGTTCGTAAGCCTTCTTCACGAGTGGGGTCATCGTCTTCTTCTGTGCCATTATGGTCAGTTCTCCACATACGTAGCAAAATGTATCTCTGGGATTAATACAGTTTCGATTCATCCTGGCGGAAAATTAATTATTGAAATCACGGAAAACTTTTTGGAATGAAAAACCAATTTTTTCTACTATGAAAAATTTTAAAATTTGAGCAAAACTTGAAAAAAATGTCTTTCTTTTTATTAAAAATCTGCTTGTTTAAATAGCTATATTTTTTTAATGCAAAAAATACTATTAAATATAGTTAACCTGGAAAAAAAAGAAAGTAAAATTAAATTAGTACACTTAATTTTAACTAATATTTTGGGAAAACTCTGAGTAAATGGAAATATTATTTTCTCGAAAACTATGGGCGATAGAAACATTCTGAAACCATATTTGGAATCAGCATCAAATGTTCTATAAGAAACACCAAATAGTTTTCAAGAAACAAAAATGTTGTTCCCTAGTGCAATTAATAACGCGCGGCAGTAATGATCTTTATATAAAGTTAGTTGAGTGATATTAAAAGGCCAATGGGGCCTTGCACGGTGATGTTTACATGGTGGTGACGCGTGGATCACTGAATGGTTTTTGGAGGGCTGAAGGTGGAGGCGTCCTGGTGTCCCTGTAACGAAGTTGAGAGGCGATAGACAAGGCATGTCTTGAGGTTCCCGCGCTGTGACGTCATCTTTTGCTCGCCCGGCATGACGTCATTTTCGTCGAGCTTGGCCTGATGAGCTTGCCAATGTTGACGGTACACTGCAGCATTGCACAGGTTGCTTGCAACTGAGTCCGTCAACTTCAGTTGACCGCTACACACACACACACACACACACATATATATATATATATATATATATAAAGAACGACGCTTGTGTAGAAGAACGTTCCGCACAAGATGAGGAGAAAAAACGAACAAATGAAAAATGAGGTTACCACCCGGGAATCGAACCCGGGATCTTCCGATTGCTGGTCAGATATGCTAACCACTACAGTGACTACACCATGGGCCTCGATTAATCAAATATCGTAAATATATATATATATATATATATATATGTGGCTTTGAACTTATAGGGTGAAAATTTCAAAGCTAATTTTTTAGTTCCAACCCGACGGAGAAAACGCCGTGTGCAAAGTTTTGTTTTTAATCGATAAAGGTTTAGGGGGTTGCGCACAACAAATGTTTATTTCTATAGCCTATACTAGATAAATAATTATTATTATCCCTATCGTGGTTAATGACCTGTGTAAAGGTGCTGAATTCCAGGTTCTCCTCACCTGCTGTGTCAGCAGTGAGTACTAGCCCATCAAGAAGGAGTCTCATGTCTTGCAAACACTCATTGTCGCCTGGTTCGAGCCACCAGGTCCCTCTTAGTGGCCTTGGGGAAAGCGTGACGATGATCTTCAATAGCTTGCAGGAAATACTGTTTTTCCTCCTTATGCCTGAGAAGTGAGGAGTTAAATTCTTTGACAAGGGCAACTCCTCTCTCCGCCAAGTTATTCACAGGTCTAATATTGAAAACTGCCCTCGGTGCAACCTGAAAGTCGTTGTCGTCTGTCCAGCTTGTATGATCCTTCTGGAGGAAAGAGGAAGGCACACCGAGAACGTCGAACAGGTCCTTTGTCTTTGATGTAACAAAGTTTTCTACTTTCTCCCCCGTAGCATCTAGCATCAGCACTCATTGGTATGGATCCTCCGAGCCTTCTTTAGTGTTCATTGTTTCCACCATTTTTCTCTTGGTGTCCAGCGACAAACTAGAATCAAAGAAAGTCAATCCAACGAAAATCTCACTTAGGTACCAGAGATGCTTGCCGAACGAAGGCACTGCAGCTGCTCCGATTATATAATACTGGATCTGCGTACTGCTGAAAATCTTGTAAGAGACGCAGGTCATTCGCCGCAGCTGACGCAGGGAGCAGGCACTGAATCTGTGCTTTAACGTACAGCTTGCAGGTGAACACGTTTACGTCACGTGGGTGTCCCTACATTGCATCCTGAAAGGAAGGCGCGGAAGACCTCGATGTGGAAGGTCTGTGGGACTGATGAAACTGCTGTCGAAACACCCAGATTTCCAACGAGTACGAACCCTTTGCCATCTAGCAAGCGCGATGAACTGCTCTTGGCGTACGAAATCGGTGACCGTGAGGAAGTATAGCACTGAAAAAGATGATGACTAGTTCCAGGAACTCCTTGTGGTCATCCCTCGGCAAATGTTCCCGAAGGGCATTCTTTGCGAATTGTATGATCTCTTCTTTCCAGTCCAATATCATATTCGCGGTGAGCTTATCGTCCGCTCCCGTCTTAAATTCATCTTGACGAATATTTGGCCAGTAGTCTCGGACGCTGTCAAAATCACGATATTGGGGCTTCTGGACACATCTTGTAAAACCATAGTAAAGACTTTCTGGAGAATTAACTCATGAATATGGTATCGACAGGCGATGAGAAGTACGTCCTTCTTCAATCCTTGTTCCATCAGAGTACATGCACCAGACGCGCATGCCTGTATTTGCAGCAGTGGTATCGAAACAAAGTCCCTTCATTCGTTCACGAAGATTCCACTTGCTAACTGTTTCCAGGGGTTTTTGTGCCGTTCCTTCTGCCTTGGAGTTCGGTAGCTTGGGGACAGCGAGCAGCTTTTGGGTGTTTTTTTCGGACACCAGAATACGGAGACGATCTACTTGCTTGCGGCCAGTGAAATCTGACATCATTTTTCCGTCCCACTGCAAGAGAAGGGAAACGTCAGGGGAGAAAGAAGGCTGGATTTCCTCCGCAAGAGCTCGTCGGTGTCTCATCCTCTGAGCCCTTAATGCGCTTGGACTCACAGATAGCTCTTTCACGTCAACTCCCATCGGCTGCACGAAAGGGATCAGGATATGTGTTGCCTTTCTGTCGCTAGTCCGGGTCCGGTCTACGGCAGATGCCACCTCCAGAGAAATGGCAACGTTGCCTTTTCTTCACTTGGGAGAGGGAAGCGAGGTTTTACCAACAACATGGCATTCGTCCTCCGTTTCTTCAGCGCTGGTGAAGCTGTTGCTACGAAAGGATTCTAGCTGAACAGTGTCTTCGGCTTCTTCTGTTCTGTCTCGTCTCGCAGCCTTGCTTTTAGCTCCGGCCGCTTGCCGTTCGTCCGTCCTTGACAGCTGCTTGTCCACTCCCATCATCCGTCCACAACGCCCCGCCTCCCGTTGCGCTATCAAGAAGTCTCTGACCTCTTGAATCTTTATTAGACTCAGACCTTGATAGTGAGCGACGTCGAAGAGGTTGGAGAGCTCCGCTTAGGACTCCTCTCGTCGTTTGATGACTGAGGCTGATTTCCAGCTGATGCTCTTCTTAAGTTCTTGCCACTCAGAGTGAAATTTCCCAAGCTTCTTGATGATGTCTAGCTCGTAAGACGTGGGAATCCTCGCTTTTTCCCAAACGTTCAGGATCTCGCGTGTCGTTACAGCAATGCTTTCCTTGAATGATTTCGTCTCCTCAGTGTAGTGAAGAAACAAAAGGGAAAGGTTTTCGCCTTTTGAGGGAAGCTTGTTTCTCGAGAGGTCCAAGCTTGGGTGTCCCACAAGCCACAGTTTAGTTTTTGATCGTGTAATTAATGCTTTCCCCATTATTTATAACCTAAAAAGTGAAAAGTAAAGAAAGTCAGGGTACGAAGCACGAGAGAATCAAAACACGTTGTGCACTACCAAAATGGCGCCGCTCAACTATAGGCAAAGTTTCCTGTGGTGATCGTTACTGCCACCTGGTGGCTGAAACGTGTACTAACGTACTCCCATTAGTCCATCCGGATATTTCTCAATAAATTTTGTCGGATCAAAACAAAATTGCATGCTTTCCCCATTATTTATAACCTAAAAAGTGAAAAGTAAAGAAAGTCAGGGCACGAAGCACGAGAGAATCAAAACACGTTGTGCACTACCAAAATGGCGCCGCTTAACTATAGGCAAAGTTTCCTGTGGTGATCGTTACTGCCACCTGGTGAAGGAAACGTGTACTAACGTACTCCCATTAGTCCATCTGGATATTTCTCAATAAATTTTGTCGGATCAAAACAAAATTGCAAACGATTTATTTAGTTCCAAAACGGAACAAAATGGCAGGGTCGGTGATTTGAATTTCAAAAGTTCTTTTTTTCAGAGCACCTTGGTTAATCTTGGTTTTTCTTCCGCCCGAAGAAGGTCAAGTTTGTCACTCCACCTTAGACCTACAGTTTAACGTGGAATCCGAACCACGCCCGACCAATAACCCAGCGTCTTAACTACTAGGTTACCCAGGGTACCCATTTATCTACCAACCAATTTTTTTATTGTGTGGAAAGATGAACAGCTGGGTTTTGCTGCGCGCTGCCTGCAGTCACCGGGTCTCGATCCTGGAGCCGATGGATTCCTAGTCAGCGATGCTAACCACTACACCACCACTATATATATATATATATATATATAATTTAGTGGTGGACCGGATATCCGCATCCGCATCATTTTAACATCCGCATCCCCACTTCTGACTGCGGATGTTATGCGGATATTACCTCTAATAATTTATGCAATTTACAATTAAATTAGCTTATAAAGTAGCTTATAAGGCCCAGTCATGCACATTTCATGTAAAGTATTAATTATTAATGAACAAACAAATATATAATCCTCAAAATATAAATACGTGGTAACACAGAAAATTGAATGGAACTTGTTTCATTGAATTTTCTGTGGCTGAAACTTTTGAGAAAGTTATTATTTTTATCATAATGAAAACATTAATATTAATTTTAATTCTTATGCATTGCCTGCCATAATAGTAATATCATGAAATTTGAAAAATTATGTCATATATTCATAATTCTATATTATATTGATAGATTAACTAAATATCCGCATCCGCATCCGCGGATATTGAAATTAAAGATCCCCATCCGCAGATGTTGAAAAACTGACATCCGGTCCACCACTAATATATATATATATACACAGGGTGTCCCATACGCCCGGCATCATAGGAGAAATTCATATTTTTCTATTTCTACAAACCGTAATTCATATTTTTCTCTTTCTACAAGTCATAATGTCTGTGAGCAAGGAAGAACGAATCCAGATAATTCTACTCATAGGAAATCGGAGTCAAAGAGAGGCCGCTGCTGAATTTAACAGACTGCATCCAGACACACAACTCTGTGCTATTGGCTCGCGGTCTGGATGCAGTCTGTTAAATTCAGCAGCGACCTCTCTTTGACTCCGATTTCCTATGAGTAGAATTATCTGGATTCGTTCTTCCTTGCTCACAGACATTATGGCCTGAAGAAAGAGAAAAATATGAATTATGGTTTGTAGAAATAGAAAAATATGAATTTCTCCTATGATGCCGAACTTATGGGATACCCTGTATATATATATATATATATATATATATATATATATATATATATATATATATATAGGCGTATACTGTATATAAAACGCCAAAAGTTTTGAAACACCTTAAAAAAAATTTTGGAATGAGAGAAGTACTGTACTAACAGAAATTACCTATAATATCACAAGTGCAGTAAAATTCGCTACATTAACAACACATCATCATTCAAAGGGTGTCCGGCGAATTTGTCTACAACAATTTCTCTAAAGATACAATTCATCTACAACAATTTGTCTACAACAATTTATCTACAGCCATTAGTCTACAGATACAATTTATCTACAATAATTTGTCTACAGATACAATTTGTCTAGAGAGGAAAAATGAGAGCTATTTGATGTTAATTATTAATTTTTTCAAAAAAATGAAAAATTTGTTTCTGCAATCGGTTTTCTTGAGAAATGATAAAGAAAAATGTTATTGGAAATTGAATAAATTTATTTACTGAAACGACGCAATACACTCCAACATCTTTTTGAATAAGTCCGAGCTGGTGTGGCGCTTACGCCATACAAATTCACAAAAATTACAAGAATTAGTGCGATATCTTGCAAAAAACAATAGTATAAGAAACTCGATTAGGTCAGGTTAGGTTAGGTTAGGTCAGGTTAGGTTAGGTCAGGTTAGGTTAGGTCAGGTTAGGTTAGGTTAGGTCAGGTTAGGTTAGGTTAGGTCAGGTTAGGTCAGGTTTCTCAAGAAAACTGATTGCAGAAACAAAATCAGGGTCATCGACTGCCCTTGTTTTCAATTTCGTAGGAAAATCGAGAGCAGTCCATGAAACATACTAGGTCCAATATTAGTAATAGTTTCTCGAGACAAATTGTATCTGTAGACAAATTATTGTAGATAAATTGTATCTGTAGACTAATTGTTGTAGATAAATTGTTGTAGACAAATTGTTGTAGATGAATTGTATCTTTAGACAAATTGTTGTAGACAAATTCGCCTAAAACCCATTCAAAGGCAGTATGCAGGTTTTATTTGACTTTATTAGCCAAACTTAAAATGCTGTAAAGTGATGAAAAAGCTTTTGGCCAAAGCTGTATTTGCCGTAATTGAAGTCTTATGTGGGAAATAGAAGAAGCCTTATAGATATAAATAGAAGAAACCTTATAGATATAAATTTAACGACATTTAAACCTCTCTGATAGTGACGTGAGTCAAGGAATAAAAAGATAAATAGAATTTTAGGTATTTTACATCTTCTGTCCATGTCTGTATATATCTTACTTGGTGTCGTCGAACGACCGTTCATGATATTTGGTACCCTTTTCTTCCTACCCCCTCTTTTTGTTTTTGATTTTTGCCCCTCCTTCCCCTCACACACACCCTTTTCCTCTCACTCTGCTTCTCTCTTTCTCACTCTCTTTCGGTCCCCCCCCCCACCAACAAAGCAGCGATACAGTAATTAAGACTCATTAAGAGGAGCTCTTAATGAGCAGAGGAAGCTTCGTCATCGATAATTAATAGAATTCCCTCAGAGTTTCTGCTTCGCTTTACAACACTCCAATTCTTGTTTGAAACAATTAATGCGGTTACTTCTCTCTCTCTCTCTCTCTCTCTCTCTATATATATATATATATATATATATATATATATATATATATATTTTAAATGGTAAGTACAAGTTCATTATATAACCTTGGTTAACCTTGGTTTTACTTCCGCCCGAATTGTTCATTCTGACGAAGGTCAAGTTTGTCACTCCACCTTAGACCTACAGTTTAACGTGGAATCCGAACCACGCCACACCAGCAGCCCAGCGTCTTAACCACTAGGCTACCCAGGGTACCCATTTATCTACCAACCCATTTTTTTTTTATTGTGTGGAAGGATGAACAGCTGGGTTTTGCTGCGCGCCGCCTGCCGTCACCAGGTCTCGATCTCGAGGCCGATGGAATCGTACTCAGTGACGCTAACCACTACACGACCGAGGCGCATATATATATATATATATATATATATATATATATATATATATATATATATATACTTTTGTTACTTTTTTTGGCTTCGAACAACGGTTCAGGATCAGCCTAAAGTCAACCTCTCTGCAGCATCCTGCCTCATTTGCAGAATTTGGTGAAGTATATATTATAGGCTATATGGACAAACGAGTTGAGACACCTAAAAAACAATTTTTTTTTTTTTGTACTTTCATTCACGCCACTTCTGGGAGGTTTAAATGACATTACATTATATCTATTTGGCTTCTTCTATTTCTCGCGTAGACTTTAAAAAAAATCATCAGGAAAACTAATTACGACATAAACAGCTTTAGCCAAAATCTTTTCAGCACTTTACAACATTTTAAGTTTGCCTAATAAGTTCAAATGAAACCTGCATGGTGCTTTTCAACGCCGATGTGCTGTTCATATTGTGAATTTCATACCACTTTGTAGTTTAAATATTCTTATCAAGAAACTGCAAAAAATATAAAAGTATGACATTAAATCTAATATAGCCAAATTTTCTGGGGAAGATCACGAATCTTGACAAATGTTACTAAATTCGTTATCAGTACTCAAAAAAACATCATTGTAGTTATAGGAAATTTCTGTTAATACCTCTCTTATTCCTAAAAAAATATTAAGCTGTTTCAGCTATTTTGGCCAAGGTCGTACACAAATCCAGAACCTAAATTCAAGTATAGAATTATTTACTCTCTTAGTTGTATTTTGTATTCTAATAATCAAACTCCTGTCCCTCCTGTTGTTCTAAAAAACTGTGATTTTGTGCTGACACCGTGCCTAGGCAAACTCTTTTAATTTTGTTTTTTATCTCGTACTTTTCCTTCCTGCTCGAAGTTCGCTTTCATTCAGCATGTCCCAAAGACATGGAAAGATATAAAGAAACTTATTGAAATAAAAATATAAATAAAAATTAACTGGGAAACCAATTGAATGATCCTTTCGGACTGGCCTTAACGGCGAGAGGATGAGTGTTGAGGGCCGGTAGAGACTTGTTTAAAAGGGGGCCAACGGAAACGCCTACAGCAGTGATGTTGCTTCTTGCAGGATGAAATTGTAGAGTCACCTCAAGTAGTGGTTCGTTTCGTGTATGGTTGAGGTGTTGCTTGAAGGACTGAGACTGGCTGAGGTCGAAGCGGCGCTACGTGAAAGGGGAGATTCACGAGGAGTAACGAGCAGAGTGAGGGCGAGTTTCAGTGAACTCTGGCTTACATAGGCTCGTAAGACGCTAACTTTTCGCTGGCCTTTTTGGAAAAAAAAAACAAGCACCCTTTCGTATTTTTTTCTCCTTGAAAACCACGTGTGTTTTTCGATTTCTGATGATTCCCAGATGTCTGCGAATGGCGAGGAAAGGAATTTCTCTGATTGACCTCTACATATATATATATATATATATATATATATATATATTATATATATATATATATATATATATATATATATAGAGGGTGTTCCATACCGCGAGCCAATAACACAGAGTTGTGTTAGCAGACTTGTTGCAAAGTTTAAGGAAACAGGATCCATAGAAGATAAACCACGCAGTGGACCTTCAAGGAGGTCCACTGACGATGATACAGCGACTGCTATCCTGGCTCATTTTAACAGAAGTCCCAATAAGTCCCGAATGTAAATTTGTTTAAAACCAAGTTAAAATCCCGATTAATGATGGGATACTAACAAAAATCTTGGATTAATGTCCACTAATAATGTTTAATATTGTCCATTAATATTGTTTAATATTGAAATACAGGCTTTAACTATTAATAATACTTATTTACTTACTTATTTATTTTATTATTATTAATTTATAACGGCTAGCTGCTTATTTTTAATAAGAGCCCAGTAAAGCCTAAAGCTTAAGGGCCAAATTAAAAAAAAAATAAATAAATAAATAGTCGAGCTTCACAATTATTTATGTCATTGTAAAAATTGTAAATTGTAAAAAGACTACTGTATTTATTTTATTATTAATAAAGGTTATTCTATCTAAGTCTTCGGCGATTGTCCGCCGAGACAGGAGTGTCGAAAAGTAGCATCCATCGCATTCTTCATAAAGAACATAGGCTATGTGGCGTCGGCTTCCAAGGTCATATATATATATGTGTGTGTGTGTGTATATATATATATATACGCCCTTGACGACTGGTTAGGTTAAGTCGTGGTATTTTCGTTAAAACTAACGAAAATATCACGACTTAATCTAACCAATCGTCAAGGAGTACAATTAACCTAACCGGGCATTCAATTAACCTAACCGGGCATTCAATTAACCTAACCTGGCATTCAGTTACTCTAATCGGGCATTCAGTTGACCTAACCGGACATTCAATTAACCTAACCGGTCATATATAGTCACTCCGCTAGTTACTGTATAAGACGAGTAAACTACATGGAGTTCAACGCTGTTCACGATCATATTAATTACATTACATTACATTATAATTACCTGTATGTCAATGACTGCACATTCAATTGTCCTTTAGATATACAGTATATGTCTGTGTTATATGATGTTGGACTCGGTTGTCCCCCCTCCACCCCACTTTCCCCCCAGTTGGGGTACCTTGACTATTACTGCTGCGTTGCCACATGTACGGAGTCGTCTGTGAGGCGAGAAACATTACATATGCGGGCAACTGTACATCATCCCTCCAACTATCATCCAGTTGCTTTGATTTCTTGCCTTTCAAAAGTTTCTGAATCTATCCTCAATATGAAGATTCTTAAACACCTCTCTTCTCATAATCTTCTTTCAGATCGTCAATATGGGTTCCGCAAGGGACACTCTACTGGCGATCTTCTTGCATATCTCTCTAACTCTTCTTCATCCTCCTTTCGAGATTTCGGTGAAACCTTTGCTTTTGCACTAGACATATCAAAAGCTTTTGACAGAGTCTGATACAAATCCTTAATTTCCAAACTGTCCTCCTTCGGTTACAATCCTTCTATCTGTGCCGTCATCTCTAATTTCCTTTCTGGCCTATCTCTAGCTGCGGTTGTAAATGACCACTGTTCTTCTCCTAAAGTTATTAGTAAGGGTGTTCCTCAGGGCTCTGTCCTGTCATTTACTCTTTTCCTTTTATTTATCAATGATCTGTTAAGTCACACTTCCTATCCTAGCCACTCCTATGCCGATGATTCCACTCTTCACTTCACCTCTAATCTTTCTCTGATTGAGGCAGAGAAAACCCTATGGCTTCCACTGTCTCAAAAACTTATTTCCTTCATCTGTCTACTCCTCACAATTTTGCACATGACTATCCCCTTACCTTCAACAATACACGACTCAATCCTTCCTCCTCTCCTAACACACTTGGCGTTTCCTTTTCTCGTGAGCTTTCCTGAAAAGATCACATATACTCTCTTTCTAAAATAGCTTCTAAGAGGTTAGGTGTGCTGTGTATCGGCTCCGCGGTTTCTTCATCCCCACTCAGTTGCTGTCTCTGTACAAGGGTCTTGTCCGCCCTTGTATGGAGTACGCTTTTCAAGTGTGTTGTGGATCAACCCACACAGCTCTACTTGACCGGGTGGAATCAAAGGCGTTTTGTCTCATCAATTTCCCACTTCTTACTGACTGTCTTCAATCCCCATCTCTTTGCCGCAATATTACCTCACTCTCTCTTTACTATCGCTTTTATAATGAACACTGCTCTTCTGAAGTTTTTAACTGCATACCTTCTCCTTTAAGGAGAGCACGCAACCACACTTTCGACACATTCTCATTCCTTTTCTGCCCATCTCTCTAACGCAAGGGTTAATCAGTATTTTCAATCTTTCATATATTCAACCGGTCAACTCTAGAACAATTTTCCTCAATCCATCTTTTCCCCCTGTCTATGACCTCCAATCTTTCAAACGCAGTGTCCAGGCATCTCAAAAACCTTGGACCTTGATTTTGGCTCTCTTCTTCCTTTATGGAGGTGAATAGGGGAGCATTTTTGCGGCATTCGCCCTTGTCCCCTCCTTTCTGCATAAAAAAAGAAAACAACAAAGTATACGAAACTCGATTTTGTGGTAAACTTCAAATTTGACTTTGACTTTGAATTGGTCAAAATGACTTCAAATAACTTCAGTCTGAAACCTATTAACTTATTTTAACCCAACGTGCATCAAATAAGATCTGACCCATTTTAAGTAATCAAAATTATTACATTGCACTGGTCTACAAATTTTGAAAAAGTTTGTGCTTCGGAGATAAAATGTGTTTCCTATTATGGATTTTAGGGTGCTGAAAACGAATATGACCATAAAAACAGTCGATTGGCTACAGTTTCTAAGAAAATTTAAGTTACACATTTTGCGTATATGTATACCATATATTAGTAACATACCTGTATAATGCAGTCACTTATATTGATTCAACCCGTCGCTTCTTTGCTTGTCTCTTGTATTCAACTTCTGGAGCATCTCTTGTTATTGTCCAGTAGTAGTCTGCTAACAATGATGGACTCCATTTCCCCTGGTAGCGTTTCTCCATCGCTGAGATATCATGGTGGAAACGTTCACCATGTTCATTGCTGACTGCTCCGCAGTTGGCCGGAAAAAATTCCAGGTGCGAATGGAGGAAATGTTTAAAGACATATTGCAGCCCATTTTTGATAGGACAACAGCAGGTTTTCCACCAGCTCCCTGTAAATGTCAGCTTTGGTATTTCCGAGAAAATTGGTTGCTACTAACCGGAAAGCATTCCACGCTGTCTTCTCCTCACCACCTAGGATACGGTCGAATTCCTCATCTCTAAGAAGCTCGTGGATCTGTGGACCAACAAATACACCCTCCTTGATTTTTGCTTCACTGAGCTTTGGGAATTTACCACCGAGGTACTTAAAAGCTGCCCCCGTTTTATCCATAGCCTTAACAAAATTTTCATGACGCCCAGTTTGATGTGTAAGGGTGGTAACAAAATCTTGCTCGATTCTGCAAGTGGAGGATACTGAACATTTTTTGTTCCAGGTTCCAATGAGTGTCGGAGTGGCCAATCCTTCTTGATGTAATGAGAAGTCCTAGCCCGACTATCCCATCCACACAGAAAATACTTAGTGTAGCCCGGCTGCAGTCCAATCACGATAGCAACAACTTTCAAGTCACCACAAACCTGCCACTGATGTTTGTCATAGTTTATGCAGTTCAAAAGTTGCTTCATGTTGTTACATGTTTCCTTCATGTGGACTGCATGACCAACTGGAATTGATGGCAATACGTTGCCAACATGCAACAAAACAGCTTTTAGACTCAACTTCGATGAATCAATGAACAGTCTCCACTCATCAGGATTGTGAATAATGTTGAGAGCTGCCATCAGACCATCGATGTCGTTGCAAGCTACAAGGTCACCTTCCATGATGAAGAATGTGACAAAATCTTTTTGACGTCACGAAACTTACACACTCTAACATTTTCAGCGAGGAGATTCCACTGCTGCAATCTGGAGCCCAACAGCTCTGCCTTACTCTTTGGCAGTTCTAAATCTCTGATAAGGTCGTTTAATTCATTCTGAGTTATCATGTGCGGTTTAGAAGATGTCAAGTTATAAACAAATTCAGGGTCTTGTGAAGTTGAAGGCTCACAAGTTTCGCAGGTTCCTTCATTCTCCTCGTCCTCTGACTCCAGGGAGAATGAGTGTGGGGGCTCAGGAACGGGTAGTCCTTCGCCGTGAGGTACCGGGCGTATAGCAGAGGGTATATTCGGATATTGTAAAATCCATTTTTTCTTCTTGCAAATACCTTTCTTGACTGGAGGCACCATGCAGAAGTAACAATTGCTGACATGATCTGTTGGTTCCCTCCACACCATTGGCACTGCAAAAGGCATAGATTTCCTTTTCCGATTAAACCACTGGCGAAGGTTTGTTGCACAAGTATTGCAGCATATGTGTGGGGCCCAGCTCTTGTCCTGATCTCCAATCTTACAGCCAAAATAAAGGTTATAGGCTTTCCTAATCACGGCGGTTATAGCACGCTTTTGTGATGCAAAAGTCAATTCTCCACAAACATAACAGAAGTTATGTACACTGTTCACGCAATTACGAGGCATCTTTGTTCAAATTAGGCTGAAAAAAATTCAGTTTCAAAAGCAAACACTAAAAAGAGTTTGACAAGGGTGCACTGTATGACTTCCGCGAATGAACTGATGCTGTGGCGTAATATGTAGACGCCTGTGATACATCGACGCCTTGACTCTACTGCGCATGCGCGTAGTTATATTTTTTTTTATTTTAATAAATTAATGTAATTACATTGCATTTTAATAATTTTAAATTAGGTAAGGTTAAGTTAGGTTAGTATTCCATTTATAGTAATAATTAAAAACATTATGGGAACCAATATGTTAAAATGATCCAATCTATTTCTTAATAAATTATTTACAAACACATAATGTAATAGATAAATTTAAAAATTACATTTTATTGTATATATATATATGTATATATTTACATTAATTTATTAAAATAAAAAAATATAACTACGCGCATGCGCAGTAGAGTCAATGCGTCGATGTGTCACAGGTGTCTACATATTACGCGACAGATGCAGTCCAGTTAGTAGGGTGCAAGGTTGCCTGATATCTTTATAAATAGAGCCAATTGGCAATTTTAGGCATCATTTTCGTATTCAGTTACCTAAAATTAGTAAAGATTGACTACTCTTTCTGAGTGTGAGCAGAAAGAGAGTCAAAATAATGTTTTTATTTTCAAAACTACCGAAGAAATGTAGTAACTATTAACAAGTCACAGCTTATTTGGCAAACATCTGAGTTAAAATGACTCAATATCTTTTACAGTGTTCTAAATCAACCCCAGCATAATTTGCAAATTACACAGAAACTGAAAATACTGTAAATAAAATAAATGTTTACCTGAGATTCAATTAACTAGTCAAAAGCCTTAATTTAATTAAATTAGACGCGGAAATTCATCTAAAATTATTTTACAAATGATACAAGATAGAGAGGATATCGAGTCCTTCTGACCACAAACTACAGGGTGACCCCAAAAAGGTGTTCCCAAAAAATATTTATGGAACGTTATTTCTGAGAACACTTTTTTCGGACCACTCTGTATATGAGATTTATAATCAAAACCAGTATAACAAAGTATTATTATATGACTATTGTCTGCCATTAAACTTTTTCATTTTCATTTTCATTATTTTAAAACACGAATTTTCTTTAACAATCAGTAAACTTTTTATAAAGAAAACCAACTTCTCTCTCTCTCTCTCTCTCTCTCTCTCTCTCTCTCTCTCTC